>WNWU01000067.1:1044191-1055730 GCA_012654045.1 Ptyas mucosa | reverse complement strand
TTGGTGCTCTCTGAGCTTGGCTGTTTTCTTGCAGACGTTTCCTGACCCAACTAGGAAATATCATCAGTGCTAGGAGGCAAGGGGGATTGCATAAAGGAGGAGGAGAGCTGTGGGGTCTTTGGTGCTCTCTGAGTTGGGTTGTTTTCTTGCAGATGTTTTGTGACCCAAGCAGGGAACGTCATCAGTGCTATTAACCATCATCATTAGCAGTGAAGATCTTACCTAACTTGGTAATGAAACATCTGCAAGAAAACCACCAAGCTCAGAGAGCACCAAGGACCCCACAGTCCTCCTCCTTCTTCTCTCCGCAAGCCCCACCTTCTAGCACTGATGATGTTCCCTGCTTAGGTCATAAAACATCTGCAAGAAAACAACCCAACTCGGAGAGCACCAAGGACCCCATATTATCACTTAACAATAGTAATGTGTTTTAAAAAAACCTGTGTTTGTTCATGACTTCTAATATGGCCTGAAACATTTTGATGTTTATGAGATGGGCAACCTCTCATAGTTTAACTCCTGCTGACATATTGGAGTTTCTGAGAGTGAGCTGGCACATACATTTAGTACCTGTTGCTTCATTATTCTGTATCCCCAGATATTCCTTCCTCTGCAATAGAGTCCCTTGGGAGGCTGAAAAGCTCTGATCTTACTTGGTCCTTCTTTAAAATCCTGGTTTCAAACTTCAGCCGGCTCATCTTTTTCCAGGAACTTTTTGTTGTCTTCTGTAGAATCCAAATGCGACTTTAGGGGAAGAGCATCTGATCCTTAGTGTGAAGTTGTTGGGGGCTGGGAGGGGGCTGTTGGTCTAGAGGGGTGGGCACAAAGAAGATTCTGAATTTACACCAAGTTTGCTCCCGGTGTGGATGATCTTGCCCTCTTTACTTGTTAGAATCTCCCACTTGTTAGAAATATTCTATTTCTTAGAATTTGCTTCGGATGCTACCAGATTCCTCCAGAATTTTGCCTAACATGGGTGCTTTGGAAGCAGGAGACTCACAGATAAGGAGTCAGCCCCCACTGCCACTCTCTCCTTGAGGCTGGACTAGGAGACCCCCAAGGCCCTTTCCAGCCCTATGATGCCCTTATATTCTGTTCTACTCTGTTCTGCTCCTCTCTCTTCTCCTCTCCATCCTTCCTTCTTCTCTTCTCCATCCTTCCTTTCTCTCCTTTGCCCTCCTCTTCTTCCCTCTTCTACTATCCTCTGCTCCTGGCATTTCAGCCTTCGGTGCTCCTCTTCTGAAGAGGACCTTCCTCTGAGGTGGACGTGGCACCTCCTCCGCATCCACCCTTACCCCCCCCCACCCGTGACCCCCATATGCTGGTCTGTTCCGTGACCTTGATTGCAGTTCTGCTTGCCTTCCCGTCATCATCAAAGAAGCATTGAGCGTCTCCTTGCCAGCCCTTTGCAGGCTGAGCCCCCTCCCCCTTCCCTCCCTCCCTCCCCCCCCACTCCAGGTCCCTTTCTGGTTCATTCAGTCTCCATCCTCCTCTCTGGTTTCCCTGGCAACCCTAAGTGCACATCCTGGAAAACTTTACCCGAAATCTGCTCTGGGCAGCTTTCCAAATCCATGCTAACCTGATTAGGTACCTCTGGGGCCCTTGCTGGCTAATCAAATTAGGTCTCTCTAATGGCAGCCAGGACTCTGAGTGGGCAGAGAGCAGTAAAACATAGTGTATACTTAGTGATAATTATGCTGGCTGTTGTGTCATTGATTTATACGCCATTCCCTTTTCTTCCTTCCTTTCTTTCTTTCTTTTTTTAACTTATGCGCCCAGATATATAACGCCCCCCCCCCCCTTTCTCTTTCTTTGTTTTTCCTTTTCCACGGGCAGCCATCCGGAGAAAGGAAAATGGATGGTACGATGAAGAACACCCGCTCGTCTTCCTCTTCCTGGGATCTTCGGGAATAGGTAACGCTGCTTTCCTTCCCTCGAGAAAGGAGCCACGGCGACCGAGAAGATGCTCTACGGCCATCTGGGGCCTTTGCTGCTGTGTCCCTTTGCTTCAGAGGGATAAACGAGAAAAATTGGGGGAAAGGAAGCCACCAAGATCTCAAAACACCCCTGAGCTTGGTTGTTTTCTTGCAGATGACTCATTAACCCATGTTACGTGACACTGATGATGTTACCTAGTTTGGGTCATGAAACGTCTGCAAGAAAACAGCCAAGCTCAGAGAGCATCAAGGACCCCACAATCCTTTTCCTTCTTCTCCTCCACTCCCTCTCCCACTTCTTCCCCTCCTCCTCTTCCCCACAACTCCCATACCCTTCTAGCACTGATGAAGTTAACTAGTTGGGTGATGAAACGTCTGCAAGAAAACCTCATTTCAACCCTGAGCTACATATATTTTCCTTTATTGATCTCAAACCCCCTTCTGCTATGCATTTTTAAATTTTATTATTTATTAACAGAGTTTATAAGGCCACCCACCCACTCCTGGTGACTCCACAAGGCTTACAGAAGTCAAACCCCAAATCCCCCACCCTTGGTGACAACAGTCAGATCAAATCTTTGGTGGCCTCCGTATCTGCACTGCCACTCAAGGGGGGTGGGAGGAGGCTACCTGAGTTTAATCTGGAGATTGTTCTCTATGGGAAGGTGAAAACCCTCGGGTGAGGGGGAGGTGTATGTTGGTTTAAGGCAGGGGAGTCCGACCTTGGCCCCTCTTAAGACTTGTTGGACTTCAACTCCCAGAATTCCTCAGCCACCTGCCAAGATTGAGTCTCGTTGGTCTAAATCAGTGAGTCTCAACCTTGGAAGCTTGAAGATGGGTGGACTTCAACTCCCAGAATCCCCCAGCCAGCAGCGCATCTTCAAGCTTCCAAGGTTGAGACTCACTGGTTTAGATGGATGTCATCAGCAAGTTCCCCCCCTCCCCCCTCACACACACACACTTTTGTCTCAATTTCTAATTTCACGAATCCAGGTTGCAGAAAGTGAATCATCCTGAGTAGTCAAGAAATCCAAATTAATCCAGATTGGGCATTATAAAAGAGAATTAATTTCCCTCCCACCAACGGATTCGCCTCCATCGAGAACCCTACAGAATACATGTAGTCCTTAATTTACAACCACAATTGAGCTCAACATTTCCATTGCTAAGCAACACAATTCTTAAGTGAGTTATGCCCCATTTTATGACCATTTTTGCCATAGTTGTTAACTGAATCCGGCTTCCCCATTGACTTTGCTTGTCAGAATGTCACAAAAGTGATCATGTGACCCCGGGACATTGCGACCATCCTAAGTTGCAGAGCATCTGAATTTTGATCACATGACCATGGGAGGCTGCAAAGGTCATAAGCGTGAAAACTGATCCTAAGTCCCTTTTTCAGTGCCATTGTAACTTTGAATGGTCACTAACCGAATAGTTACAAGTTGAGGACTACAGTTCTATTCATTCTACATTAGTTCTGTAGAACTAACAAAGCAAAGAGTTTCTTGTCTCTATTTCAAAGTGAGTGGTTAGAAGACCAGCTCCTTGGAAATTCTAATCCAGTGTTTGTCAGCTGTAGCTATTCGATAGACTTCAACTCATGGGTGGATTTTTTCAATCAGAACAGAGCTGGAAGGGTCCTTGGAGGTCCTCTAGTCCAACCCCCACTCAAGCAGGGGACCCTATACCATTTCAAACAAGTGATTGTCCAGTCTCTTCTTAAAAACCTCCAGTGATAAAAAGCATCCACAACTTCTGGTGGCAACTTCTTTTCCACTGGTTGATTGTCCTCATTGTCAGGAAATTCCTCCTCAGTTCCAGGTTGCTTCTCTCCTTGATTAGTTTCCATCCATTGCTGCTTGTCCTGCCTTCTGGTGCTTTGGAGAATAGTTTGACCCCTCTTCTTCTTTGGGGCAGCCTCTCAAGTACTGGAAGACTGCTCTCATGTCCCCCCCCCCCCCCCCCCCTTCTTTTGTCTAGACTGGCCATGCCCAAATCCTACAACCGTTCTTCATACGTTCAACCGTTCTTTAACTAAAAAGTTGAGATCCACGTATCTTAAAAGTTACTGAGGTGGGAAAACCAAGGAATGGCTTTTGACGGTGCTGAAAAAACAATGGCAGCAAAGAAATATCAGGAGTTTATCATGGTACTGTTTTTAATTTTTGTAGTTTTAGAACTCTAAACCGCCCACTGTTGCTTGGTTGAATTGGACAGCTATAGAAATGAGAAAAGAAAAGAAGAAAAGAATTTCTCTTCTCTGGTGTTCCCCTCTGGAGCTGGCAGAATACATTTTTTGATAGATGGATAATTTCTGGGTTTTTTTTCTAATTTGTTGTGTTGTTTCCTATTTTTACATTGTTGTTTATAGGCTGCTTAGAGTCAAAGAACTACAGTAGAAACAAACCTCTCATAATCCATAAATAGTAAATAAATCTCAAAGGTGCTTTCACCTTCGGGACACCTGCCAGGACATGGGCTACTTGCAGAGACACACCTGGCCAGGAACAGCTCTCCAACTCTTGTGGGCTGCCCTGCCTGCTGGTACATATCAAAATAGATTTGTTTTGCAGTATACATTTTGAATTATTAATCGTCTCGTGCCTAGACTTTTACGACCAGAGTTGCATATAAATCCAGTTCTCAAAGAATATTGTGCTTCCAAGCATTCACTGCTCCTTGTCTCAAGATCATCGGAAAGCTGCGTTTTAAACCAGCATTCCTGGCCTGATCCGTTTGCGACCTTCCCAGCTAGCTTCCAACAAGGAAAGGCAGTGGGGGAACCCTGCGATTCACTTAACCAGCAGTGATTTGCTTAACAACCATGGCAAAAAAAAAAGTTCATAAAATGGAAATTCTAGAAATAACAACAGGATAAAAGAATTGGAAGGGAGCTTGGAGGTCTTCTAGTCCAATCCCCTGCTCAAGCAGAAAACCCTATATACCATCTCAGATACTCAGTGGCTGTCCCATCTCTTCTTAAAAGCCTCTAGTGATGGAAGGCCCACAATTTCTGTTCCACTGTCAGGAAGTTTCTCCTTAATTCCAGGTTGCTTCTCTCCTGGATTAGTTTCCATCCAGTGTTTCTTGTCCTGCCTTCAGGGGCTTTGGAGAATAATTAGACCCCCCTCTTCATTTTGGCAGCCCCTCAAATACTGGAATACTGCTCTCCTGTCTCCCCTGGTCCTTCTCTTCACTAGACTAGCCAGGCCCAGTTCCTGCAACCGTTCTTCGTATGTTTTAGCCTCCAGTCCCCTCATCATCCTGGTTGCTCTTCTCTGCACTCTTTCTAGAGCCAACATCTCTTTTTTTTTTTTTACATCGTGGCAACTTCTATCCTCACCATCCTCAGCTGGCTACTGTGCTATTGTTGCAACAGGTGTTCTATGCCCTCACAGTTAGGGACACATAACCAATTGTAGTTGTAAGTGGAGAACTACCTGTATTTTGTAGCGTTCATGGGAGCCTCTCTCCTCTCAACATCTCCTGCTCTTGCCTCCTGAACAGGTAAAACTGAGTTGGCCAAGCAGACTGCCAAGTACCTGCACAAAGACGTCAAAAAGGTAAGATCTCTTCTCACTGGGAAGCAACAGTCAGTGCTTCGGAAGGGTCAGGCTGATACAGGTAGAATCGGAGGCTCTAATCTTGCCCACTTTAGAGCGTGTGGACTTCAACTCCCAAAATCCCTTTGGCTGGCTGAGGAATTCTGGGAGTTGAAGTCCACAGTGTGTTAAAGTTGCCAAGGTTGGAGACCCCTGTACTAGAGGACCTGAATCTTGATGGTAACTTGAGAATCAGGCGTTTTTTACCCTTTGCCAGACTGAAGAATTGTTAGAGCGTTCTTAGAGAGAAAAGGAGCTTTGCTTTACATTCCAGTGAGGCCTCTCTCTTTGCAAGCAAACTGGTGCTTTTCCCATGAGTAATAACCTACCCATCCCCTGGAAGCCTTATTTCACTTCCACAGACATCTGCGGATTTAATTTGGCTTGTGTTTTATTCTGCTCATAATTTAAATTCTTTGTTTGTGGAGGGATGCCATATATCTCTTGGTATGTTTGCAAACATTTAAATAGTTTTAATACTCTGCTATTCCACTTCACAAATTAGCGTTAAATTTCCTCTTTTTTGTGTGTTTCTAATCACCCCCCAAAAAGGAAGAAAGCAATCTTAGTGACAACTCCTGATGGGGATTTCCAAGAAATGCAACTAAATTTCCATTGTCAATGATAAAACCCAGACTTTCACCTTACTGTAGGTTTTATTGTTTAATATCCTCCCTTAAAAGTGAGATGTGCACAGGTCTTCTTTCAGTCACGAGCACAACGGGGACCAGGGGTTCTGTTGTTAAGCAAGGCGGCTGCCGAGGGAGTCCTGCCCCATTTTGCCACAGTGTCAAGCCGATCAGAATAGGATTCCCTTCCTTTCAGTGGATCTGGCTTAGGAGCATTTCAGGGAACGGAGTCTTGCGAACGGCATCAAATAAACAGCCAGTCTCCATGTTTGGTGTAGGAGGACATGAGTCATGGGTCCCTCAAAGAGACCGACGCCAATTTAATCTTCAGAAGAGGCGAAACGTTACCCCAAACCTTTTGTACAGGCTGCTCCCTCACTTGAACGGCTTGAGAACTTTCGACAACATCTCCAATTCAGTGGGAAATCCAAATTTTTTTACTAGCGGTTCTATGGGCATGGTGTGGCTTCGTGGGCGTGGCAGGGGAAGGATACTGCAAAATCCCCATTCCCACCCCACTCTGGGGCCAGCCAGGGCTGGCATTTGCAGGTTCTCCGAATTGCTCAAAATTTCCACTACCGGTTCTCCAGAATCTGCTGGATTTCACCCCTGCTCTAATTCCCCTTTGCTTCTTTCCTCTGCAGGGCTTCATCCGCTTGGACATGTCGGAGTTTCAGGAGAGACACGAGGTGAGGAGGAGGAGGAGGAGAGGTGCCATTTCTGCCAGGCCTCACCAGCCTGGTGCCCTCTCAACCCATCAGCCCCTCTTGCATACCCCAAATACCCCTCTCACCTTCAGAGGTAGGACTCTCCCCAAGGGCTTGGCTGCACTCCGCCAGGACCCCAACGTAGCCGGCCTTGCATGGCGTGAGCTGCTGTTTCTCTTGCTAACATTTCTTACTATTTGCTAGTCTCAGTAGAAAAGAATATTTGTAGCTCAGGGTGGAACTGTGGGGTCCCTGGTGCTCTCTAAGCCGGGTGGTTTTCTTGCAGACGTTTCAGGACCCAACTAGGGAACATCATCAGTGCTAGAAGGGAGTAGATAATGAAGCTGTGGGTGAAGGAGGTCTTTCCGTTTTCTTCGTAGCACTTTCCTTCCTTGGTCTCTCCCCAACCTTTGCCAGATACCAAAAAGTTTGTGTATCGATTGAGCCACAGAAATCATGTTTCTCAGGATAAGCTCCCAAGGAGCAATACGTATGAATTGGGACCATAGCTGGTGTGGTTGGATTCTCTCTATTCCACATACGGCTAACTCCTCCTCAGGTTATGGCTTCAGGAGCCACGTCCTCTTTCATAGGGGGAGGGATGGCTTGCTTTGAACCCCAGAAGTCTGGATGATGCAACCCTGGGGTGTCTCTTGCAGGTGGCCAAGTTCATTGGCTCTCCCCCAGGCTACATTGGTCATGACGAAGGGGGGCAGCTCACAAAGAAGCTGAAGCAGTGCCCCAACGCCGTGGTCCTCTTTGATGAGGTGGACAAAGCCCACCCAGATGTCCTGACCATCATGCTGCAGCTCTTCGATGAAGTAAGACCAGTCTCCTTGGGGTTGCTCTGGGTTCCAGGTCATTCATTCATTCGTTCGTTCATTTCTTCTGGGTTCCAGATCATTTGTTCTTTCTTTACTTCTGGGTTCTTGGTGATTCATTCATTTGTTCTAGGTTCCAGGTCATTCACTCCTTCATTTCGTTTGTTCCTTGGCTGTCCATCTCACTACAGTGAGATCCCCTCCCCCTCCCCAAAAGCTCATAAAATCAGATCAGCCATGTGGGTGACCCACAATACGACCATCCTGACTTAACATCTGTAATGGGATCAGCATGCCCAGCTGTGTCATTGAGTGCCAGGGAGACTCTGCACTCAGCTGGGTCAGGGGAGGCAGCCCCCACCCCTAAATCCATCAGCCGGCATGGAGTGTCCCAACCCTCTGCCAACCTCAATTCTTGGCATTTTGTTGGGGGGGGGGGGGAATGGCGGCGTCCTTGGTGGTGCCATTTCAGGGTTCTGTAGTTGTTGTTTTTTCCTTTTCTCCAGGATTAATAACGCTGGCATTTTTCTTGCATAGATCACGGTGGCAGCCGCTAAATGCGAAATCAATTCCTGAACTGCCGGTCTGACAGAGCAATAACCGAAATGTTAATCCCCAGCTCTGACACAAATGTGTGTCGTTCGGCTGGACAGGACCGCTCCTGGCGACACTTAGAAAGGGGAGGGGGGAGCAGACCCCCCCTAATTCTCTCTCCTCCTTGCTGCTGCTCCTCCTCCCCTTACCCACCATCCTTATCTTTAAAAGATCCTTAATTTAGCATTCTCAGAACCAGATATCCATGCATGCAGGGGCCAGCGGTACTCCTGCCCTGCCCCAAAATTCAGCGTCCCATCTCCCTTCTGGGTGGGGGGTCTTTGGACCTTCCCAGCTCAGAGCCTGAAGCCCTTTCAACGGGTTGGTTTCGTTTACCCTGAGCAAAAGTCCTTGATTCAGGACCACAAGGGAGCCCCAAATTTCTCTGGCCAAGTGAGTTTTGTCCATTTCACCAAAATGTACGATGTTAAGTGAGAAATTCGTTAAATGAGTTTTATCCCATTTTACGACTTTTCTGCCCACGGCTGTTAAATGAACCACCGCAGTCATTAAATTACTGGGTCGTTAAGCGAATCTGGTTGGCCCATTGACTTCAATCGTCAGAAAGTTGCCAAAGGGGATCACACGACCCCAGGACACTGCGACGGTCATAAATTTTGAGCCAGTTGGCCACAAATTCAAGAACAGTGGGGTGGGTCCCTGGTGCTCCCTGATCTGGGTGGTTTCCTTGCAGACGTTTCATGACCCAACTAGGGAACCTCATCAGTGCTGGAGGGGAGGGTGGGTTTGCTTTCGTTTATACCCAACAGCCTGGGGGATTTCTCTTCGGCCTGACCAGGCTTACGTCCACTTTGTCCTTTTTTTTTTTAATCAAGTTTTTTATTTTATATTACATATACATATCAATGCATGAACAGTACAGATAAAATAGTATTATTGATCATAGTTATCACATTCATCCAGCTTATATATTTCTAATACACATTTATGTCAAATTATAATCTTTTGTTATTTCATATTGTTTAAACATACATAATACTCCTGCCATTCTGTTTCTAAATCTCCCTCTAATCCTTGCACTTGTCTTATTTTATAAAAGTATTTACTAATATTCCCCCTTTCTCTTATTTCTGTCTTTATTCTAACTTTTATTCACGTCACTATTATATTAAAAGACGTTCCCTTTGTATTACAATACTATCCTTCACTATTTCATCGTTAACAATTTTTAAATTTACAATTCTAATACCAATCACAATATTATTTAAACATGCAAATTAATTCTATTCATATTCTTGACATTCTTATTTATTTATTATTTATTCTTCCAATCTATATGATTCCACTATTAATACACCTGTTTATATTAAAATATGTTCTTTCATCATTTTATTACTCATTATTTCACTTTATTATTCCATTGCAAATCGTATTATTTAAACAACTCAGTAATACTATTATTTAATCTCTAATTTTCCCATTTTTAATACTTAGTTCTTATTCATATTTCCCATATTTCACTCTTTGAATCTATTTATATTAAAATACTATCCTTCATTGTTTCATTATTCAATGTTTCAATATACTGTTCTAATGCCAATCACGATATTATTTAAACATACAAAATAACTATTCATATTCTTTGCTTTCATCCAATCTATATAATTCTAGTATTAATACACATGTTTATATTAAAATATGTTCTTTCCTTATTTAATTGCTCAATGTTTACCAATCACAAATGTCATTTAAACTTACTTAGTAATTCCATCATTCAATCTCTAATTTTCCCATTTTGTTATTACTTTTGTTTCATCATGTAAAGATATATATATATACAAGTAATTCCTCAATCTCTTATTGAATACATTCCTATCTCTGTTCTAATTTCTCCTCCTGCCACCATTATAAAAGAAAGAAAAAAGAAGAAAATAATTTTTTCCTTTCTTCTTTTTCCTATCCGCCTTCTATCCATCATCTCTTGCCCGCATCAATACTTCAATTCTTATTCTTTCTTTAACTTGCTTCCCATATTCTTCTCTTGAACCTTTATCTGTGTCTACATCCTGCCTGGTCAATCTAGCGTCCACTTTGTCTTCCGAAGGGCCGGCTGACCGACGGGAAGGGGAAGACCATTGACTGCAAGGACGCCATCTTCATCATGACCTCCAACGTGGCCAGCGATGAGATTGCCCAGCATGCCTTGGAGCTGAGGGAGGACGCCATGGAGCTGAGCCGGAAGAGGATTGCCGAAAAGCTGGGTGGGTACCTGACCCTTCCCTGCGGAGGAGACCCCAGAACCCCTGGAGGCAGCCTTCGTGGGGCAGCCCCCTGCCATCCTCTCCTCTTGGCTGGACTGCTTGCCCTTCAATTACAGGCAGTCCTTGACTTACGGCCACAGTTGAGCCCCAGATTTCTCTCGCTAAACAAGACTGTTGTCACATGAGTGGTGCCTCATTTTACGACCTTTCTCACCACGGTTGTTAAGTGAATCTCTTCAGTTGATAAGTTAGCCATACGGTTGTTAAGTGAACCTGGCTTCCTGATTGATTGATTGATTGATTGATTGATTGATTCGATTTATATGCTGCCCTTCTCCGGAGACTCAGAGCGGCTTACAATGCGTTAAGCAATAGCCTTCATACTTTTGTATATATTTATACAAAGTCAGCTTATTGCCCCCACAATCTGGGTCCTCATTTTGCCTTTAGGGGGTTGGACTAGAGGACCTCCAAGGCCCTTTCCAACCTCCTAGGATTCTATGGTTGAGACAGAAAGGATAGAAGGCTGAGTCAACCTTGAGCCTGGTGAGATTCGAACTCGCAGTAATTGCAGGCAGCTGGTGCTACTTAACAGCACTTTAGTCTGCTGCGCCACCAAGGCTCCCATTGATTTTGTTTGTCGGAAAGTCGTGAAAGGGGATCTCGTGACCCCAGGACACTGCGACCGTCATAAGTACATGCCGGTTGCCAAGCGTCCAAGTGTTGATCCCCGGACCAAGCGGGTGTTGCAACGGTCTTTAAGTGTGAAAAACAATCCTAAGTCCCTTTTTTCAGGGCCGTTGTAACTTTGAACGGTCACTAAATGAATGGTGGTAAGTTGAGGCCCACCTGCAGGGTAGCCCCTGACCACAGGATCACCTTGGCTACTCAAGAAATAGAAGGGGTCTCCCCTTTGAGAGAGCTGACTTGGAGGGATGGACAGAGGGATGGAATAGAGCAGTGTTTCTCAACCTTGGAAGCTTGAAGATGGGTGGACTTCAACTCCCAGAATCCCCCAGCCAGC
>WNWU01000067.1:1025072-1037330 GCA_012654045.1 Ptyas mucosa | reverse complement strand
CCCCCCCCCCCCCCCCGGGAGCGCAGGGGCAGGGCCCCCCCCCCCACTTCATCCTTTTCCTCTTGCATTGGGGTCACCGTTCACTTTTTCCCAAAGGTTTCTGCATCTGCTATTTATTTATTTATTTATTTGTCTGTCTATCATCTCTCTTTCATTTGTCTGTCTGCCTATCTATCTAGGTGTCTGTCTGTCTGCCTGTCTATCCTATCTCTCCCTCTCTGTCTGTCTGTCTGTCTGTCTATCTGCCGCCTTTTGTTGTTGTTATAAGTAACTTAAGCAGTGGATGTATTTAATACTTCTTCCTCCTATTTTCCCCACAACAGTCCTGTAAGGTTGGTTGGGCTGCAAGAGAGAGACTGGCCCAAAGGCACCCAGTTGGCTTTCTTGCTAAGGCAGGACTAGAACTCACCGTCTCCTGGTGATTAGTCTAAGGCCACCCAGCCATCTTTCATGCCGAGACAGAACTAGAACTCACCGCCTCCTGGTTTCCTACTTTTCCCAGGTGCAGTGAGTCAAGAAGCAACCCCCCCCCCCTCCTTTCAAATTCATTTTCACTGAGACACAAGGACATTCTGCCAATTCCCATCCAGTCTGGGTCCCACTGCATCCAGTTATAAATTATCCCCCACCCGCCGCCCTGTAAATTCTGAATAGAAAGCGTTTATTTTTCCCCCCCTGAGACCTGAGGTTTGGGGCCCTGCTGGCTGATGTTCCATTGGAAAAGGCCGCCTGTGCCAGTCTTCAGACACCTGAAGTTACCTCCTGCCGTGCCTGATTTTCCTCTTGGCCAGGTCGAACGCCGGGTGGTGAACCAGCTTGCCGCGGCCTACGAGCAGGACCTTCTACCCCACGGCTGCACCCTGAGGATCACGGTGGATGACTCCGACAAGCAGCTGCTGAAGGCCAGAGGCCAGGATGGCTCCCTGCCCGCCGAGGGCCAGCGGAAAGGGCCCACGCTGCGGCTGGAGATCCTGGAGGACAGCAAAAGCCGGAAACTGAACATCCAGGCCCCGCTGATACCTGACGAAGTCTCCTACCCTTCCTAGGCGCCGGCCCTCGGTGCCCCGGGGCAGCGCCTGGCAGAACAAGAGTTGGTAATAAAGACACGGATATGTCTGTGGGGAGGCAGCTTTCTCTGGAGGGCGGCAGCAAGGGCAGCTCTCCACCCTCCAGATACCGGCTGGGTGCGTGGGAGTTGTAGTCCAGGTCAACCGAAGGGGGTCGGAGGAGGAGGAGGGTCCCAGGAAGAGGGGCGTCAATCCGGGATGATCGCTTAGAACCCAGGGGAAGCTTCAATCCGGTGTCCTTATCATGTCTCAGGTAGTGGGGTGGTTCCTTGTCCCATCATCCAGCAAACCCGCCCAGGTTGAGTGCCTAATCTCTGCCCCAGAGGCTCTTCTCCCTCGTGAACGGGGTGTGGGGGTGTGGGGCGGAGTGGAAGTGGTTTCCAGGCCCCAGGGCAACAGGGGGAGGTTTAAGTTATTGCAATTGTGTTGGAATAAATGCTGTGTCCATCTCAGTTGTGTCTTGTCTTGTCATCCTTGGTCCTCGAACGGCCACCCGGGCAGCCCTCAGGCGAAAAGGGGGAGGGGGGCTCTTGGGACCTGGGATCTCTGCTTTCTTATCCTCCAATAAGGTCCTCTTCTGGAATTGCAGGTAGTCCTTGACTTACGACCATAATTGAGCCCCAAATTTCTGCAACACAGTTCTTAAGTGAGTTTTTACGACCTTTCTTGCCACAGTTGTTAATTTAGTCACACGGTTGTTAAGTGAGCCTGGCTTCTCCGTTGACTTTGCTTGTCTGAAGGTCACAAAGGGGGATCACGTGACCCCGGGACACTGTGACCGTCATAAATACGAGTCAGTTGCCGAGTGTCTGAATTTTGATCACCTGACCATGGGGATGCTGCAATGCTTGTAAGTGTGAAAAACGATCACAAGTCACTTTCGGGGGGGGGGGGCTTGTAACTTCAAACGGTCACTAAATGAACTGTTGTAAATCGAGGACTACCTGTAATACGCTAGTCCTTTAGACTAGCCATCCCCAACTCCAAGCCTCCAAGCGCCCTGATCGTCTTTGTTGCTCTTCTCTGCGCTCTTCCTAGCGTCTCCATCCCATTTTTCTCTCGGCAGCATCCTCTCCTCTCCTCTCCTCTCCTCTCCTCTCCTCCGTCTCTCAAGGCCTCTCCCACAGCCCACTATGGTGGCTAAGCTGCTCGCTGCCCTTCACCGAAGCCTCCAGGCGTGTCCAGAGATGCCAAGCCAGGGCATTTCTTCCGGGGGGTCACCGAGGCGCCCTCTGCAGCCCCCTCCACCCACCAGAACCCCAAGCGCACGTTGATCGATGGCTCCCCACCAGCCAAGCTGCCTCGGATCGCCTGGTGTGGCCTCTGCCCATTGATTGAGCTTGCCTGGAGGTTCGGCTCCTAATCGGATTAGGGAGGCAGGATGGAGGACGAGAGGAGCGAGCGGGACGCGAAGGCCTGGGCGATGAGGGGCATTTATCATTCTCCGCTCTGGTCTGCCATTCGCACGGGTTCTTTAAAGGGGGGGAGGGAGGAAGTGCAGCTCGTGCGGCCGAGAAGGGTGGAGAACCCCCAGATACGTCAGCCTTACTAAGGGCTGGAGGAAGTCAGTCAAAAGGAAGGGAGAGAAGCTGTTGTCATCTTTCCCTTATCAGACTCACAGAGTTGAAGATCAGAATAGAGCTGGCCGGGACCTTGGAGGTCTTCTAGTCCAACCCCCTGTCCAAGCAGGAGACCCTATCCCATTTCAGACAAGTGGCTGTCCAGTCTCTTCTTAAAAACCTCCAGTGATGGAGCCCCCACAACTTCTGGAGGCAACTTCCCTTCCACTGTTAGGGAAGCTTCTCCTTAATTCCAGGTTGCTTCCCATCCGCTGTTCCTTGTCCTGCCTTCAGGGGCTTTGGAGGATAGGTTGACCCCCTTCTTCTTTGTGGCCGCCCTTCAAATCCTGGATGGCTACCAGGGTGCCCCCCCCAATCCTTCCCTTCTGTAGCCTAGGCCTAGTGGACACAGGCTGGGCCTGTTGAGGAAGACCATGGTCCTGGGGAAGGGACGCAAGAAGGGATGCCTGACTCCATGGTTTGATTCCTTGGCTATCTTGGAGCCTCCGTCCCTCAAAGGCTCAGTTTGCACAAGGACCCCGAGACCTACAAGCTGCCTTCCAAGTCAAGCCTCCTTCGTCAGGGAAGAAGTGCGGCTTATGGTGTGAACCCAGACGGAAAGTGAGCTCCGTCACTAGGCGAAGCGTGTTCTGCAAAGGCCACCCTTTGTGTTTGGTGATGACAATGATGAAGTCCCTTCAGTCGAGTCCGACTCTTGGTGACCCTCTGGGCCAGGCCTCTCCCCATCTTTCCAACTTGCACTACAGGGAGTCCTCAACTTACAACAGTTCATTTAGTGACCGTTCAAAGTTACAACGGCACTGGAAAAAGTGACTTAGGACCGTTTTGCACACTTATGACCGTTGCAGCACCCCCCCCCCACAGTCACGTGATCAAAATTCAAGAGGCTTGGCAACTGGCATGGACTTATGACGGTTGCAGTGTCTCTGGGGGTGTCCCTTGATCCCCTTTTTCAACATTCTGACAAGCAAAGTCGACAGGGAAGTCAGATTCACTTAACAACCATGTGACTAACTTAACAAATGCAACACTTCACTTAACAACTGTGGCATGAAAAGTTGTAAAACGGGGCAAACCAGGGGTGAAATCCAGCAGGTTCTGACAGGTTCTGGAGAACCGGTAGCAGAAATTTTGAGCAGTTCGGAGAACCGGTAAATACCACCTCAGGCTGGCCCCAGAGTGGGGAGGGAATGGGGATTTTGCAGTATCCTTCCTCTGCCACGCCCACCAAACCGGTAGTTTAAAAAAAATTGGATTTCACCATTGGGGGAAACTCACTTCACAAATAAACATAACTCAGCAACATAACTGTTGGGCTCAATTGTGGCCATAACTCGAGGAATATGCCCTGGCTGGCCTCGGCTTTGATGGTGTCCAGTCTCCAGTCAGTTTCTCCTGCGTGACATGGCTGAAGTACGTATGACGCCCTTTTGTGATTTTGCTTTCTAGTGACATGCCCAGTGTTAGTCACTCCTTGACTTACGACCACAATTGAGCCCAACATTTCTGTTGGCTTTGCCCCATTTTACGACCTTTCTTGCCGCAGTTTTTAAGTGAATCACTACAGTTAAATTAGTCACACGGTCATTAAGTGAATCTGGCTTCCCCCATTGCTTGTCAGAAGGTTGCAAAAGGGGATCACGTGACCTCCGGAACAGTGCGGCCGTCATAAGTCTGAGTCAGTTGCTAAGTGTCACAGTTTTGGTCTGGTGACCATGGGGATGCTCCAAGGGCCATAAGTGTGAAAAACGGTCCTGTCCCTTTTTTCAGTGCCGTTGTGGCTTTGAACGGTCGCTAAATGAACTGTTGTAAGTTGAGGACTGCCTGTACTTGGTTGTAGGTCCCCTTTGCTGTCCAAGGAATCCGCAGGAGCCTCCACCAGCACCCCAGCTCAAAGACGTCCGTGTGTAGGGCTTCCTGCCTAAGCAGGGGGTTGGACTAGAAGACCTCCAAGGCCCCTTCTGACTCTGCTGTTCTATTCTTCCTCTCTTGCTCTTGAAAGGTCTGCCTTTCCCAGCCATGGTTAGCCAAGGGGAAGCCCATAGAGCGAAGTAACCAACATGGATTTGGTTGCCAGGCTGATGCCCCCTGCCTCTCTATATTCGGCTCCTGATCGTCGTTGCTGGGCGACCCCGTGCCACCCAGCCGCGTTGGGCTGCATGCGCCGGTTTGAACGATGGGCAACCTCAGGGAGGTGATTTTTTCTAGCCTTATTGACGTTTATTTCGGTGATGGAAACTTCATCAGCTGCAAAAAACCTTCCCTGTGTTTTGAGAGAGGAGCGTACGAGGCAGATGATGCTGTCTTGATGGCATGTGGCTGGGTCCCCTGGGCACCGAGCACAGGCTGCCCACCTCTCCTCCGGAGCCTTTAACTCGCCAGGGGTGGGCACGCCTGCAGGAGAGACCCAGCCAGTCTGGCATCCAGGCTGTCCTTGAGCAAATTGTATTTCCATCCCAGGGAAACATTCAAGCCTTACCGAGACCTGGCAAGCGTCAAGAGCGGCGTAAACATCTCTCCGGAGGAGGCAGCCTCGGGCAAACCGGGCCCTGGACGTGAAAGTCGTTCTGCTTGATATATTAATCCTCGTGGGACAGAAACTCTGTGCCTCCCCCACCCCTCCCCTCCCCACCCCACCCCTCTTGCAGAATGAAGGCTGCCTGGCTTGGCTTGGCTCTGAAGTCTAACCCACAGTGGTTAGGCGGAGACCATCCTGGCTTAATTCTCTTAGAAAGAGAAGGACGAGGGGAGGCAGGATAGCCGTCTTCCAATATCCGAGGGGCTGCCACAGAGAGGAGGAAGGGGGCCAAGCTATTCGTAGTACCCGAAGGCCAGGCAAGGAACAATGGATGGAAACTCATCAAGGAGAGATTCCAAGGAGAGAAATGAGGAATTTTCTGACAATGAGAACAATCAACCCGTGGAACAGAAGTTGCCTTCAGAAGATGTGGGAGAAAAGTCGGCAGTTCGAATCCCTAGGTCTCCTGCGTGAGCAGGGGGTTGGACTAGATGACCTCCAAGGTCCCTTCCAACTCTTACTGAGCTTCATCACTGGAAGCTTCCAAGAAGAGACGACTGCCATCTGTCAGAAATGGTGTAGGGTCTCCTGCTTGGGTGGAGGGTTCGACTAGAAGACCTTTAAGGTCCCTTCCAACTCTGTTATACTCTGTTATTCTATGTTACCCTCAGAGTCACCCACACCCTAGTCACTTCTCTTGACTGCTACAATGAGTTCTACCTGGGCCTGTCCTTGAAAACTATCCAGTAGCTTCAATTGGTTCAAAAGGCAGCAGCCTGCATGGTTCTGTGCAAAAGTAGGTTTTGCACGTGGGTCACCTCTCTTGCAGGAGCTACATTGGCTGTCAATCTGCTGCTGGGTCCAATTCCAGATGTTGGTTGTCACCTTTAAAGCCTTACATGATTTTGGGCCAGGTTCTTTGAAGGACCCTCTTTTCCAGTGGCAGACACCTGACCCACCAGAGCAGGGAGGCAGGGGGATGTTAGGGGTCCCTCTTTAAGGAGGTCCACCTAGTGGGACTAAGGAGAAGAGGCTTCTCCGTGGTGGCTCCCTCCCTCTGGAACATCGTCCCTGCAAGGATAAGTTCAGCCCACATCTTGGAATGTAGACTAATCGGCATACATTAAAATGAAATTTCGTTGCATACAGCTCTCAAAGGGTCACCACCTCCAATAGACACTGCACGAACATGACAGAATAAATAAATACAAAATTATGCATATACCCACATACATTATATGACACAGAGAAACAACACAGTCTAGTTCGGAGGTATGCATGCACATGGCGAAAGAAACGAATCTTGCAAGTTTACCAGACAGATGGCATAAGGAATGAAGCCATTCCAGAATCTGGTAGTCCTGCTAGAAATACTTCGAAACCTCCTCCCAGAGGGGAGCCACAGAAATAGACCATAAAGGGGGGGTGGGGGGTGGGGGGTCTCTCAATGCTTTGACCTCTAAACACATGGTGCTTATAAGCAGCATCCTGAATAACAGGAAATGAACTCCCTATAATCTTCTCCACTGTCCTCACTACTCTCTGTAGGGACTTTCTATCTGAAGCGCTGTGGCCACCAAACCAAACAGGGATGCCGTTTGTTAAGACGCTCTCAATCGTGGCTCGGTAAAAAGTGGCCAGGACAGGAGGAGAAAGATGTGCTCTCCTCATCCGACGAAGGAAATGCAGATGCTGGTTTGCACGCTTCACTAAGGATGACGTGTGAAGAGACCAGTTCAGATTGTTAGTTATCTGCACCCCCAGATACTTAGTACTGTTGACCACGTCTACAACCGCATCCTTGATTGGTGCTTGGTTGTCCCCAGGGGAATGGAAGGTTTATTGGGGTTCGTAATGGGTTTTTCTCCTTGCAGTGTCACCGAGAGTGAGTTTAGGGGACGTATAAATTGTCTTAATGAATAAAGACACCTCCTTCCACCAGCAGGAAGGCGGCAGGCGTTGAGCCCCCTGGCCCACCTGTTTGATGGCTTTTCCGTGGTGTCTACGTGGCGTCGGCAAAGAGGCTGCAGCAGCGGCACGCTTTTTCAGAGAGCCGGCGAGGGTGACGGGGCTGCCTTTGACAGATGAAATAAATGTGCCAGAGCAGCCGAAGCAAGAAACAATAAAAACCAGGCCGAGGCTGCAGGAGAGAAACAGCAGCCTGTGACGCCGAAATTCAATTACCGGCAGCCTTCAGCCCCATGTCGGATGGTAATTCAATTAGGGCCAAGCAGGTTCCCAAAAGCAGAAGGGCTGCTGAACAGAGGGGTCGTCAGCCCCACGGCGGGCCGGCTTCAGCTGCCTGCTGAACAAACAAGGCTACCGAGGGGGCAGGGGATCGGGAGGGGAGAGATGGGGGGCCCTGCTGGAACCGTGGGGCTCCCATGGCCTTGGGCCTGTCTTCTCCCAAGATGGGAAGCCGAAGGCCATCGGAGAACGGCAAGGGGGGCCCTGGCTTGAGGTAGCCTCCTTGCCTCACGGTGGCAAGGGTGGTCTTCCATGCCTGGGTGTGTGTGTGTGTGTGAAAAGCCTACAGGCCTCTGGGTCCCTTTTCCAAACCCTGAAAGATGATGTGGCCACCAGCCTCACCTCCAGGTCTGAGGCGCACCAAAAATCTTGATATTGTGGCTTTTTGGAAAACAGGTTCATTGGGTCTTGTCTATCCTGAAGCTCATTGATGTTCCTCAAGCTTCAGCCTTCTAGGCCTAGGGCAAGGGTCTCCAAACTTGGCCACCTTAAGGCTGGTGGACTTCAACTTCCAGAATTCCTAGGACACCATGGCTGGCTGAGGAATTCTGGGAGTTGAAGTCCACCAGTCTTAAAGTGGCCAAGTTTGGAGGCCCCTGTTCTAGGGCATCAACTCTTTTCGTTTTGGGAAGCTGCCTAGGATAGGTGGTGATCATGTTACACAACCAATCTCGAACCCAGCAACTCACGGGAAGCTTGTACCATGAGGGAGAATCAAAATCCTCAGGTGGGGGGGTGTTTCTCTGAGAAGACCTTGCTTTGTCCCTTGGTTGCCTTCCCATTGACAGCCACCGGAGAAGGAGGGAAGAGAAGATCTGAAGTTCAAGGTTGAGCTGTGGAGTTCTTAAAAACCAGAATCAAAACCCACCCACCCTCACCCTGGTGATGTTCCTAAGTTGGGTCATGAAACGCCTGCAAGGAAACAACCAAACCCAGAGGGCACCAAGGATCCCACAGTCTTCCTCCTCCTCCCCATAAACCCCACTCCCTTCTAGCACTGACGATGTTACCTAGTTTGGGTCATGAAACGCCTGCAAGGAAACAATCGAGCTCAGAGAATCCCAAGCATCCCACAGTCCTTCTCCACTCTGCAAATGCCACTCCCTTTTAGCACTGATGATGATCCCTAGTCGGGTCATGAAAGGTCTTCAAGAAAACCACCCAGCTCACAGGGCACCAAGGACCCCCAGTTCAACCCTGAGCTACAAAGATTATCTTCTATTGTTACCAGGCAAGGAAGGCGCAGTGGTTATAGAGTGCAGTACTGCAGCTACTTCAGCAGATCAGCGGATCAAATTTCACTGGCTCAAGGTTGACTCAGCCTTCCATCCTTCCAAGGTGGGTAAAATGAGGACCCAGATTGTTGGGGGCCATATGCTATTCAGTATACTGTCTTTGGTGTAAGCTGCTCAGAGTCCTCGGAGAGTGGGCGGCATAGAAATAGGACTAATAAAACAAACAAATAAATAAATAAATAAACCAGGCAGAAACCCTAATCAAAGAGCTATCAAGGAGAAATCATAGCCCCACCAACATTGGTAGGTCAAGCTACAGTATATCAACAGTGAGCCAACCCCTCTTCCTTCTAGCACTGATGATGGTACCTAGTTGGGTTGTGAAACGTCTATGAGAAAACCACCCAACACAATGAGCGTCAAGGATTCTGTAAGGAGGTGAGTTTCAAGCTACCCAGGAATGCCAAGAGGTCCAGGACTCCGTAAGTGAGCAGATTCTCCCTGTACCAACAGCCTCTCATCAAGAAACAGCAGATTTGGGTCCAACCTTGGGAGCCCTACATCGGGAAGAGAAGGACCCTCCCTCCAAGCCTGGCCATCAGGAACCCTGTGCTTAACAGCTCTTGGCTGAATCCTCCAGGCTTGAGGAAGCCAGTTGGCATCCACCCATCTGCTGAGAGGCACATCTGGCTCAGAGTGATGGGTCTCCGTCCTGACACACCGCAAGGGAAGGGTCTCCTTTCTGCTAAGGCCTTTAGTTCTTATGTCCTACCGTATTTATTTCTTGCAATGTTTTGGATTATTGTGAGACCGTGGGGTAGCAGAGGAGTTTAAATTAATATTTTTGCAGATCCCCTGCGGTGCTCCTCCAACCCCTGGGGGAACTCTGTGCCCGGAAGTGCATCTCCCCAGTCTGAAGGCAGCACCTTCACTGCCACACACATCTGGCTGGCTGTGGGCTTAGAAGAGGACAAGGCCGTTTCCGCAGTCCTTGCCAGACTCTGCCCAGAATAGAATACAAAGTTGGAAGGGGCCTTAGAGGTCTTCTAGTCCAGCCCCCTGCTCATGCAGGAGACCCTATACCATTCTAGACAAATGGCTGTCCAGTCTCTTATTGAAAATCTCCACTGATGGAGCACCCACAACTTCTTGTGGCAAGCTGTTCCACAGATTAATTGTTCTCCCTGACAGGAAGTTTCCCCTTAATTCCAGGTTGCTTCTCTCCTTGCTCAGTTTCCATCCGCTGCTTCTTGTCCTGCCTTCGGGTGCTTTGGAGAATAGTGTGTCCTTGCTGGATATGTTCAGGTGGAAACCCAGGGGTTGCCCCCTAAACCGGGAATCTCTCAGTGGCCCCCAATCCCTCCCCTCTGTGTGATGAGGAACCCTCGGCTTTCTGGCTCCAGCACAAAATGTGGTGAGGGGCCCTTGCATGTCCAAAGGTCGCCCACCTCCATGGGTGTCCATAGGATATCGTCAAAAAAAGTTAAGATGGCAGCCACACTAGGCAACCCGAAACCCTCAAGGCTCCTGTTGCACTATTTTGATTATTTTGAACGTGCCCTGCAGAAACCCCCCCCCCCCCAGCACACACCCCCACCTCTGAGCTAAGCCCCCGGCCCCTGACTGGATTCACCCTGCTTTAACCCTGGCTCAGATGTACAGGTAGTCCTTGATGTACGGCCACAATTGAGCCCTAAATTTCCACTGTTATGCAAGACAGCTGTTAAGTTGAGTTTTGTCTCATTTTCTGGCCACAAGGGAATCACTGCAATTGTTAAGTTAGTAACACAGTTTGTTAACCGAATCTGGCTTCTCCACTGAATTTGCTTGTCAGAAGGTCGTAAAAGGGGATCACGTGACCCCTGGGACACTGAAATGGTCATAAATGTGAACCATTGCCACGCATCCAAATTTTGATCACTTGACCATAGGTGTACTGCAATGGTCGTAAGTGTGAAACACAGTCATAAATCCCTTTTTTCCGTGCAGTTGTAACTTCAAACTATCACTAAATGAATTGTTGTAACTCAAGGACTGCCTGTACTTATGTATCGATTATTATTAATTTATTAAACTTATTCACACACCCACAAACCCCCCCTCCCATCTCGAAGTCACTCAACTCAATCTGAGTCTTCCTAAAGGTCTGCATTCCATCTGGGAGCAGGAAAACAAATCTTCCCCAAAGAGACCCCCCACCCTAAATGAAGACGCTCGCTCCAATGCAGAACTCTTACTGTTCCCCCCCTCCCCACCCCCGCGCGCCTCTTCTCCACGGAGCCCACCGGCGCTCCAGCAGAGAAGGATGACGTAACTCGTGGCAGGGAGGAGGAGAGAAATAAACACATACACACACACCCGGTCGTCCTCCCCCACCCACCCACCCACCCACTCGTGGCTTTATGCAGCAGCCTGGCCGCAAACTCAACCTGCGACTTTCGATTTGCAGAGCAGGTGCTGCACTTGCCCCCTCCCCCCTCTTCTCTTTGTCAGATTCCCGCTTCCCCTCCCGAAGTGCCCATTTCTGCCCCCCCTCCCCCCGGCTTCGGGACAAGCGGGGAAGCGCGCCTCTCCTCCTCCTCCTCCTCCTCCCTTCGCGTGGCAGCCTCCTGCCTAATTAGTTTAGAGGGAAAACTTAATTCAATTAACTTTTTCACAACTCCGGCAGGCTGACAGTTGGGACTCTCTTCCACCAGGCGCCTTGATCTAATTAGCTAGTTTAGCAACCTGCCCGTCTCCCTCCCTCCCCCTCTCCTCCCTCTCCCCCCAGCCCCGTCTCCCCTCCAGCTGTGGGGAGAAGGGGGGAGGCTTCCGCGGGATGGGCCGGGGAGGGGGTCGCTGGCATCCTGCTGAGCTCCCTCTGCCAAGGGGAAGGACCGACCCTCCGCTGACCGGCCAGCCCCAGACAGCAAGGGATATCCTTAGTCCAGGGTGAGCCATTGGGGGGGGTTGCCTCTCCGCATGGGGCTAAAGGGCCCCTACCATGCCCAGGGGGGCTGCCAGGGAACCTGGCCCTTCCCTTTGGGGAGACCAAGGCCCATTAGCCCCACCCACCATGCTTGCAAATGTAACGTAATGTAGTGTACAGGTAATCCTCCACTTACGACCATAACTGAGCCCCAAATTTCTGTGGCTAAGCGAGACAATTGTTAAGTGAATTTTGCCCCCCGTTTTACGACTTTTCTTGCCACCGCTGTTAAGTGGATCGTTGCATTTCTTAAGTTAGTAACATGGTTGTTAAGTGAATCCGGCTTCCCCGTGGGCTTTGCTGGTCAGAAGGTTGCAAAAGGGGATCACATGACCCAAGGACACAGCGGCCGTCATAAATATGAGTCAATTGCCAAGTGTCCACATTTTGATCCCCTGACCATGGGGAGGCTGCAAGGGTCATAAATGTGAAAAATGGTTCTGTCCATTTTTTTCAGTGCCGTTGTAACTTTGAACAGTCACTAAACCCGTTGTTAGCTGAGGACAACCTGCAATGTAATTTTAATGTGATTATGCACACACACATGCGCATGCACACACGTCACCTTGTGGCATGATGGATGGCAAACAAATTTTAAAAAGAAAGAAAGAAAGAAAGAAAGAAAGGAAAGAAAGAAAGAAAG
>WNWU01000067.1:998353-1025062 GCA_012654045.1 Ptyas mucosa | reverse complement strand
AAAGAAAGAAAGAAAGAAAGAAAGAAAGAAAGAAAGAAAGAAAGAAATGAGGCTTCAGCTGGTTGTGGCCCATCCAGGAAGGTGGATTGAATGTTGGGTCATAGCCATGTGCCGGTTTTGCCCTCAGAGGGTCCCTGGCATCTTACTCTGCCATCTGTGGCTTCTCATAGTCTGGGCTGAACTGGCCAAGTGTCCAGAGAAGCCTCTCTTGCCCAACATGGTTACAACTTTTGAGCAAAGAGGGCAGTGAAGGAATCAGGATTCTGTTTCACAGCAACCCAAAACCCGATCTGCAAAATTTCATAGCGGGGAGGTAATAAACTGACATTTGGGGGGTGCTGGGCAGAGCACATCAAATCCAGTCCTGCCCTTTAAATATAAGCCAAAGTCTAAAGCAGGAGTGTCCAGCCTTGGCAACTTCAAGACTTGTGGACTTCAACTCCCAGAATCCCCCCAGTCTGGGTGATAGATAAATAGGAGAGAGAGAAGGAGAGGAGGGAGGGAGAGAAAGAGAGAAAGAGGAAGGAAGGAGGGAAGGGGAAGGGAAAAGGAAAAGGAAAGGAAAGGAAAACAAGGTGAATGAAGAGAAGGAAAGGGAAGGAAGAGGGAGGGAGGGAGGGAGGGAGGGAGGGAGGGAGGAAGGAAGGAAGGAAGGAAGGAAGGAAGGAAGGAAGGAAGGAAGGAAGGATTCAGTGTTAGGCAAAGCTGTAGAAACTAGAGACCCTCAAATTTTAAAAAGGCTCTAAATTCTTCCTTTAGACTTCTTTAAAGCAAGCAACCTCTCCACTCATTAAGGTTCTCCGGATACAATCCAGCATCATTTGAAGCCCGGGAAACATTTTTTCGAACGAGCATCCATTCAGGAATCCGGGGGGTCCTTTGATTAACAATGTGGGGACTCGGAGGCGGGCTTGCAAATTTCTCCGCGGGGCCCCTTCCCTTCCCCGCCCCCCTCCCTTTACATACACACAATGGAGAAGCCGCAGCCTTCTCGCCCCAAACTTGATTTCAAGCAAACCGCGGGATGAAACGCGGCCCGATTCGAGGTCAGGAAAAGACTCGGGGGGGAGGGGGGAGGGGGGGTCTCCGTTGGCTGCTGAAGATCACCGTGGAAGCCGCTCGAAGTGGCTCGAGACGGGACGGGCGGCGCAGAGATGTAGTAAAGAAAGAATCAGGCAAAAGGTATCTGAGGCCAAGCCCGCCACCTGTGCGGGGACACAAAGCTTGCATCGAAGGGCTGCACGGGGAAGGCCGGGGCGCGCGGGCAGGCTGGGGCCCATTTCTCACGCCCACGAGGCAGGCTTGTGCGAGGCTCTTCTGCGCAGGGAGCTTCCCCCAGCTGGTCTCGTGAGGGTGGCAGGGAATTGGCCCCAGCCGTCGCCCACGCGCCTGCCCGCCCGCCGGCCTCCCCTGTGCAACAGTTGCCCGCCGGTTTTCCAGCAAGCTTTTGGCGTCTCCAACGGAGTTTTTGCCGCGCTGCTCCCGCTTCGGGGCTCTGATTTCCTGGCCCGTTTGGAAAATCGCGGAGGATGCCAGCGCTTTGCCCTGCCAACCGCCAACCTCCCCCCTCCGTTCCCCCCCCCAAATTCTCCGAGGGCTCCTGCGGAAAAGGCGCCCCCCTCGAAAGGGCGGACAAAGGCTCGGATGCCGATTTAGACTTTGAAATCTCCCTGAGCGAAAGTGCTTGTCTTGAAAATGCCCTTCATCCTTCTGCTTGGCGCCCCTGGAAAGCAAGCGAGGGGGGGCGGGGGCGGGGGGAAGGGCCGGGCTTTCAAATGCCACCCGCACCCGGGGGGGCTTTGGCCCAGGGGGGGGGGGGGGGGGGGGGGGCTGCATAAACAAAGGCGACGGAGCCCAACTGAAAACGAGGGGGAGGGGCGGCTGGATTGTTCAACATTTTGTATTATTATTTTCAAAGCGGAAAGACCTGGAAGAGTCTTCCCCCGAAGGAGTGAGTCTTCAGAAGGATGGACCACCACATCCATCATCCCCAGCAGTTGTTAGGAAGGCAGGCTCCACGGGAGGGGACTTGGCGACCAGATTGTCTCCACATCGAATCCACCCCCTGAAAACTCCCCGTTTCTCGGAATGACCAAAGGGAAGGCACTTCACTCAAAGAGATGGAATCGCCAACTTCTCTCCTGGGCTCCATCGGCAGGGCGGGGTTGGGGGTTGGGGGCGCATCAGTGATTTATTGTGCAAGGGCCACACCGGGCAACGGCATTGGTGTGCAAGAGAGACACTGCTCTCTTTTCTGTCGTTTACGGGATCACAGAATACCAGAGTGGGAAGGGACCCTGGAGGCCTTCTAGTCCAACCCCCTGCTCAAGGCAGGAAATCCTCTACTATGCCAGACAAGGGTCTGTCCAGTCTCTTTTTTCAGAAACCTCCAGGGACGGGAGCACCCACAACTTCTGGGGGCAAGTCGTTCCGATGTTAATTGTTCTCACTGTTGGGAAGTTTCTCCAGGTTGCTTCTCTCCTTGATAAGCTTCCCTCCGTTGCTTCTTGTCCCGCCTTCATTTGGAGAAGAGGCGGACCCCCCCCCCCTCCTCTATGGGGCAGCCCCTGAGATATTGGAACGCTGCCATCATGCTAGTCCTCCTTTTCACTAGATTAGACCTCCCCAATTCCAGCAACCGTTCTTCGCATGTTTGAGCCTCCAGTCCCCTAATCCTCTTGGTTGCTCTTCTCTGCACTCTCTGCACTCTGAGAGTCTCCGCAGCTTACAAATGAAGGCGAATCTACGGTCACCGGAACCAGAGGTTCTAAATACCACCCCCAGAACAGCCCAAAGCAGAGAGAGGGAAAGTCCCCGAGGGAGGGAGGGTGGGCTCCAGCCAGAGTTCAAAACTCGGAAGATAAAACCAACCCAGATGGGATCCTCTCAACATCTTTTTGATATACTTTCTGAAGCTCAGTCCCAACATTGCTAGGAAATCTGGAAGGGACAGAAAGTCCCACCTAGACTCCCCCCCCCACCCCACCCCACCCCCGGCTCTGCAACCACAGCCAGGCCAGGCGGGCAGCTGACTCCGAAGGAGCCTCCAGGAATGTCCGAGAAATGGAGGTCAAAGGAGAAAGTCTGGTGGGAAGAGGTGCTTAAAAGCAGGATGCCTGAAATGCAGATGTCTCTTTGGCAGAAACCAAGATGGATGTTGGCTACTTTAGGGGTGGGGTGGGGGTCTTAACAGGCAGCTGGTGGAGATTTGCTTTCCTTGGTGATTTCTACATTGTAGGAGAAGAGCCCGGTTAATCTGTAGGAGGGTGGCTCAACTTCAGCAGATTTAAGGTGGGTGGACTTCAACTCCCAGAATTCTGGAAGCTGGGGAATTCTGGGAGTGGAAGTCCATCAGATTAAAGGATGCAGCTGTGGGAATTTTGGAAGTCCAAAAATCCTAAAGGATGCTGCGTTATGGGTGGGTGGGTTCTGGGAGTTCACGTTGCTGAGGTTGAGAATCGGGGTTCTAATTTACGGGGGAGAGGTTAGGAGTCTAGGGGCCCCCAAGAATCTTCTCTGGCTCCCTGAACTCCCATCCTCGTGGCCATATGTTAATAAACGTGTTTTCATTTGGTTCTCGGGGACTCCAGCCTTCTTCCACAACTCCGGGACTGCTTGGTTTGCACATTACATCCTGCACCCAATCCTAGTTAAAATGAAATAAGTCTTTTTTAGAAAAACTTTTCACTTTTTTCTAACGTTTCCTTCCGTTAATTAATAGGGAGGAAATGTTTGGAGATGTCCTGGTTAAACAGAAGAACCAAAGGCGCACGAGTGTGTGTGTGTGTGAGAGAGAGAGAGACAGAGAGCACATCGTCCGTCCCTCCCTCCGTCTGTCTGTCTACAAGACAAGACAGGGAAATTCAGCAGTCCTTTTCTTTTCCTCCGATATTATTTCCTTCCATTTGTTTTATTTTGAAAGGATATCTACTTTATTCTCTCCTTTCCTTGGCATTTCCAAACTTCGTTGAAAAAGAAAAGAAAAAAGAAACACGGCAGCCTGCTTTCGTTAAGCCTCCCCCCAATTTTAACCCTTGCAGCCCAGGGGCAGTCCTGCGCAGCATGAACAACAGGAAATGCCTGTGGATTCACCCCAAGAGGATCCCGGGGTTCAGTCCGGCTGTGGGGAGGGGGAGGCAGTGGGATTGGGGAGGAAGCTCTGCCCCATCTTCAGCGGAGGGGAGCCAGGCCGGGCAGTGCCAGCCCAACAGACCCAGAGATGCGCTCCTCCCAACACCTGGTCAGCCACAGGTACCACAGCATTCACACAAGGCACTTAACCAGGCCTGTGAAAGACCAGGCGACTTCCTGCAAGCGAGGGTTAAGGTTAACCTGGATTGGGGTGGGGGCAGTCCTGACGTGTCGCATCAACCCATCCTGTTGGCTTAACTGCTACCCTCCTTGGTGAACAGAAAAGACGAGGGGGGAGAGGGGATATCTTGAATTTGCGTCCTGAAAGTTGATTTACTGTCCCTAACCAATATTTTGGGGTCATTGAGTGCGGCTGTAAGGCAGAATGAGGCTGCAGAGACCCTTATGAAGTTACGGGAGGGGGGGCACAATGGAGCCATCCTGAGAAAATGCCCTGTAATGGGGGTCCCGCCAAAGACCCTCGGGCACACTGGGAGGTCCAACCCAACTGCAATACCTGAGAAGGTGAGAAACTTCATACTCTTCCTCCTAATATCCCCCCACACACACACACACACTGTTTCTTAGCTGGATGGGGGAGGCTGTCCCGCACTCACTCCCATTTGACTCCTGAGGCCAAAACTAGCCAGGCAGGGCGATCTTTGCAAGTCTCTTTAAGGCGTGGCTGGCTGGGGAATCCTGGGAGTTGGAGCCCACAAGTCTTCAAGTGGCCAAGGCTGGGAACCCCTGCGCTGGGCTCTGATGCTGCCACACACCAGCCAGACCAGGTAGGCCCTCTTCTGCAACTTGGAGAAGAGGCAGCTTTTCTTGGGGAGACCCGAAAAGAGACCCTCGCGGAGAGGAGGGCCGCTGATCTTCTTTCCGCCTCTTTTCCCGGCGACCCCCTTCCAAAGCCAAGAGGGTCGGGTTGAGGGGCAACCCGTCGGGGCAGGAGCGCGCGCGGGACCCCCGAAAGGGTTAAGGGAGGGGGCGGGGCGGGGCGGAGGGGGGCTTGGCCGCCGAGCCTCCTGCCGCCGCCGGTCCCAGCCGGCCAAGTATATCTCGCCCGCCCCGTCGCTGCGCCGCCACTTGGCGGGCGGGCGGGCGCCGAGCCGGAGCCGGAGCCGGAGCCGGAGCGGGGGTCTGGGCGCCATGGATTACTCCTACTTGAACTCGTACGACTCGTGCATGGCGGCCATGGAGGCGTCGGCCTACGCGGACTTCAGCTCCTGCAGCCAGGCCGGCTCCTTCCAATACAACCCCATCCGCAGCTCCTTCGCCGCCAGCCCCGCGTGCCCCCCGCTCGCCTCCGCCAGCTGCGCCCTGGGCGCCCTGCGCGACCACCAGCCCTCGCCCTACGCCGCAGGTAGGCGCCGCCGCCGCCGGGGCTCCCGGGGAAGGGAGGGGATGGTGGGCCGCCCCATCTGGCCGGAGTTCCCCGTCGGGCACCCCGCGTAGTTGCTGCCCGCTGCGCTGCGGGATCGAGGGTCGGGGGCGCTGGAGGGTCGCAGGGGTGGCGGGAAGGGTCCCGGCCCGGGGGATGGAAGGGAAGGCTCTGATTTGGCAAAGGAGCTCCCTCCGTCTTTGGGAGACTTTGCTGCTTCCCTAGCAGGTCCAGTGCGGGGACCGAAAGTGAGTGGGGGGGGGGGCACCCCGGACCGGCTCACCCACGAACCGCCCGGCTCACCGGAGGAATGTAGAGAGGATGGGGTCACCCCGAGAGGAGCTTTCCGGGCATGGTGGCTCTCCTGGAGGGCTGCACTCCGGCAATCCGAGGGGAAGGAAAGCGCCCCCCACCCAAGAGCTCGTATAACGGCGCTCCCGCCCGTCCAGAGTTGGCTTCGGGGGTGGGGGGGCGCAGCTGGGCAGCCCCAGAGCCCAGCCGTCGGTGCTGAGCCGCGCTTTCGGTCGGTGGGTTCTCACTCCTTCCAGCCAGAAAACGTTTTTTCCTCCGCGGAGGGAATTAATTCCGACGGTCGGGAATAATAAGAGTCACCATCGCAATGGGCAAAAGCGAGGCCAGTCTGCCCGGCGCGCAGCCACCACTTTCGCGGGACTTGGGACTTCTCAGCGGTTCGACACCCCGTCGGAAGGGCGCTTTCTCCGCCCCCGATCAGCCCCCTGGCCTTGCCTCGGTAGTCCAGATGCAGCGGAGGGCCTTGGATACCGGGCGCGGCTAAGGGAAGGGTTCCCCTCTCTCCCCTTCCCGCAAGGAGACCTCTGGAAGGCTTCCCCGCTCAGGAGGGGAACGATGGGAGTTGTAGTACACCGGTGGTCAGAAACCAAGCCAGGGCCACCCGCCCTTTGGTCCAGCCGTGGAAAGCCCGGCGCCGCGCGGCCCAAATGGATGGCGTCCCTTCGGGCGGATCGGTGCCGCCCTCCCGGCCCGCCGACTCTGAGCATGGCCCCTCCTCGAGGACTGGGGCGCAGGACTCCAATATGGGTCGCGGCTCCGACCTCGGGGACCCACGGCTGACCGGCGAGTCGTTCGGGGTTTCGCGAGTCCTTCGAAACCGCGCCTGGGCCGAGGCAAAGTCCAAAGGGGAGCGGAGAGAGCCCTTCGCCTCCAGCAGGGAGAAGCGCAGCTGAGCAGGAAGGATCCGCACCTTGCGCGACGTCAGCCGGCCGCGGAGAGGCCCCGAAGGGTCGCTAAGTTGGTTTATCGCCACCGTGGATTGCGGGTAACTAGTTTATCCGGACAGGTAGGAGGAGAAAAATCTCCTTCGAGTATGAACACGGGATTTATCCATAAAATTGATTTATTCACATTTCTTTGTGGTTATTCCGTTAGAAGCCCCGTCCTCGCCCTTTCCCTCCGGGTCAGCCACTTAAACGGCCAAAGCCACGCGGGGAAAAACAGACTTGCTCGCCCGGCGCCCACCTCGCAGCTTCGCGGTCACGCGTGGATCCGAAGCCATTTGGTCGCGCAGAAAGGAAGCGGGGAATCGCCTAATTCGGAAGGGGAAAGGGGCAAGAGGGAACGCGGGGACGCTCGCTCTCCCGCCTCTGGCCGGGAGCGAACACGCGCGGCTTCCTTCGCTTCGGCTCCAGGACTTATTCAAATGGGCCACGTCGGAGGAATGAAGGCAGAAGCGGCGCGTGGGCACGGGGCGTCCTCGGATTGACGGGGATGCCTCATTGCCCGTTGTTTTCCCGTCCGGAGGCGCCGCCACTCCGGACCCCGCAGAGTCCGGCCGAGGCCCAGGAACCCCGCGAATTGGGGCGCCGCAGAACCGACAGATTCCCCTTAATTTCCCGACAAACGGAAACACGGAGCTGGTGCAGGGAGCCGACCCGCCCTCTGGCCCCATTTTATGTCTCTTATTCTAAACTGGGAGAGAGAAAGACGTCGGCTGATCCCGCGAAATGAGTTCTCACAACCCACTAATGCACACGAGACCACCTCCCAAACTAAAACCGTTGTGTGAATGCGACCTTTTCCCTAAACTGAGCTACCCAGAGTCCGCGCTGAGCCGCTGGGCCGTTCACACGAGACAGCCTGCCTGCTTCCCTTCCGTCTCTTAAATAACCGATTCCAAACGGTTAATTAAACTAAAACCGCATCTGGAACGTGAAAAGGGGGGGGCAAAAATCTCTCATCCATTCCAGCTGAAGGGTCTTTAAATCCGGATCTTCCCGCGCGCTTCGTTTTGCGGAGAAGAGTCGCGCAAGGTTTCCGGACAGAAACACGCAAAATTCCTGGCCGTCGACAATTGTTTCTTTATTCCGTGGATGAACAACGGGGGCTAAGAAACCCAATTTCTTGGTGGTCGTGGAGGCTCTATGTCCTCAGCAAACGGCTTTCCTAATGTTTTGTTTCTGGGGAGCAACCTCTTAAGTACCGACGGAGGAGAGTATTTGTAGCTCAGGGTTGAATTGGGGGTCCTTGGTGCTTTGTGAGCTTGGTGGTTTTCTTGCAGATGTTTCATCACCGAACACCGATGCTGTTCCCTAGTTGGTTCATGAAACGTCTGCAAGAAAACCAGCAATCTCAGAGAGCACCAAGGACCCCACAAACCTCTACCTTTTCTGCTGGGCACCTTCAGGGATGGGGGTGAGCCTCGCAGATGGCTCTGGCATCCATTTCCTTCACTGATGCCAACGTGTTGGGAGCAGACGAGTGTGCTGGGCTACAATTCGTACCAATAAAGGAGAATATTTGTAGCTCACAGTTGAACTGTGAAGTCCACGGTGCTCTCTGAGCTTGATGGTTTTCTTGCAGATGTTTCATGACCCAACTAGGGAACATCATCAGGGCTAGAAGGGAGTGGGGTGTGTGGAGGAAGAGGGGGAGGAGGAGGAGGATGGGGTCTTTGGTGCTCTCTGAGCTTGGTTGTTTTTCTTGAGACGTTTCATGACCCAACTAGGGAACATCATCAGGGCTAGCTGAGAGAGCCCCAAGGAGTCCACGATTCTTACCCAACGCTTATAACCCTGAAGAGAGCCGGGATGGGTCACTGCGCGGATCCAGGATCCCCAAACTAGCCCCCCACCTGCGCAGCCTCCCCTCCCGGGGGTCCTAACCCACACCCTCTTTTCCTCCTCTCCCCCCTCCTTCCAGTCCCCTACAAGTTCTTCTCCGACCCTTCCACCATCAACGAGAAGAGGAAGCAGCGAAGGATCCGCACCACTTTCACCAGCTCGCAGCTCAAGGAGTTGGAGAGGGTCTTCGCCGAGACCCACTACCCGGACATCTACACCCGGGAAGAGCTGGCTCTCAAGATCGACCTCACCGAGGCCCGAGTGCAGGTGAGTCGCTGGGGAGGGGCGGCGGCAGCCCGACGCCTTGAAACGCTTGCGGGACCCTCGCCCACCCGCTCCTTCGGCCACAGCCAGGGCCAGGGGCCGACTAGGGTGGGGTGGGACCCATCTTCCCCCCCCACCCCCGTCGCCCCTCATCCGGGCACTGCCCTGAAGCCCCTGAGCCCGGGAGGAAGGCGATTCCCCCCGCAGCTGATTCTCCGGCCTGAATTCTTGGGGTGGCAGGAATGTCTCCCCGGTACCCACAAATGGAAAACGGGGGAAACAACGGATTTCAGGCTCATTAACGGGGTCCCCCCAATTCCTGGCACGTATTTAATTTCCGAGGGCTCCTTGGTGCTGTCTGAGCTCGGTTTTCTTGTAGAAAAGTCCGCGGAGATTCTAAGTCATCCAGGTCGTAGGAATGATGCAGTTTCTTGGATGAGAAAGGAAACGTTTTGTTCTTCTTCCTCAACGAAAAACAAGAAGAGTCCAGCTGCCTTTTGAAAAAGCACTTTTGAGTTTTCTTGTAGAAGTTTCATTACCCAACTAGGGAGCCTCCTCATTCCGTTCCATTTTTTTTAGAGTCCGTTCAGTTGAAATCTGGCTCTTTTAAATGCTTAATTCCTTTATTTCAATTGGGTTTCTAGTGCCGATTTAATCCTATAATTCTAATTAATGATTTATACTGTGTTAAACAGTTATCCGTAGCTTAATAGCAATTCGATTTTTCCTTTATGAATCACTCTGCAAGTAATTTGAAATCCTGTGTTTACTTACATAATTTACTAATTGCATTTCGTTAATTTGCATTTCACTAATTGCATTTTACTAATTTACTCTTTTGAAAGGGGTTACTTTCCTCACTTACATTCGTTCTTTCTTTTTTTTTAAAAAAAAAAAGACAAATTACTTTAAAAAACCCCAATTCATAAGCCTTGGAGGATCGCAACAGAGTAAAACGCTAGACACACCAATAAAATAAATAAAATAACAGCAACAATAAATCAGCCATGATAGATAAAACACGGAGGTCAGTAAAGCTTAGCTCCAGGCGAAAGGCCGGTGTCCATAAAGCTCCTAAAAAAACGGGAGGGAGGAAGCTTTACAGACCTGGGGGACAAGCAGCCGCAAAGTGAGGAAGGGGCACTAAGGGGCTTTGAACAGTTTTCCTTCTGGATTCCAGGATCGCCCAGAGACGGTTTTTCATTTCATATTCTTGCAATTTTATAGACTGCAAAACATTATTTGTCAATTGTTATTTGTAAGAAAAATATTTTTGTAAAAAATATTATTTATTTATCATTCCACGTAGCTATTTCTAAAAACAATGAAGGCGGAATATATAAGCAAACAGCACATAAATAAAAATAACTAATTAAATGACCTTTTGGGGGGGCGAGTTGGGGATGCGGGGGAATAGCCATTTGTGGGGTCCCCCTCCCCCAGATCCGTTTCTGTTTTAACAGGAATTCTTAAGGTTGACTGTTAAAGGATTGATCTCCAAATGCGATTTTCTCCCCTCTCTCTCACGCAACCCACCCTCTTCCTCTGCCATACCAAGAAATTGCAAATAACAATTCTGGGCGCTGTTTTTAATTCTGTTTTTAATCATTCACTGCCCAGCATCCTGTACTTCAGATGGGCGGGGCACGTAAATGGGATAAATTAGCAAATTTGCTGAAGGGAATAATTAGGGCATTTTATTTGTCAGATAGAAAGAAGTTCCTTGGGATAAAGATGGTTTAAGTAAGGCTGATTACTAAGTCTGGGATTAAAAAAAAACAAATTTTAAATCAGAGAATCGAACGATTTAGGGTGATATGAATTCTCCCTTCCCAAATTTAGAATAGTTGCCGATTTCAAACTAATTGTGTGGCATTTAGGTAAAAAAAATATAAAAATCAAAATGCTGTAACTGGGCCAAATAATAATAAAAATAAGAAGAATTTCTTAACCTACTTACATTGCTTAATTGCGGCGGAAAAGGCTTTCTATTCCCCTCCCTTAGAAAAACAACGGATTTTGCTGATATTCTCTGGAAAGATGGAGTAGGATGTGAAATTGCTTGTGGATTTTGTCTTCCGTGTGAGTCCAGTCTCTTCTTTGTAGCTAAAAGGAAAACTTCATGACGATGTCATCTAATCAGGGAAAAGCCAGAGATAGAAAGATAGAACCCTCTCTCCCAATAAAATAAACCCTGCAGAAATAAAAGGCACTTTAAAAGCCCACCTGAAGAAAATGGAACATTCTCCAGAAATCCAGACTCTTCTTTTGCAGGATTTTTATTTTTATATGTCTATGCAATTTTATATATCATTTTAACATATATAAATGAAGGACAGTATTTTAAAAAATAGATGGCATTTGTAGGGGTCCATTTACATTTCAAATATTGCCGTTTGTGTTGCAAATACACACCCGCTGCCTTTTGAAAGCCAAGGGGGAGAAGCAGAGAAGGGAGGCCATTGCTGGGTCCGGCAGTTAAGGGGGGAGGGGCGAGGGGGCTCCTTTCAGGGCTGCAGCCATCCTGGCTCTGTGGCAGAAGAGAACGTTGGTCACTCAGGGTTGGAACTGGGGGGTCCTTGGATGCTCTTTGGGCTTGGTGGCTTTCTTGCAGTCCTATGGTGACCCAATTAGGAACCTTGATTTGTGCTGTGAAGGGAGGGAGGTTTGTGGAGAGGAGGAGGAGGAGGACTGTGGGGGGTCCTTGGTATTCTCTTTGCTTGGTTGCTTTCTTACAGATACTTCATTACCCAACTAAGTAACGTCTTCAGTGCTAGAAGGGAGTGGGGTTTAGGTAGAGGGGGAGGAGGAGGAGGAGGAAGAGAATGACAACTATGGGGTCCTTGGTGCTCTATGAGCTGGGTTGTTGCATACATTTCATGACCCAACTAGGTAACATCATCGGTGCTAAAAAAGAGTGAGGTTGTTCTCCATTTATATCCAGTAGCTTGCCTAGACAGTGTAGGTGGGAATGTGGCCTTCTTCTTGGCATTTCCTTGATAAGGCTGGTCCAGAACACTTCCTCTCCAGCATCCAACACCCAGATAAGCAGGGCTTAATACCAGACAAACAACAAGGCAGAAAACAATCAAGAACCACCAGGAAGAAAACAACACGGGCAGGATAACCACATGTACAAATAGAAGGCAAACCTCACAACCTTCTAGCACTGATGATGTTACTTAGTTGGGTCATGAAAGGAACATCCAAGCTCAGAGAGCACCAGGGACCCCAGACTCTGGTTGTATCTGGGGGAGTAAATCTGTCCTCTCCCGGTTTAGGTCTGGTTCCAGAACCGCCGGGCCAAGTTTCGGAAGCAAGAACGGGCCTCCAACGCCAAAGGGCAGAATGGTGGCAACAACAACGGCAGCAGCTCGGCGGCAGGCAAGAAGCCGGACCCCCGGTCCTCCTCCGAAGATGACGAGTCCAAGGAGTCCAACTGCAGCCCAACACCCGACAGCACGGCCTCCCTGCCCACCGCCGGGGGCCTGAACAGTCCTGCCGACAGCCTGAGCCCCAGCCCTGGCACGGGGCAGCCAGGCCTGGGCACTGGGCACGTCACCCCCACCCTCAAGTCTCCCCTGTGGGCCGGCGTGAGCACCAGCAACGGGGGCACCAACACGGCTGAGCTGCTGAAGGCCTGGCAGCCCTCGGAAGCCGCCATGCCCGGACCTTTCTCCGGCGTGCTGTCCTCCTTCCACAGGAAGCCAACTCCACTCAAGGCCAACCTCTTCTAACAGAAGCACAACCACATGCTGCTGACCCACAACTGTCCCCTCCCTCCCATCACTGCCGGAGGTCCTGCCCTGCTTGCCCCCAAGGCTGCAGAGTCACTCGGGAATCTCCGCTTGAACTTGAAGAGCAGCAGCATCTCTGGACATCCTGGCCAAGCCAGCCCTGAAATGGCTTCAAACAGTCCTGGACAATGATGACCAGCACACACCCCGTTTTGGTTGAGACCTGTTTTCTTGTCATCTCCTGCCCTGGGGGTGGAACCACAAATGGACCACCCAATCTCCAAGAAGGAGATCCAGGGCTTCAATGTGCATCTTCTTCATGAAAGTCAACTTAGGAGTTGGTAGACCAGCTGAGCTTCTCCGTTGCTCCACGAAGCTGCTCAGGATGTTTCCATTGGTGCATGAGGAAGAATAACCTGGGGCCCACCGAATAGGCTAGACTACACCTCCTCTCATCCCCTGCCTGAACGTTCACGAGGCTGTGGATGAGAGAAGGTGAAGTCCAGCACATCAGCTTGGTTGAAGTGCCTGTCTGTCTACAGCTGTGTTGGAGTCAGCAACGTCGACCAAGAAGGAGAATCTGCTGAGCTTGGTGGCACCCATGCACTTCACAAAACCTGACAGGGGGGTCTTCTGGTAGACTGACAGCTGGGGGATAAGAACTTTGAGGGTGGTCAGGTGACAAGAGACAACTGCTGAATTCCCACAGGCTTCCCCTGGGTTTCAGGAGGCTGGCTGAGTGGATGAACTCACCTCTGCAAGTAGGAGAGGCTCCACACCTCCCCCAAGAAGGAGGGAAGACTGTGCCTCCTTCCCCCCCTCCCCACATCCCCCTCCTCTTTCTTTTCCTCCCTACGGACTCTGGGCTTCTTTCTAGCCATGGGGTGAAGGTCCTGTTTCCCCATCTTGAATCTCCAAAAGAGATAGGAAAAGGGCAGGAGGCAAAGCTGTTATTGTCCTTTCTTTCTATTCCCACCCCCTTCCTGGTCTCGCCATGCCCAGTTCAGAAGCTTCCAAAGAGCTGGGTGGTGGTACAGGATACAGAATGCCAGAGTTGAAAGGGACCTGGGAGGTCTTCTAGTCCAACCTCCTGCCTGAGCAGGAGACCCCACCCTATGCCAGACAAATGGCTGTCCACTTTCTTCTTGAAGCAAGGGCTTCCTGGATAGAACTTGGCTATTATTTTCTCCGTGGAGAAGATGACTTGTTAGAGGGGACAGAGCTCCAAAGCTGCTTGGAGAAGAGGAGAAGGGGCCTCTGGATGAGGGCAACAGGTCATTCCTTCTTGCTACTCCCTTTGCCTTGGGGTTGATCCATCTTCAGGACCTCACCGCCATCAAAGTGGGCCCCAGCCAGAGCACAGAACAACTCAAAGAAGTTGTCTAGGATTGGAAGAGACCCGGTTCATGGAATCACCAAGAGTTGGAAATGACTGAATGGATATCATCATCATCATCATCATCATCATCATCATGAATCTCACCATAAGAGAAGGAAGAAGTTCTTCTTGAGGTTGGCAATCCATAATGCAAACATGAGTGAGATCTCAACGGGGTCTTGCTATTTTGGGGGGGGTCTTGCTATCTGCACAGAGGTCTTGTTAGATCATTTTCTTCCTCAATATGAATGGATTTCTGCCCCGTTCACAGATTGGGCTCGGAATGACCACAGTGTGGTAATCCAGCTGGGCTGCTTTGCTTCAGAGTAGGGCCTTGGGGTATCATCCCCCCCCCAAAATCCTGCCTTCAGGACAGCAATGAAGATGAAGCAGTGAAGCAGGACCAGGGATGTGGGGAGCTTCTTCTGGAAATGGCTGGTTTATGGCGGCCTGGAGCTGAAACCTTTGCTGGATTTCAGGAGGGAAACCAGGTTCCATGAGGACAATGGGGCACCGAGTGTCCACCGTAAGTCCTGCATTCCCCAAACTTGTGTCCATAAAACTGCGCCATCACTCTTTGAAAATGCCCAAACTTTCCAGGTACATGAAAGCTGCTTTCCCAACTCTGAACCTTGAAATAGAAAGGAAGCTCTTGGAGAACCTCAACAGGTCCTGTTCTTTCCACTACTGATGGGTTTTGAAGATTCAGTTGTGTTGGCCTTCAACTCCTACAATCCCTACAGGTTGACCTGAAGGATGTGTGCAGAATGCAGAACCTAGAGAAAAAAAATAGGTCCATGACAGGAGATCCAGAGGGTTCATCTACAAGGTTCAGCAAGGCACAATACACCAAACCCAGGAGAAATTTAACCAATGATGTGCAGATTCAGCCACTTGGTTTTGGATCATCTCTTTGAGGATGTTCAATGAACACGCTACTCTCCTCCACTGGTCTGAGTCACTTTTGACTCCATCATTTGGCCAAGAATTATGCCAGCTCCCAGAAGGAACTAGTATGTTGTTCTGGAAGCCCAGAACTCAGCTCTTGAAGAGAACCTGGCCAACTGTGTCCTTCTGCCTCCTTTTGAAGACCAAGTAACAGAAGCCTTTAGTATGGACAGCAAGCTCTCTTCTATTTGGTCCTTCGCAACAACAATACCCTCATGCAAAAACTCTAGAAATGGCACAGAGGTGAAGATGCACCTGGATGAACGCAAATCTTCTGCAAAGATGCTACTGCTGTGGTCCCGGATGGACATCTATCCTCTCCAGAGAATGGGCTCTACTGCCCATTGCTGCCAACCTGGTGCCACAGTGGTAGATGCAGACATCATAGTCACATCTCTAAGGTGGACAACCTCAGCAGGTACCCTTAGATGCCTTCTGCCCTTCGATGGTCTTGTTGCTGCTGTAGCACCTGGGCGTAGAGAGGGTGGGGAGGGCTCTTGAAAGCCCCCTCTGGTTTTGGAGGAGTTCTGGCCTTCCAGGCAAAGTGTTGCTGAAACAGGCCCATCTCTGCCTTGGTCCATCCGAAGTCGGAGGGCTTTGGGGCTGCCTTGAAGAAGGGAGGTTCCAAGGGGGCAGTAGGATTCTTGCCAAGAACGTGAAGGGCCCAGGGGCCAAAGCCTTGGACTCCTACAGCAGCTGAGGAGAGGGGATCTTCTGCTGAGTGAGATGGAGAGAGGGCCCTCTCCCCTCCAAGCTGCCGCCATGGCAGACAAACATCACATTTGATCCACGTCACCAGCAGCCCACGGATTCGATTCTGGCTTGCCCACGGAATAAGGCTGAAGCCACTACTGACCAGGTGTGACTGAGAGACAGAGAGGGCAGCTTCTCTTGGTGCCACATTTGGTTAAATGTCCCCTCTGCCCTTGAAGCTCAGCAGTGTTAATCTTGGGTGGGCCTTGCGTCTCTGTGTGCATGACGTTTTATGCATGTGGGTGCCGGACACGTTGTGTAAACCAGGAGAAGAGAATATTTGTAGCTCAGGTTTAAACTGTCGGGTCCTTGGTGTTCTCTGAGCTGGGTTGCTTTCTTACAGGCGTTTCATGACCCAACTAGGTAACATCAGCAGTGCTAGAAGCAAATGGGATTTGTGTAAAGGAGGAGGAGGAGGAGGAGGACTATGGGCTCCTTGGTGCTCTCTGAGCTTGGTTGTTTTTTTGAAGATGCTTCATGACCCAACTAGGGAACATCATCAGTATTAAGTCTCTGAGCTTGGTTGTCTTCTGCTAGCATTGATGATATACTCCCTAGTTGGGAGCACCAAGGACCGCACATTGTGTAAATTTTGCACACTTGGTTCTTTGGTGGGTTTGCACACCAATGCTTACTCAGGCCATTCACAACTGGTGGCTGCCTTCTCACATTAAGCTTGCATAGGATTAACCTTGGTCAGTTACTACGTGGAGTAGCATGTTGTACAAATCCAGTTGTTGGGTTAGATTAGGCACCGTTGACTCTGTGAAGCCAGAAAATAGGTCAAGCCAAGAACCAAGTTCAAGCCTGCTGTGTCAACCCAGGCAGTCCTCGACTTACAACCATTCATTTAGTGACTGAAGTCACAATACCACTGAAAAAAATGACTCACAATCATTTTTCACCCTTACGACCATTGCAGTGCATAGTCACATGATCAAAATTTGGACATTTGGCAGCCGGCCTGTACTTACGACGGTTGCAGCATTCCTGGGGATACATGATCTCCATATATGACCATCCCAGTCGGTCAGTGGTGGAAGCCGGATTCTCTTAACAATGGTGTGATTCAAATAACAACTGTAGCAGTGATGAAATCCAATTTTTTTTACCACCGGTTCTGTGGGTGTGGCTTGGTGGGCGTGGCTTGGTGGGCATGGCAGGGGAAGGATACTGCCAAATCTCCATTCCCACCCCACTCTGGGGCCAGCCAGAGGTGGCATTTGCCAGTTCTCTGAACTACTCAAAATTTCCGCAAACGGTTCTCCAGAACCTGTCAGAACCTGCTGGATTTCACCCCTGAACTGTAGTGATTAATAAGTCTTTGATTGACTTAACCAGCAGTGATTTGTTTAACAACCCTGTGGAAAAAAGGTCGTATAATCGGAAAGGAATAGCAATGGAAAAACTGGTTCCGGTTTTGGTCGTAAGTCGAGGACTCCGTGTATTGTATTGGAGATAATGCAACTTTTCTGATTGCTGGTGGCCGCATCTTGGAGAATTAATAAATTAATCAGAATAGAGCTGGAAGGGATCTTAGAGGTCATATAGTCCCATCCCTTGCTCAAGCAGGAGATCTTATACCATTTCAGACAAGTGACTGTCCAGTCTCTTCTTACAAACCACCAGTGATGAAGCACCTACTGGTGGCAAGCAGTTCCACAGGTTAACTGTTCTCACTGTTAGGAAGTTTCTTCTTAATTCCAGGTTGCTTCTCTCAATTAATTTCCAACCGTTGTTTCTTGTCCTGCCTTCTGGTGCTTTGGAGAATAGGTGGAACCCCCCCCTTCTTTGAGGCAGCCCCTCAAATACTGGACTACTGCTATCACGTCACCTCTAGTCCTTCTTTTCATTAAACTAGAGTTCCTGCAACCATTTTTGATATGTTGTACAGAGAGGAGGGAGCACAACCTCCCTTCAAAAAAGGCAGGGGTGTCAGAGCAGCTGTATAGCTCCTAGTTCCCCCCCACCCAGGTCCTTTGCAGCAGGAGATGGCATCCATTGTACCCAGGGAGGTTTCTCTAAAGCACCTCAATCTTGGCATCTTTGACTTCAACTCCCAGAATTCCCCACTTCTCGAAGGCCTAGAGAAGCCATCTTGTGTTTCCGTGATGAGGAAGGGATTTCATGACCTGGAGACCTTCTGAATTTGTAAGAGGAGGGCGAGAGGAACAAAAAGAAGCAATGGATAAACTTCTTCCAAAAAAAGGCCGGCCCCGTCCACTTTCTTCCTCTCAACTGGCCATTTCTATGTTCCTCCTGGTTTTTTTTTTCTCCTTTGGACATTCTGGGCACCCGGCCAGTTCATTTTAGTGTGAAGTCCTGTGTGTCCTGCGTGTGCCTCTTTATTGAGGGAACTGAGTTTACGCCACAAAAATCCAAGCAGACTTTGTGAAATGGAGGGATTGAAGTAGGGGGTGTCCATCCTTGGCCACTTGAAGACCTGCGGACTTCAACTCCCAGAATTCTCCAGCCAGCCGTGACATGACATGGCTGGCTGGAGAGTTCTGGGAGCTGAAGTCCGCAGGTCTTCAAGTGGCCAAGGATGGACACCCCTGGATTAAAGGAAGCTGTGAAAGCTCTCGCCTTCTGGTGGTTCTTCATCTTGGCACAAATTAGGATAGTTAGAAGCCTGGATCAAAAACTGGTGCCTCTCATCCCAGCCAACTTGATAAGACCACTGAAGAAGCAGACTGGGAGACCTCCCTTGTCTATGAACCAGTAGTAACATCTCCAGTAGCCTCATCCTATGCAGAAGCAAGAGAGACTTCTTCAAGAGGTGAAGAGCTGGGTCTCGCCTGGTTTAGAGAGGAGAGGTCTTTGAGATCCAGGGTTGGGAGCTCAGAAGAAGTAATTGAAGAAGGGGTGAAGTCCAACCACGACGGTAGATAAGGATTTCCAGGGAGATGATGGCCACAAGAAGGGTTGGGTTTTACCGCCCCGTATCATCCAAACTCTGGTGGAGTTATTGGTGGTGCCTAACACTCTCAGAGAGGTCACTGAATAGAAAAGGCTGATTAGGCAATTGTGTTGGCCACAAGCAAGTCAAATGTGGCTTCCTAGCCAGGTCAGGTATCCCCCCCTTCAAAACTGGATCTCTGCCCCCTCAATCACAAAGCTGAGCCCCCCACCATCCCTGGTCAGCTGTTCCGTGTGGCTTTGCTTGCTTTTGTTTCTTCCCTGCTCTGTAATTTATTGATTTGCAAAAATCTGCTAATCCAAATAAACTTAATTTATTGAAGAACTCAACGGGGAGTTCCTTTCGACTTCCTTATTTATTTGTATCCTGCCTTTATTTATTTATTTATTATTTATTTATTGCAAATAATTCAAGGGGTGGTGGTGAACATATCCAATGCACCTTCTTCCGCCTCTCCTTTTCCCTGTAACAACCACCCTGTGAGGTGGATGGGGCTGAGAGAGAAAGGGACTGGCTCACCCAGTCAACTTTCCTGGCTAAGGTGGGGCTTGAACTCATGGCCTCCTGCTTTCTAGCCAGATACCTTAACTGTTAGACCAAACTAACTCTATAGCTTTCTTTGAAAATCAAAATAAATATGCTGAAGAATGATAGACAGCAAGCATTTTGATGCAAGAGTGCTTCAGAATGGACTTTCCCCACAACCTTTATGATCAGATGTTTTCCTGATCTTTAGCTACTCTCCCATCTCAAGAAGGGGTCAAAAACTGCCTGCCTGTGCCCTCCAAGAAGAGCCCTTGGGATGGCAAGGGACTGGCCATGTTTTAGGGCATCCTTGGCAGATGTGGCTTGGCTCATGATGGTTTGGGAAGCAGCTTCACACAACCAGGTTTTGTAATGGAGGGGCTGGCTTATTCAGCTGCTGTTTCCCTCCAGTTGTTTCTTGGAAGACAGGCAAAACAAGGCCCCTGGCCTGGCTCCATCTAGGTGGGTTTGCCAAACTTGGGAAGTTTAAGACGTGTGTGGACTTCAACTCCCAGAATCCTCCAGTGTGTAGGTGGTAGAATTCAACTCCTAGAACCCCCCCCCCCAGCATGCATGGGTGGACTTCAACTCCCAGAATTCCTCAGCCGGCATGTTAAAATACCCAGAAACCCAACAAATTGGACAGAAAAAAAAAGTCGTTTAGAGGTGTGCATGGCTGGATTTGTTTTGCATTAAATTTACTTTCTTGATTGAGGGTTAGCTGAATCGGTCAGCAACCCCTTTTTTTAGGTTTCCACAACCCCCCCCCCCCCATTTTGCAAGGGCCTCACAATACCCCTCAAACTGTGATATTATCTGCTTCTAGCTAGAGAATGATGAAAAAGACACTTCAGTACGCAAACAAGCCCTTTTATTGGATCATGACGTATCAATCTAAGGCAGGAGTGGGGAACGATGGGCCTTTTATAACTGGTGGACTTCAACTCCCAGAATTCCTGAGCTACCCTGGTTCAGGAATTCTGGGAGTTGAAGTCCACCAGTCATGAAAGGCCCATCGTTGTTCCCCACCTCTGATCTAAGGCATGAAATGTGAACAGGACTGGAAGAACATTGCAGCCGTTTCTTCTGCCCCTAAGATATTAAGCATACAAAGAATTTCAAAATAGAAATTAAATTAAACATTTAAAAAGCACACATGCACACACAACAGAGTAGAATTAGGTAAGGTTAAACTCACACCAAACATTAGTAATAACTGAAGAGAAAAAAAGATGAAAGGCAGCACAAAATCATTGACTTCTCCCCCAAGTGGCAAAGGAACCAAATAAAGGAACAACAAACACAGAATATCCTTCATTTCTGTCTCGGAGAACTGCTCTTGGAAGAGGTGGGGGCAGTCATCCTGGAAGCCTGACCCAGAGTCCTCCTCTGTTCCTGGGGAGGACTACATACAACCCCCAGATCCCATGTCCGTGAGCTGGAAATTACGGAGGTTCTCAGCAGCATCTCCATGAAGGGACCTCAAGTATCTTCTCAGGTCATCCAACCATGGTTATGCCCAGTGTTTCTCAACTTTGAAGAGGGGTGGACTTCAACTCCCAGAATTCCCCAGCCAGCTATGGGCAGCAAGGAGGAAGGGGAGGGGAGGGAAAGAAGGAAGAAAGAAGTGAGTGGGGGAGATGGGGAAGGGAGGAAAGGAAGGAAGAAGATGAGAGAGAGAGTGAAGAAAGGAAGAAGTGAGTGAATGAGACAGGGAAGCAGGGAAAGAGGGGAGGGAGGGAAGGTAGAAAAGAAAGAGGGAGGGAAAGAAGAAAGGAGGGAGAAGGGAGGGAAAGAAGGGAAGAGGGAAGAGACAAGAGAGATGGAAGGAGGAAGGAAGAAGGGAAGGAAAAAGATGTGAGTGAATGAAGGAGGGAGGGAAGGAAGAAGAGAGGGAGGGAGGAAGCTGTGCTGATTTGGGAATTCTGGGAATTGAAGTCCCCCTCATCTTCAAGCCACCACAGTTGAGAAACCCCAGTTGTACCAATCAAACTGCCACAAGGACAATTTCAACACTTGTCAACAAGGTTTACGAGATGCAGGAAGAAAGTGTCAGTCACTAACTGGGATCTGAGCTGTGTTGAAACCCCTCAACAAGGACCCCCGGGTTACATTTCACTTGAAATTTCTTGCAACGGGGGGAGGGGGGAGCCCCTGCCTCTCCGCCTCCCCCACATCTTCCTAGTGTAAAATAAGGCACGGAGCAAGGGGGAAATCCCCCTCCCCAGAGAGAGAGGAGAGCAGAAGCAAGGCAATGGCCTGGGTTCCAGCCTTTTGCTGCCTTGGCCAGGATCGAAAGAGGCTCTGCAGGCACCGTGGTTTGCACAGGTAAGGAGAGCAGACCCTGGGTCCCAGGTCGCTCTCGAGTCAAGATGAAGAAAGGCTGGCCTGATGTGGCATTTGTTGGATGAAAGGACTTGAAGGAACAAGATGGTCAGGAGAACCTCAACGCTGGCGGATCTCCAGCAAAACATGACAGGACTCTACTGTCCTCCTCCAGCACTGAACATCCCAACTAGGTCCACCTAGTCAATCCTTGCCAAGATCCCAGCTCCACAGCTTGGACAACACGGTCCTCTCGGTCAGCAAATGGTCCATCCCCCAGTGGTTGAGCCAGACGTCTTCATGATGGGCTGCTCTGGAGAACCGGCAGGCAGGCAGGAAGACCTCGTGGAGAAGGTGGTCCAGGGCTTCAGTAGCTGGATCTCTCCGGTTGTCCAAGAGCATTTTACCAGAACTGGCACTGCCACTCAAGAGGGGGCCTTCTTTCCTGGAGGCTACCTGAGTTTAACTTGGAGATTGTCGTCCACGGGACGGTTAAAACCCTCGGGTGAGGAGGAGATGCATGTTGGTTTAAGGCAGGGGTGTCCGACCTTGGCCGCTTGAAGACTTGTGGACAACCAGACTGGGGAATTCTGGGAGTCGAAGTCCACAAGTCTTCAAGTGGCCAAAGGTGGACACCCCTGGTTTAAGGCTTAAAATGCTCCCAAGGCAAGATACCAAAAATGGATTTCTGGCTGGACCTTGAAAAGCTTTGTAAAAGTTTCCAGGACATTGTGAAATGATGGGACAAGGGAAGACCCACACGCGAAGTGGGTGGCAGAAGAAAAGCCGGCCATCGCCAGCACCACCAGGCCAGGCGTGGGACGTGACAGTTCACCTCGTGAGTCCTGTCTTGGGGAGGGGGACAAACGGACTCTGGAACATCCTTCTGGCTCCGTGTCCAAATTCCCTCCCCACCCTGTGAAATTGTTAAGGGATTTACTCCAGCTGCCTCCGATCTCTGAATTGAGGGGAGGGGAGGGGGGGTGTTGGCTGGTGACATGTCCACTGGCATCTCAGGCCTGGAAGCCACAGGCTTCCCCATCAGCAGTTCGGGGAGGGGTCTTCTCTGGGAACCCCCCCTCCCAGGCCAGGTGTGAGTCAGGGGACCTGGTGGCTGGAGGGGGAATGTGGTTCTCTGTGAGGAAGGGGGTGGGAAACACGGGGGGTCCTTCTTGCGTGGCAATAAATAAGAATAACTTAACCCAGGGCAGCCCCAACCCACATGCAGGCCGAGGCCATGTCGCCTTCCAGCTGCTCAGACCCCCCCCCCCCCCAGGTTCTCCAGGAGCAAAGATGTTCCGGCCCCATCCGGAAACGGGGGCTGCAGGCCACAACTGGCTTTGATCCTCCCCTCCAGGGGGGGATGGCCGGAAAAGGAGGCAGACGGACCCTCGGTGGGCAGCTGTAAGGGGGGAGGGGGTGAAATCTGAAGGAGAAGGCACATCTGGCATGCGGGCCAACGTCGCCCCCAGAAGTCCTGGCTATTTCTTGAGCTTCTCCAGGAGAAGCTGCTTGTGGCTGGCATCCATCACCCCCGCCTCTTCCAGGTCCTCTTCGGTGATGTCACTGCAAAGGGGGGGGGCACAGGGGGAGGAGAAAAAAGGATAGGTTAGAGCAGGGGTCTGCAACCCGCGGCTCTGGAGCCCCATGTGGCTCTTTCATCCCTCTGCTGCAGCTCCCTGTCCCTCAAAATCTGAGTCACATCCACCAACGTGAGACACCTGCTGGCACGTGATTTATTGAGCTTCTCGACCCATCCTTCTTTTGGGGGGGGGGGGGGGGGGGGGGAGTTCAAAATGTTTTTGTTCATTGGAGAAATAAAAATTTGTTCTCTCTGTAGCAGTTCATTGATTTCATAAGTGCAACACACTATCGTTTTTTTATACATAGCATAAAGGTAAAAAAATGATATATGCAGAGTGTTCTCTCCATTTTAGATGTCCAAAGGGTTTTGTGGCTCCCGGTGTTTTGTTTTCTGTGGGAAACGGGTCCAAATGGCTCTTGGAGTGTATAAGGTTGCAGACCCCTGTGTTAGAGAATTGGAAGGGAAGGGATCTTGGAGGCCCTCTACTCCAGGGGTCTCCAACCGTGGCAGCTTTAAGCCTGGCGGACTTCAGCTTTGCTGGCTGGGGAATTCTGGGAGTTGAAGTCTGCCAGGCTTAAAACTGCCACGGTTGGAGACCCCTGCTCTAGTCCAACCCTCTGCTCAAGCAGGAGGCCCTGAACCGTTCCAGACGAATGCTCGTCCAGTCTCTTCTTAAAAGCCTCCAGGGATGGAGCATTCACAACTTCTGGAGGGAAGCCTTCCACTGGTTCATTGTCCTCACTGTCAGGAAATTTCTCCTCAGTTTCAGGTTGGCTTTTCTCCTCAGTGTGGCCCAACACAACTGCACAAAAGCCTGGCTATTTGCAACCTTCAGTGAGCAGCTCCAGTCAGGCCAGGCCCTTTACCCAAACAGGGTAAGGGCAGATTTCCAGCTGGGCAAAGGGCTAAACCAGGGGTGTCCAACCTTGGCCCCTTTAAGACTTGTGGACTTCAACTCCCAGAATTCCCCAGCCAGCCATGAGTTAGGATTAGTGTTGCCTGGGGAATTCTGGGAATTGAAGTCCACAAATCTCAAAGGGGCCAAGGTTGGACACCTCTGACCTAAATCTTCCCTAGAGGCTGATCTTGGGGTCCAAGATCCTAAGCAAATTACCAAAAAGACCCAGGAGCAAATTCCCAGATTTGCTACCTGGCAGAGGTTTCGAGCACACCTGTCCTGCCGTTGCTCAGGGACGACCGCCCCCCGGTGGCCAAACTGGGCAGTGGCAGGGCTGGTCCTTCAGCTGCAAGGAGATAGCCAGCAAGCAGAGGCCAATTAAGTGTGCAAGCTAGCATTCTTTGGCTAAAGGCTTGTTCATAGGCGTGCAAGATGGGAAGCAAAGGTGATGACTTCTCAGCAAGACTTGGTGCTCCTCAGAGGATTTATTTCATGACACTCGACCTGTGAAATAGGCCCAAGGCAAGGATCTCTGCGGAGGTTGTTCCAAGTTGGAAAGATCTCGACATTTTGAACCCTGGGGTTGGCACATCCCTTGGCACATGTTGCATTCCTTGGATTTTGCACCAACACAGCAGCTGCTGTTCTACTTGCTGCCTCTCTCATCCTGGGGCTGGGTGTTCTTGGAAGCAAAGGCCGTGTGGTCCCTTCCTCGTTTCCCCCTTGTCTTAGAGACCCTCCCTCCTTGAATCCTCCGGTGATGCTCCCTCATGGCATCTCAATTCCCATCAGAAAGCATTTGCCTTACAAAGACTATCACGGTTCTGCTTTCTCCCAGCTCATTTTATTTACTTATTTATTTATTAGAACCTGGCCTTTATTATTTTTAAAAATAACTCAAGGCAGCAAGCACATTCAACACACTTTCCTCCTCTTATTTTCCCCACAACAACAACCCTGTGATGTGGGCCAGGCTGAGAGAGAGGGGGACTGGGCCTAAGTCATCCAGCTAAAGCAAGACTAGAACTCTCCACCTCCTTGTGATTGGCTCAAAGTCACCCAGTTGGCATTCATGCCTAAGGCGAGGACTAGATCTGCTCTCCTGGTGATTGGCCCAGTCACCCAGCCAACTTTGGTGCCAAAGGCAGGATTCGAACTCACTGTCACCTGGTGATTGACGCAAAGTCACTCAGCTGCTTTCATCTTAACGTGGGACTAGAACTCACCACCTCCTGCTTTCTAGCCAGGCACCTTAAGCACTAGACCAAACGGCCCACCACAGACTCACCTGAGGAACTCCAGGTCGTCCCATCCATTGTGGATGAGCCCTTCCTCGTATCGCTCCATGCCGATGGCCCTCAGCCATTCCCCCACGCTGGACTCACTGCGCCTGGAGCTGCCGCTCTGGCCCTCCTGGGTCAGGGTCTGTGAAGGAGCAGCAGGAGGAAGTCAGAGACCAGGCCGGGCCACCCAACAACCCCAGCCTTCTCTGCAAACGCGGAACGTAGGGAAGGGGAAGGTTTCTAGCATCCCCCCTACCCAATGTGACCCCATCTCTGCAGAAAGCATCTGGATTCTGGGTTGGACTACAGAGCCCATCCGTAGAGGGTAAGGCAGAAGATTTTGAGGGAGGCAGGTGAGATCCGTTACCAAGGCAACAAGTCCAAACCCAGCAGAAAATACAAGTAGTCCTCAATTTACAACGGGTTGCTGAGCAATTCTTTTAAGTTATGACAGACCTACCTCTACCCTCCTGGCACAGGGACCTACCTCTTCCGCTTCTTGGATGCTCTCCCGGATGGAGCGGGCAGGGAAGCCCCCGGGGCGGCTGTACTCGGGTGGCAGGCAGCGGTGGGCCAGATCCAGCCTGACTTTGCTCAGTGGGTGGGAGGGGGGCCGGCCTGTTTGCTCCCTCCCCAGGCCGCTCCCGCTGGAGTACTCCACCTCACTGAGGGTCTTGGCCATCTGAAGCACGGAGCAGGAACGGTCGTCCAGGATGCCCGGGCCAACCTGAGGTCCGGTGGGAGTGTCCAGCAGGTACCCCGACCCCAGAGACGAGGCCGGCCTGGGATGCAGCTTTGGGGGCTTGGTCTTGAGGGGCTCGCTGAAGACCACGGTGGTGCGTGGCTTGCCGGCCATGGGATCCTCTCCTCTGACGCCCACCGGGTTGTATAGGGCCCCTTCCGCCATCTCCAAGGCCACCGATTTGGGTAAGGGAGGGGGCGGGAAGTCTGGGGGAGGCAGGTTGAGGACCCCCGGCTCTTCCTCTTCGGCATTTTCCTCGGCCCGTTGGGAGGCCGGCTGTGAGGACCGCCAGGACTCCGGCTGGATGGGCACCGTGATCTGGACCTTGTTCCGGGGGGCGGGGGGCTTGGCCGAGGTCGCCGGGGACAACTCTGGGAGGAGGAGCTGATGGGGGACCCCCTCCAGCACATAATAGGCAGGGTTGTTGAAGCTGTTCTTCAGCGGGGGCCCCTCGGGGTCCATGGCCACCTCCTGCTTCGACCTACACAAGAGGAGAGGGAACTGCTCAGTCCTGGCTGCACCGCCAGACCCTTCCGAGACGAGGCATGCTCCCCATGTGTCACTGGCGGGGCCCCAAAAGGAGAGAGACCCCCATTGCTGCCTTTCATTGCTCACGGTGGCCGAGCAGATGCACATCAGAAGTGGCACCTTCCCTGGGCACCCTGGCCTAGGAAGGACATGGCAAGCAGAGGAACCATGAAGGACCCTGTCCATGGAGATTCTCCATCATCTGGATCA
>WNWU01000067.1:962121-996004 GCA_012654045.1 Ptyas mucosa | reverse complement strand
CCCCCCCCCCCGCCCACCTCCCATCCACCTCACTCCTCTTCTGCCAACTCACCATACAGCCTCTCACGAGTCCCCATCCGTTCTGCTGGGACCCGAACCCTCATGGACCCCCGAATGTTGCCAGTCTCCTCCCCCCGGTGGGAGAGGTAGGTGAGGAACTGCTGCGCTGTGCTCCCGATCATGGATTTGAGGGCGATGACGCACTCTCCTGGGGAAGGAAGCAACAGAGCCGGTGGGCCAGGCAGCACAAGGAGATGGGATCTTGTGTTGGGTTGACTCTTGGTCAACAAAATTGGTCTTGATGCTCAAAACACAGCTTGAGCGAAGGCCTGAGGAATGGATCTGGGGGACTCACCCTCTCCGAGCTCACAATTTCAGAACTGTGGAGAAGTTGAGCCTCTCAATTCAGTTGGCTTACTTAGGAATCCCTTATTCTGCCACTGATTGAGGGCATCTGTTGTGGCCTGTTGGCTGCTGGCCCCTCCAGCTGACAAATCAAAGGAGGAGGAGGAGGAGGAGGGGGTATGGGAATCAGGGTCAGCCTCAAGGCAACCTGAGAGCTCCGAGGGGGAAGAGGGAATGGAGCTGGCAGAGAGAGAGATACAGAGGTGGAGCCTGGGCCGTCCATCAGCCCTCAGATGGAGAGTCAACAGCCCCCAGGAGGTCTGGAGGTGGCTGATGAGGAAGAGGAGGAACAGCTGGGTCCAGTGCCTGACATGCGGATGCGCAGAAGGCAGAGGAGAGGAGAGCAGTGGAAATCTATGGGCCGGTCCTTGGAACGGAAGAGCCACCGCTGCTAGCAAAGCACCACCCTGGCTCTAGGGATAAAAGGCAGGGGGACGGAGACGAATAGATGGGGCAGACAACTATTCATCTTCCGGACAGACGGAATTCTTAGCCTGCAGTGAGAGAGAAACTATTTTGAGGGGGCTGCTGGTGCTCCTAATAAAGGAATCTCTGAGTTCACTTCAGAGGGTTTGTTGTGTTTGGGGAGCTGAGTCAGAACAGCATCTCAGTTGACCCAATGAATGCTGAATCCCACTGAGCTTATCAAGGTGAAGAGGCCAATCAGCCTGCTCATGTCTTCCCACCTGTAACTCTCTGACAATCTACAGTCCGGACAATCTACAGCGGGGCTCCCCACGTACCATGCCGTGGATCAATACCAGGCCTGTTAAGAACCGGGCAGCACAATGCTGAGCAAGCGAGCCAAGTTTTAACTGCATTTATGCAGGATTATGAAACCATCTCAACCCTGGTCTGTGGAAAAATTGTCATCCACGAAAATGGTCCCTGGTGCCAGAAGAGTTAGGGACCACTGATCTACAGAGAAGACCTAGTCTCTGTGACTTGGAGAAGGTCCATGACCTTGGTGAAACTATGCAGCGATGGCTTCAACGAGGAAAACAGGGTTCAAGGCGGGGTTTCCCAACCTTGGCAACTGTAAGATGGGTGGACTTCAACTCCCAGAATTGTTCCCTTGCAAAGTGGGCCAGGGGGCTTATACAACAAGGATGAGGTCTTGAGAGACCCACTCGACTGTTTCAGCTCCTCACCATAGGACTCGTAGCCATCCAGAGACTTGACGGTCAACAGGATGTGCTGGTCTTGCAAGTATTCAATGTCCGAGAGGATCGGCTTGAGCTGTGGACAGAGAAGTCAGAGATGGTGGCCACCTTAGCTAGCAGTGCTCCTGAGGATCAGCTTTGGAGCATCTCCTAATGCAAGCAAGCTTCAAAGTGCTTCTTTTCCAGAACATTCTTTCCTGCCCACTTCCCATCCTTGCCCCTAAGCTTCCCTCCTCTACCATTCAAAGACCCTTGCAGCAAAGCTGACCTTCTGGTTGATGGGAAGGGAGCACTCACCGTGGGTAGTTGTCTGGAGGACCACTGGACCTTCAAGAAATTGATGTTGTCACTGCTCTGGGAATCGTTCTCAAAGCTCTTTTTGAATTCTAGGAGGAAAAAGAGAAGGAACTAGGCTGAGATGCTTTCAAAACCGAGAACCTGTTTTAAGGCTGGGAAACAGAGACAACATTAGGAAGAAACCCACACTGGCTTCTTCCTAGTTTACTGTGGAAGGCAAACACACATGTTCTGGATTCTGCTTATCTCAATAAAGCACTTTGTCCAGATTTTAACTACCTTGAAGGGTTATTAGTAAAGGTCTCTAGATGGAGTTTCTAACTGTCAAGTAAAGATGTCGTACTTCCCTCTCTGCGAAGAAATGGGTGATGCTTGGGAGAAATTTGGAGAATGTTCTGCCAAATCACGAGGACCCATGTGACACGAGTTAAAAAGTCCAGATGACCACCAATAAGTGGAAGAGCAGGAAAAGGTTCATTTGAGGTCTCATAATGGTCCCTCTCCAAAGAGAATGTGGCTTCTCAACCTGAACAACTTTAAGATGTGCGGACTTTACAACTTTAACAATTCTGGTTTTAGTTGAATGTTAGTTTCTACAAGTACCTCTATTACTGTGATGTATTTGAACCCAATATTTTCCAATGTTTTTGTAAGTCCACAAAACATGATAATATGAGTTCCTTCAAGTTTCCAACATTTAGTTTCCAACTACACAGTATCCTTAACTCTGTGGGGTCCTTGGTGCTTGGTGGCTTATCAAAAGTTGAGGAGGAAGTTCTGAGTGAAGGACCTCTATAGTTGACTGGAGATCCTTCTTGGCATTCGCACATTATGGGCAACCTCACCTTCCAGACAGGTGGAGTAGAATTCAATGAAGAATTTTGTCCGGCTGGCTGTCTTCACGATGGCTTCGATGCTCTCAAACTCTATGTAGGCCTGGTCTGAGGACTTGGAGAGTCCTAGAGATGGAGAAGAAGGAACGACATGACTTTCCCCAAATTTGTTTTTCATAAAAATGTAAGGTGGCCCTGTTGAATCAGGCCGAAGTCCACCTTAATTCCAGGTTTGTTTCACTCGATGTTGGAGAGCAACCATTCTAATTGTCCTAGATTTCCAGTCGGAAGGAGGGATCAAAGGAAGGATTAGCATGGGCTCGTTAGTTCAGGGGTGGGGGAACTACAGCCCCTTTATGACCTGTGGACTTCAACTCCCAGAATTCCTGAGCTGGCTGACTCGGGAATTCTGGGAGTTGAAGTCCACAGGTCATAAAGGGGCTGTAGTTCCCCCACCCCTGCACACAAGAGGGCAAGATATGACTCCCCCATGCCTTTGTGCCTTATCTAGTCTTTCCCTGGACCAACCTGCTAGTCTGGGAAGATTCCTGTAAAATAGGCAGAGAGCAATAAAGTAGCTAGTTTGAACTCTACCCCTGTGGGTCTGATTCTTCAGGCCTGATACCTGGTGGCCTGGTAGAAGTCTCTGAGATGTTCACATCATTACAGATGTGGAGTCCTTGGTGCTCTCTGAGCTTGTCTTCTTGCAGACATTTCATCACCAAATTCCCCTTCCTCCTGCTCCTCCTCCATCACTGATGGTGTTAGCTAGTTTGGTTATGAAACATCTTGAAGAAAACCATCAAGCTCAGAGAACACCAAGGAACCCTGAGCTACAAATATTCTCTCTTACAACAATAATTATTATGTTGCTCCCTGTAATTGGTATTCTGGAGGTCACATGTTTTTAAGACTGACAGCCCTCAAGGGACGTCCACTCGTGGATTTATACGATCCCCTTTGAAAGCAAATCCAGGTTAAATGGATGTAACCATTCTTTGAAGAAGCAACTTCCCCAGGTTGATGATACACTTGTGAAAAAATGCCCCCTACTGTCTATTTTAATTTTCTTTTCCATCAGGTGTCTTAGATGGCCCCGGATCCTACTGTCTGGACAGAAGTGAAAAGCCTTTTCCCTGGATAAACTCCTTATCCGATCATTTATTCACACACACACATAAACACACAGCACAGCACCCAACCCTCTTCTCTGGAAATACCTTTTTTGGAAACGAACTGGGATGTGACTCCAACTTCAAAGGCTGCGAAGACTGGAGAGTGGTCACTGCTCATGATATCATCCGTACAGCCTGACCAAGAAAAGAAGAGATGCCTTCAACCATGGTGGGATCTACCCTTCTCCCTGGAGGAGGAGGAGGAGGAGGAGGAGGCTGCAGATGGACCAATGAGCCCCCATGGAACTGGGATGGACAGGAGGCTGGCCAAGGGACTGTCATTCACCCCATAAAGCCTGAAGTAACCTCATAGTTGTGTGGGAGAGAAGATGGGGAGATGCTTGCAGATGAAGGTGTCAATGGTCCATCTACCACCGCATCCAGGGAAGCCCAAAGTGCCACGGTGGCGTGGAACTCACCATAGGAGGTGCTGTTGATGTGTGTCTCTGGGTAGGACTTCCAGAGAATGCGGTCACACCATGAAGGGACGTTGGTCCTGACCTGGGACAGGGAAAACAAGAGACGTTTTGCATATTGGATCAAGAGCACTCAACCATGTTGGCTGGACCAGATGTTTTTTTTTTTAATAATCCAGACTCTGAACATGGAGGAAACAGCCAAGTAAACCTCGGTGAGGTCATGTGAGGTTTACAAAGCCCATTGGATTCACTCAGAGATGTTTGGAGTCCATTGGTGATACCCAACACAAGGTAGATGGATGTCCTGTTTTTGGCCAAGACAACAAGACCTCAGGAGATGGGAGGTCTCTCCATTTGTTCCTGGGTCACACTGACAGGTTAGAGCAGTGTTTCTCAACCCTGGAAACTTTAAGATGCATCGACCAACTCCCAGAATTCATTAAAAATTAAGATGTGTGAGCTTCAAATTCCAGAATTCATATTTAAGATGCATAGACTTCAACTCCCAGAATTCAACTTTAAGACGGGTGGACTTCAACTCCCAAGTTCTGGGAGTCCACCTATCTTGAAGTTGCTAAGAATGAGAAAAACTGGGCTGAAGGCTCAGGACACTCGTGCCACATGAAGTGCTTGAAGGAACTCCAGAAAACTCCCATGGGGTGTCTGGATTCTGCAACCAAGCTGGACTCTTTGATCGCCAATCAAGCTGGGTAACCTGCCAAGAGAGTGTACCCCCACAGCTCCCCCTCCTCCTCCTCCCGAGCCCCCCAAAACCAGCTCCCCCTGGACCCCCTGGCACTTACCCCTGTGGGCTTCTGTTTATGCCACACGTAGGTGTCGCGGGAGCCCCTCTCGTAGCGGTAGGTGGGAGGGAAGGTGACTTCCTCCTCACCTGGAAGTGGAAGAACAGGCAATCCAGAGGTCAGACGTTGTGCCCACCTGGTTTTATTAGGAAGGGGCTTTGAGCAAGGGGAGCAGGCTCTTCTTGGAAGGGTAAAGGGGTGGGGGAGCAGGACTTTCTCAGAGAGACCCTCATGTTCCTGTTCAGGGAAACCTTCAGTTTCACACCTGGGCGCAAGAAAAGCTGCTTTTTGCAGCCATTTTGGCTCCTATAAATGTGGACTTTCCCCCCAAAATTGGGGCTCCTAGATTCCCCATGGCAGGACTGGGCAAATCCTACTCCCTTCTTCCACTGATGATGTTCCCTAGTTGGGTCATGAAGTGTCTTCAAGAAAACAGCCAAGCTCAGAGAACCCCAAGAACTCCACAGCCCTCCTCCTCCTCCTTCTCTACACAAACCCCTCTCCCTTCTAGCACTGATGGTGTTCCCTAGTTGGGTCATGAATCATCCTCAAGAAAACAGCCAAGCTCAGAGAGCACCAAGGACCCCAGTCGTCATGCTCTTCCTCCTCCTCCATGCAAACCCCACTCCCACTTAACATCATTAAATGTTTGTGAGAAAACCACTGAGCTCAGAGAGCACCAAGGACCCCACAATCTTCCTCCTCCTCCTCCTCCTCCTCCTCTCTGCAACCCCCCTTCCCCTCTAGCACTGATGATGTTATCTAGTTGGATCATGAAACATCAGCAAGAAAACAGCCAAACTCAGAAAGCACCAAGGAGCCCACAGTCTTCCTCCTCCCGTCTCCTCATCTCTTTTTCCTCCTCTCCCTCCTCCCCTATCCTCTTTTCCTCTTCTCTCCTCAAACCCTCCTCCCCCCCCAGCACTGATGATGTTCGCTAGTTGGGTCATGAAACGTCTGCAAGAAGATCACCCAGCTCGGAGAGCACCCTCATTTCAACCCTGAGCTACAAAGGTTCTCCTCTGTCGATAGCAAGAAAGGACCCCTTTGGTGGGACCGGCTGCTCACTGAATCGCAGGAAGATCTTGTGTTTTTCCTTCTCCAGGTTGAGCTGGTCCACTTTGAGGAGAGGATCAAACTCCTTGCGGTTGATGTAGTTGAGGATTTCCTAGAGGAGGGGAGAAAAAGGGCGTGTCCCCTTTTAATCCGTGGGTCAAGCCCTCCTTCTCAGCCAAGTTCACTTCCCCCAATTTCAGGGAATCCACCTTGGATTCCCACCGTCTCTGTGGCAACGGAGCGGCCCTCTGTCCATGCTCAGGTGCACCATCCCCTCCTCAATTCCGTCCCCGGCACAGCCTGCCACCCAACGTCGTCCTCACCTGGATGTCCATGTCCAGGCGGTAGTTGAGGTCCCCGAACCAGAAGAGGTGGGTGAAGCGGAGGGAGATATCGAAGGAGCTCAGCTGCTTGTCACCCAGGGCCAAAAGACGCAGAATGTCCAGGTAATTCTGGTTTCTCCTGCGAGGCAAAACGGGAGGCCGGAGGTTGGGCTTAAGGGGCTCTTGCTCAGGCAGGGAGTCCTCGACTTACGACCACAGCCGAGTCCAAAATTTCTGTCAGGTGAATTTCACCCCGTTTTACGACCTTTTCCTGCCACCGTTGCTAAGTGGATGATTGCAGTTGTTTAGTTAGCAACTCCTTTTTTTTAAGTGAATTTGGCTTCCCTGCTGAGTTTGCTTGTCAGAAGGATGCAAACACCAGTCACGGGACCCTGGGACACGTCAACCGTCATAAATATGAGTCAGTGGCCAAGCATCCGAATTTTATTCACGGGGCCATGGGGATGCCGCAATGGTCGTAAGTGTGAAAAATGGTCATAAGTTCATTTAGGTTACAACAGAACCAAAAACAGTGACACCAATCATTCCAATTCCCCAATTCCAGTTTGTCTTAAGATGCATGTCTAAATATAGGTAGTCCTTGTCTTACAACCGTCCATTTAGTGACCATTTGTAGTCACTGAAAAAAGTGACGTAGGACCATTTTTCACACTTATGACCATTGTAGCATCCCTATGGTCACATGATTTACATGTGGATGCTTGACAACTGACTCACCTTTATGACGGCTGAAGTATCCCAGAGTCACACGATCCCCTTTTGCGACCGTCTGACAAGGGAAGTCAGTGGGGAAGCCAGATTTGCTTAATAATAGTGTGACTCATTTAACAACCGCGGTGATTCACTTAACGATGGTGGCTAAGACAAGTCATAAAACAGAGCAAACACTTAACGAATGTGTCAACAGAAATTTTGGGCTCAGTTGTGATCATAAATCAAGGATGACCTGTACTCATGCTAATCATGTGTGAATATGCAACCTTGTGGTTCAGTGCAATGATGTGACAAACGCAGGGACGCTTCCAACCACGGGGGGTGGGAGAGGAAGGGGGCGGAGGGACTCTTAGTCCACCTTTGACTCCTGCTCAGGGAGAGCCCCAAACTCAACCCCCTTGTTCTGTGTTTGGGGGGTGGGTGGGAGGGAGGGAGGAGGGGGCTCACCTGGCGGTCTTCTCATTGCCGGAGGTGAGGTGGCAGTTGACGAAGCCGAAGGAGGTGCCGTTGAACATGAAGGAGACCCCCACGGCCCCCTTGTTGCCTGCGGAGCAAATGGGAGAGGATGTGCGTTACTCCCTGGTAAGAAACAGTCGAGCTGCCCCACCCTGTGAATCTCATATTTAATAATTAGAGAGAGAGAGAGAGAGGACACACACAGAGAGAAATGATAGATAGATATGATAGATCAGAGGCCTTCAAACTTGCCAGCTTTAAGACTTGTGGACTTCAATTCCCAGAAAGCAGAGTTGGCTGGAGAATTCTGGGAGTTGAAGTCCACAAGTCTTAAAGCTGGCAAGTTTGAAGGCCTCTGCGATAGACAGATAGAGAGAGAGAGATAAATAGATAGATATAGATAGATAGATAGAAATAGATAGAGACAGACAGACAGACAGATAGATAGATATATAGATAGATATAAATATTTAATTTATCTTGCCTTTATTGTTTTTACAAATAATTCAAGGCAACAAACATATCCAGCACACCTTCCTCCTCTTATTTTCTCCATAACAACAACCCTGTGAGGTGGATTGGTTTGAGAGAGAGGGACTGGCCCAAAGTCACCCAGCTGGCTTTCAAGGCCAAGGCAGGACTAGAACTCTCCGTCTCCTGGCAATTGGCCCAAAGTCACCAGGCCAGCTTTCACGCCTAAGGCAACACTAGAACTCTCCGTCTTCCAGTTCCTAGCCAGGCACCTTAACCAGTCGACCAAACTGGCTCTCGTGAAGCCGCTCTGCCTGTTGCAGGAGAAGGTCTGACGTGGTCCTGAAACCACTCCAGCATGGCACTCTGGGCCCATCGTCCTGAGAAGAGAGTGCAGCCCCTTCCCCTTCCCCGACGGGCTGCTCCTTACCCAGAGTGTTGGCGATGCCAGTTTTGACGCTGGAGGTGCCAACGTGGCTGATCCGATTCTCGTGCTCCGGCTTCACCAGGACGGCTATTTTGATGTTCCAGAGGGACTGCATGGCGATCTGCAGGGACATTGAGAGGGAGGGGCTTCAACAGGGGGACAGAGGAGACTTCCGTGGGCGATGTGTGAAGCCACGGCTTCCCTCCTTGAGGACTTCGCTGGTGTTGCAGCGTTTCTGGTGATTTTCTGTCTGCCACTTCCAGCCGGACCCCCGTTGACACCCCCCCACTCACCCAGAGAGGATGGTGCACGGGCTGTTCCAAGAGGTGACTTCACCCCCCAAAGTCCTGGCAAAGCTGGCACCAGGAGCTGACAGGCCGTCTTTGTGTAACCATTATAATGGGAACTTTGATTGCCTCCCAATCGAAGTTGTGTGGGAAAGAAAACTGCAATCAAGGCAAGCCATCGCAATTGATAAGCATCAGCCTTCACCAGGCCAGGAAGCCAAAGATGGTACCAAGGTCCAGCTGACCCACAGAGAGACTGTTGTGGCCTGTCAGCTGCTGGCCCCTCCAGCAGCCAAATCAGAGGAGGAGGAGGAGGCGTGGGAGACAGGGCCAGCCTCAAGGCAACCCGAGAGCTCCGAGGGGGAAGAGGGAATGGAGCTAGCAGAGAGAGAGAGAGAGAGAGAGAGACGGAGGCGGAGCCTGGGCCGTCCGTCAGCCCTCAGATGGAGAGTCAACAGCCCCCAGGAGGTCTGGAGGTGACTGATGAGGAAGAGGAGGAACAGCTGGCCTGATGCGTGGATGCACAGAAGGCAGAGGAGAGGAGAGCAGGGGAAATCTATGGGCCGGTCCTTGGGATGGAAGAGCCACCACTGCTAGCAAAGCCCCACCTTAGCTCTGGGGATAAAAGGCAGGGGGCAGAGGTGAATAGGTGTAGCAGACAACTATTCATCTTCTGGATGGACGGACTTGTTAGCCTGCAGTGAGAGAGAAACTTTTTGTGCCGGCTGCTGGTGCTCCTAATTAAAGGAATCTTTGAGTTCACTTCAGAGGATTTGTCGTCTTTGGGGAGCGGGGTCAGAACAGAGACCCGGGGGGGGGAGAGAAGGAATGGGGGCCCCTCCCACAAGTCCTGCGCACCCACCAGCCGGTACTCGATCTCCGTGAAGTCCTTGAGGGCGCTGCGTGTGACGTCCACCCACTCCTTGTCCCCCATGGAGTTCTCCTGGGTGCCGAAGACGTAGATGTCGTGGGGGATGGAGACAGTCATCTCGTCCAGGGTCTTGCCCAGCCCCTTCGAGGCAAACCAGGAGGAGATGTTCTTGGATGGGGGGACGCTGCCTGCGGAGGGAGAGAGGAAGGAGGCCGATTAGGAGGTCTTGGATGGGGTTCAGGGCAGAGAAGCAGGTTGCCACACCTTTTCAGGCCAAAATTTGTACTGTGAGCCTTCCCAGAGTTGCCTTGGGTGTTGATATCGGAAGCATATAAATTTAATAAAAGAAGGAAGGAAGGAAGGAAGGGGGAGGGAGGGAGAGAGAGAGAGAAAGAGAGAGAGGGCGGGAGGAAGGACGGAAGGAAGGAGGGGGAGGGGGAGGGGGAGAGAAAGAAAAAGAGAGAGAGGAAGGAAGGAAGAAAGGAAGGAAGAAGGGAGAGGGAGGGAGAGAGAAAGAGAGAGAGAGAGAAAGAAGGCGAGAAAGAGGAAGGAAGGGAGGAAGGAAGGAGGGAGAGGGAGGGAGGGAGGGAGAAAGAGAGAGAGAAAAAGAAGGTGAGAGAGTGGAAGGAAGGAAGGAAGGAAGGAAAGATTTTGTGCATCTTTATCCATACAGTTTTCAAGAAGGGACTGGACAGCCACTAATCCAGAATGGTATAGGGGGCTGGGCTAGAAGACCTCCAAGGTCCCTTCCAATTCTAGGATTTCTATGGCTCAGCCCTTTTCCCCCTCTTAGCCCCAGCAAACCCCTCCAACTCCCCATGGGCCCCTGTTTGAAAAGCCCCCCATGTTAACGAAGGTGCTCAAAGCCTTTTCCTGGCAGTGAGACTTCCGGCTCCAGCTTTCAGCTCTGGATTGCTGGGACGTCTCCTGCTCAGATTGTCCCCCAAATCCCCCCAACTCCAGAAGCCCCCCCTCCTGCCCTCCCCCCCCCCGGCTCACCCATGTTCCAGGTGCCAATGAAGACGGAGATCATGTCCGGCTCATCCTGGCTGGAGTGCCAGTTCTTCATCAGCTGCAGCAGCTGGCAGAACGCCTCTCGCTTCTGGAGGGGGAGGGAGGGGGGACAAGGAAGCCCCAGTTGGTTGGGGGGGGTCAAAGCCCACCCAGCATTCCCCACTTTGCTTCACAACTGGACACACGCCCCCAAATGCCTCCCCCCCTCACCCTTCGTGCATTAGAAAGGACAGGAGGGCAGAGGGTATGAAATTTAAAGTGAAAAAATACAGGTGGTCCTTGACTTATGACTATGATTGAACCCAACATTTCTGTTGCTAAGCGAGATGGGGGTTAAGTGGGTTTTGTCCCACTTTACGACCTTTCTTGCCACAGTTGTTAAGTGGACCACTGCAGTTGCTAAGTTAGTCACACTGCCCAGCATTTCAGATTTCTCCCAACCAAAACACCCCTTCTTAAAACTCGGTATTGGTGATTGGGAGTCCAGCAGGAAGAATTTTTCTACTAAAAATCAGCCGCCTTTCAGCGAGCAGCACATCTGCAGCTGGCATCTTACATTGAGGTCATCCAAACTCACCCTGGCGCTGACGAAGACGAAGTCCTTCCTCTGAGTCTTGTCCTTCTCTTTCTCAAAGACGATCCCCAGTTTATTCTGCACCCGCTGGGATTTGATCAGCTGACGGACTGGGAGGAGGAGGAGGAGGGGAGGGAGGAGGGGTGGGTGACCAAGAAACACAGATTCCCTCTTTCCCATCAACCCATCCCCAGGAATTGGCTGTACAGGTAGTCCTCCACTTACAACCCTTCCTTTAGTCACTGTGAGAAGGTTCATTTGTATGACGGTCTCAGTGTCCCGGGGTCACGTGATCACTTTTTTGTGAACTTCAGGCAAACAAACTCAATGGGGAAGCCAGATTCACTTAACAACTGTGGCAAGAAAAGTCATGAAATGGAGCAAAACTTATTGAACAAGTGTCTCGCTTAACCCCAGAAGTTTTGGGCTCAATTGCAGTTGTAAGTCGAGGACCACCTTCTAGTCATATGAGAGTTAGGGTCAGAAAATCTGGGCGTGAGCAAAACTAGAAAGAGACGGAAACTGGGGCCCCCCAGACAAAAGAGGAAGGGCCACCCAGACCCCTGCAGAGCTCAAGAAGGAGGAGGAGGAGGAGGAAGAAGAAGAAGAAGAAGAAGAAGAAGGAGGAGGAGGAGGAAGAAGAAGAAGGAGGAGGAGGAAGGAGGAGGAGGAGGAGGAGGAGGAGGAAGATGGAGAATTCTTCCAAAATGGCTTTTTCTTTCTCTAGAATAAACTTCCTTATCAGAAGTTCCGGATTCTTCTTCACCGGTAGTCCTCAAATTACAACAATTGAGCCCTAAGTTTTTGTTGTTGCTAAGTGAGACATTGGTTTTGCCCCAATTTGCGACCTTTCTTGCCACAGTTGTTAAATGAATCGCTGGAGGGATTAACTTAGTCCCAGGGCTGTTAAATGAATCTGGCTTCCCCAGTGACTATGCTGGTCAGAAGGCCTCAAAAGGAATCCCGTGATCCCGGGAGACACACAAACACACACACACAAACAAACAAACAAACAAACGCATGTATACATACAAACATACATACATGCCACTTGCCAAGCACCTGGATTTTGATCACCTGACCTTAAGGATGCTGGAACTGTAGTAGTAAGCATAGAAAATGGCTCTAAGTCACTGTTTTCACGGGCATTGTAACTTCAAATGGTCACTAAATGAGTGGTTGTTCAGTTGAGGACTCTCTGTAGTTGTTTCTAGTCTAGCCTGCTGGGGAGAAGCCCCTCCATCCTGCATCAGTTTCCATTTAGAGGTTGGCAAACCTCGGACACCCAACCAGGACTTTGAGAAGGCGGGAAGCGAGCCAGGCCATCCGCTGGAGGACCGGCTCAGGTTCGCAGACCGAAGCGGGTGGGAGCAGACTTACTTTTCTCGTGGGTGAAGGTGTTCCAGTCCTCCTGGGAGTCCTTCTGCTTCTTTAGGACCACCAACTTCCCCCCTTCCACATCCACACTTAAGGTGTACTTTTGTGACTTCCCGATTTTGGTCAGATCGCCCAAGGTCAGGTCCAGCTTCACCTGAAAGCAGGAATTGGTTGTGAGACACACTCCGACACACAAGGCTGAACACGTCTGGGTGGACAGAGGACTACAAAGCGAGGGCAGGGAGAGGAATGGAGGGAAAGATAACCTCCAACTCCAAGCAGAGTGGCAGACTCACTGAGGACAAAAACACGTGAGGGTATGTGGGAAAGACCTTGAGAGAGGGAAGAAAAGAGATTCTGGCTGTCAAATAAGAGACAGCTTAGTCCTCAGCTGCACAATGGGAGGAGAAAGAAACTCAGAAAGGAAGGAACCTCCATTGCTTCTCAGACTGTAAAAGAGACGGCGGGAGATTGGTGCTTTCAAACTTGCAAGATTCTGTTAATGTAACCTTGCAATAAAATAGAATTAGCTCAGCTGGTCACGTTTTCTGTCTGGTCCATCTGGGAAGGCAGCTTTACAAAGAGATCCATTTCATTTGCCTTCCTATGATGGAGACTTCTGGGACTACAATACCCAGAATTCCAGAACAGCAGGGTGGATTGAGCACCTGCAGAGGTCCCAAAGGGGCTTTTTTTCAAGAGGCAGCTCTGACTTTCTGGTTATTCTTTGAAGACGTTTCGCTTCTCCTCCAAGAAGCTTCTCCAGCTCTGACTGAATGGAAGGATTTATATTCCTGTCAGAGCTGAAGAAGCTTCTTGGAGGAGAAGCGAAACGTCTTCAAAGAATAGCCAGAAAGTCCAGTTGCCTCTTGAAAAAAAGCCCCTTTGGGACAACTGAGAATAATCCCCATGGACATTTAATTTTACTGTCTATCTAAGGCTCCATGAAAGGAATCTTAATTTCTATCCAGTTGACATAGGGCTGTCATATGTCTCTTATTGATATTAGGATTATGATTATCATTCTGTTGCTTTGCATGTACACTGAGAGCAGACAAATTCCTTGCGTGCCTAATCTCACTTGGTCAAATAAAGTATTCTATTCCAATCCAATCCAATCCAGCCTCTGGGTTCCTCAAGAAATCATGTTTAAATATTGCCCAGTATTTTTCAGGCTTCAGGGTTTAAAACAACCAGATTCACATCCAGCCTTCCAGTCTTCATCCCTCACCTCGAATGTCTGAACCGGGATAGTCTTCACTTTGCGGAAACATGGCTGAGCCTGTCCAGGCTGAGCGGTGGAGCTCATGTCCTGGAGAGCTTTGAGGGCCTACAAGAGATACAACAGCAGTTCAACACGGGGTCTCCACACCAGCCCCCACAAACCACCCCCTTGCTCCCTTCATTCATCGGTACCTCAAAGTCTTTGCCCCCCTTTCCCACCCCTCCTAATTCTTTTCCAAGGAATTCCAGAGATTGGAATTTCCTGCCGTCTTTCCAAATGTCCACCTGCTGCTTTCTGCTTCCTCATAGGAAGTGCTAATTCTCCTGCCCAACATCACTTGGTCCTTGGAAATCTATTTTGATCTTTCCCAATTTGGTTTCCACCAGAAGCTGGCTGTGGATGATGGGCTTGAGAGGCTAATTTGTAGAAAGCACCCCAACTGGGCACACGGCTGGTCTAACTGCTCAGGTTAAAACAACACAAAACTTTCCCTTACAAACAGGTAGTCCTGGACTTATGACCATAATTGGGACTGGAATTTACGTTGTTAAGCAAGACAGTTGTTAAGCTAATTGCACTCAATTTTACAACCATTTTTTTGCCATGATTGTTAAGTGAATCTTGTGGTCATTAAGGGAATACAACATCTCCCATTGATTTTACTCGTAAAAAGCCAACTGGGAAAGTGGCAAGAGGGGATTGCGTGACAACTCCCATAAATATATGCCAGTTGCCACGCAACCAAATTTTACTTGCATGACTGTAGGTTGTGTGAAAAACAGTCATAAGTCACTATGTTCAGTTCCGTTGTAACTTCAAACGGACACTAAACAAGTATAGGACCACCTACATTAGGGAATTTAAGCTCAATGGATGGTCCTGACTAGAGAGAGTTCTGAAGCTCTTGGAGAAGAGATCCTGCTGGGCTCCCTTGGGGGGAGAGCATCGTTTGGGGGTCAGGGCAGCTGCCCGAAGAGACCCTTAGGTGTTCCTCAGCCCAAGGTAGGTGAGGCTAGGAGAAGACTTACCTTCTTCTCAATATTGGAGAGGAAGTCCTTCAAGATGGAGAGCTTCAGGACCAAACTGTCCAACTCCTGCTCTCCTGTCTGCCCGGCAGTCTGGAAGTGACCAAGATGGGAGTTTTGAAAAGCCAAAGGTTCAAGGTGGAGACTTAGAGGCCCCGGATAGTCCAAGGGTGCCAGAATCGAATTGGGCCCAAATATTCCAGATCACCTTCTTAAACTCCCTCAGCTCATCCTCACCAACGACAGCCGAGAGGAATAACAGAATAACAGGGTTGGAAGGGACCTTGGAGGTCTTATTGTCCAACCAAGGAAAGCGACTCCTGCCCAGGATTATCTGCTGGAGGGACATGGAGGGAGTCAAGATGACTGACCCCAATCCATACAAGTTGTTTGTCACTTTCATTTGGGGGTGGGGAGACCACAGTAATAAAAAAAACCCCAGCCCCCCAACTCATTTGTTGATGGTTCCTGTAGTCTTTCCACCAGCCGACAATGAAATAAACACAAAAACATACTAAGGACACAACACTGGTAGCAAAAGACTTCAAATAATCTTGACATTGCTTACGAAAAACCCACTTATGATGAGCTGAAGGATTTTCCAGGTAACGATTTTCACCCTGTCTCTTCCACCAGGAGACTCACCCCAAACCCATCTCCAGACAAAGCTGCGTTCTAAAGATCTATTTGGGCAGTGCCGCCTATGAGGACATCTGATGGAATTCCAGAATCTAGGGATGGAAGATCCCTTGGTGGTCTTCTAATCTACCCATTTGGTAAGGCAAGATATCCTCAGATCATCCCCATAGAAACATCTGCCTGAATTTCAGGTGAAACCTCCAGAGATGGAGCATCCATAACTCCAGAAGGCCAGCTGTTCTCTTGCTTCATAGCCTACATCAGGGGTCCCCAAACTTGGCAGCTTTAAGACTTGTGGACTTCAACTCCCAGAATTCTCCAGCCAGCAGAGCTGCCAAGCTTGCCAGCATAGTTTCAAATTGCCACATTTGAAGACCTCCGGCCTACATCAATGTTTGTCAACCTTGGCCACTTTAAGACACGTGGACTTCAACTCCTAGAATTGCCTGGCTGGGGAATTCTGGGAGTTGAAGTCCACATGTCTTAAAGTGGCCAAGGTTGACAAACATTGGCCTACAATCACCACACAACACAATAGTTTTTCCACCCTGCCCTGGGGAGGGAAGGAAAACTTGGGCCAAGAGACCTCCAGAAACCAAGGACCAGAGCTAATGGAAGGCTGTCAATCCCCCAGATCCCTCTGTTGAAGAAGTGCCATGAATTGACCCAGACCTGCAAAAATTCTCCCTTCCTTGAGACACCTCGGTGGCCCTTTCATCTCACGCGAGCAACGTTTACCTGCTGCAGGATCCGAGACACCATCGGGGAGCTCTGCTGGTCAAACACCTTGGACAAGATCTCCAGGCCTGCTAAGACTTTGTCCACCTCACTGGAAGCAGAAAAGACACGGAGGAGTCAGCCTCCTGTTGCCCACAGACCCCCAAGCTAGGTTCCTTTGCAGAAGACTTTATTTAGAAAATGTATATGGCTGCCCAACTCTCTCATGGTGACTCTGGGCGGCTTACACAAGTAGAACCCCAAATACAAAATCCATCAGCCCCCACTCCTCTGGCAACAGCAATCACACCAACCCCTGGATGGGCCCCGTATCCCTCTGAGGGATCTCCATGCCCATTGGCAAAACCACGTCTTCAGAGCCTCTCGAAAGAGGATGAAGCTGGGGGCCAGTCTTATCTCCGCAGGGATGATGTTCCACAGGGAGGGAGCCACCACAGAGAAGGCCCTTCTTCTCGGTCCCACCAGATGGACCTCCTTAAAGAGGAGGATCTCATAACATCTGCCTCTCCGTTCTGGTGGATCAGGTGGATGTAACTGGGAAAAAAACGGTCCTTCAAGCAACTGGGAGGGAGCCACCATGGAGAAGGCCCTTCTTGTAGGTCCCACAAGATGGGCTTCCTTAAGGGAGGGGACCCCCAACATCTCCTGCCTCCCCACTTTGGTGGGACGGGTAGATATGACTGGGAAAAGATGGTCCTTCAAATAACAGGGAGGGAGCCACCACAGAAAAGGCCCTTCTCCAGTGTACTGGAAGGCTAATCCAATCGTGTGGGTTGTAGACTTCTCTTGCCTTCTTCTCAGTCCCACCAGATGGACCTCCTTAAAGAGGAAGTGTCCTCGTAACATCTCCTGCCTCCCTGCTCTGGTGGATCAGGTGGATGTAACTGGGAAAAGATGGTCCTTCAAATAACAGGGAGGGAGCCACCGTGGAGAAGGCCCTTCTTCTCGGTCCCACCTCTTTAAGGGAGGGGCCCAGTGGTGGGATTCAGCCGGTTCGTACTAGTTCAGGCGAACTGGTAGCGGAGATTGTGGGTGGCCGCCCACTCGCCCCGGTGTAAAGACGTCCTATTTAGCCACGTTTTCGAGGCCGGGTACATGCACGGGAGGCCCGTGCGCCAGCAAAGCACATGCGCAGAAGGCGTGCACACGCATGAAGCGAGCGAGCATGCATGACGCGAACTGGTGGTAAGAATATGTGAAACCGACCACTGGAGGGGCCCTGTAGCATCCCCTGCCTGCCTGCTCTGTTGAAGTTCACAAGCCTTAAAGTTAAAAATGTAGGTTGAAGTTGAAATTCAGAAGCCTTCAAGGCTCCATAGGAAGGGGAAAGCCTTCATCCGTGTGGAGCCTGGCTCAGCCGCCGGAGGTCTCTCCTGCAAAGGCCGACGTTGGCCGGAAGAGCGAGACACCCTGTAATTTCCTCTCCCACCACGGAGGTAATTGCTCTGAAATGCTACACCCCGGATTTCTAACTGGAGGACAGGCCAAAGCAAAAAATAATGCAAGGCGGTATTAAAATACACCGCTCGGCCCATTGTGCTGCGTAAGCAAATTCCAGCGTAGCCTTAGAAATGGGTTGTCTAGCCAAATGAATTATTTTGGGCTGGAGGCTAACAGCTCAAGATCGCTGAAGTGAATCGCCAGAGAAGTCCCGTTCTCGGAACTCGGAAAGAATCAACGTTTCCGGTTTCAGGGATCCCCCATGTGCCGTGAATGAGTTTGGGTCCTCTTTTCCCCCTTGGAGCCTGTTGTCTATAGCAGGGGTCTCCCACCTTGGCAGTTTTAAGCCTGGCGGACTTCAACTCCCAGAATTCCCCAGCCAGCAAAGCTTGAAGTCCGCCAGGCTTAAAGCTGCCAAGGTGGGAGACCCCTGGTCTATAGGACCCCACCGGAGTCAGTTTATTCCTCCAAGCTTTTGGGCTGATGCTGAAGCTCATCATCAGGGAATAATAGAACCACAGAGCTTGGAGGGACCTTGAAGGCAAGTTGTTCCACTGATAGTTTAATAGAATAACAGAGTTTGAAGGGACTTCAGAGGCCATCTAGTCCAACCTCTTGCTCAGGCAGGAGACCCTGTACCATTCCGGACAAATGGCTGTCCAATCTCTTCTTAAAAACCTCCAGTGATGGAGCCCCCACAACTTCTGGAGGCAAATCGTTCCATTGGTTAATTGTTCTCACTGTCAGGAAATTTATCCTTAATTCTAGACTGGCTGATGTTGAGGGAACATTGGGCTGTTCTACGCCTTCTATTCACAGAGTTCCAGGTGGTAGGTAGCGTTAGTTGTTGATTAGGGTGTTGAGGGATGGCTATTAAGTTCTCTGTGCCCTCGGCTCCAAAGTACAGGTAGTCCTTGACTTATAACAGTTCATTTAGTGACCATCAAAGAAAAAAGTCACTTATGATTGTTTTTCAAGCAAAGCCCATGGGGAAGCTAGATCCACTTAACAACCGTGTGACTAACTTAACAAATGCAATGATTCACTTAACAACGGTGGCCAGAAAGGTCATAAAATGGGGCAAACTTCACTTAACAAATACTTCATTGAGCAACATTAACTCTGGGTTTATGTGGTCATAACTCGAGGGCTACCTGTATCTGATAGGCTGGTATTAAATCAGCATTCCTATTAACTGACAAAAGGGGCTGGTTTCCCAGGCTCCAGTCATTCCTCTGGCTCTTTTTGTCCCTGCTCGGCCAACAATCGTAGCCTTGTGCTGATGGCCTCACCTGTGCAGGCGTCTGCAGGACGTGACGAGCGTTTTGTTGAGGTGGGGCAGGTTGCTGGCCCCTCCCTTCACGGCCTCCAAGTCCAGGGAGTAGCTGCCTTTCAGGTATTCGTGGGAAATGGTGCTGAGTCCATTGGTGGGGCTGGAAGGCAAAAAAGAGGACCGCGTGTTTCAGCACAATGTCCAGTTCCTGGGGCAGGAAGGGTGGTTTTCTGCCAGGGTTCCTTGGTGAAGCCAAGCTCTCTTGAGTGAATGCAGGGAGTCCTCAATTTACAACCACTTTGGGATTGAAAAAAGTGACTTACAATTGGTCCTCGCACTTACAACCACTGCGGCATCCCCCATGGTCACATGACCAAAATTCAACCGGCATTTCTTGCAGCGATCTTATGATAAGCAAAGCCACCGATTCAAGGAAGTCTGGAGATGGGTGGGTCTTAGCCTAGATGGTGGGGGGAGGGGGGGCGCATGCATCTGTGGGTTGAGATGGGCGGGTGGTCCAATGCAGCAGGCAGGACTCCTCTTCTTCCCCCTGCCCTTCCAGCGTAGGATCTGCCTTACCTTTCGAGGGCTCTGTCCTGCACCGCAGGGGTGTTTGTCATCAAGATGGAGGTGCTGCTGCCCCCAGGAATGCTGGTGGAGCCCGAGCGGGGGGGCAAGGGGGGCTTGTCGTCCTCCCCATCTGCAAGAGAGAAGGTCAGCGGAGACGGCCTTCCCAGAACAAGAAGGAATAGCGGAGGGAAGGGAAGAGGCAAAGAAGGAAGCAAGGGGGAAGAGAAAGAGGGAGGGAGGGAGGGAGGGAAGGGAAGGGAATGAAAGAAAAAAAGAATAGAAGGGAGGGAGGGAGGGAGGGAAGAAGGGGAAGGGCTGATGGGTACCGGAGTAGTCCCTCTCCTCCGCATTCTCTTTCTCCTTCTCCCGTTCCACAGGGAAGAGCAGAGTGCAGGCCAGGCCCTGGTTGGGCTGCAGGTAAAGGGCAATCAGCTCGCTCAGCGTCTTGAAACGTCGCACCGGGACTCCCTGGGACGTCTGTGGGAAGAAAAGGACACCGTCCAGCAGGCGGAAGAACCCGAGTCCCCTGGACCCGGCCTCCGGGAGGAACTGCCTGCCTGTTGAAAAGAGAGGACACCGGGATCCCACCTAAGACCTGGGAGGACTGGGGATGGCAGCTTGGGGGCTCTGGGTTGGAGAAGGGTGAACTAAGCAATCTCTCTCTCTCCCCCCCACTCTCTCGATTAGGTGGAGCACGACAGCAGTCTTCCAGTATTCGAGGGGCTGCCCAAAGAAGAGGAGGGGCTCCACCTATTCTCCAAAGCCCCTGAAGGCAGGAGAAGAAGCGACGGATGGAAACTCATCAAGGAGAGAAGCAACCTGGAATTCAGGAGAAACTTCCTAACAGTGTGAAAAATTAACCAGTGGAACAGCTCGCCACCAGAAGTTGTGAGTGCCTCCATCACTGGAGGTTTTGAAGAAAAGAGTGGATGGCTATTTATCCAGGATGGTACAAGTTCTCCTGTTTCAGCAGGGGGTTGGACTAGAAGACCTCTAAGGTCCCTTCCAACTCTGTTATCCTGGAGTTTGGGGGCCTGTCCTGGTTGTGGTTAAGGTACAGGCTAGAAAGCAAGAAGCCATGAGTTCAAGACCCACCTTAGCCATGAAAGTTTTGGGTCAATCACCAGGAGACAGTGAGTTCAAGTCTTGCCTTTGCCATGAAAGCTAGCTGGGTGACTGTCTCTCTGCCCAACCCACCTCACAGGACTGTCGCTGCGGGGAAAACCGGAGGAGAAAGTTGTGTTGGATATGTTTGCCGCCTTGAGTTATTTGTGTAAAGTGTGAAAAGTGACCAAAAGCCACATTTTTCAGTGCCTTTGTAATTTCGAATGGTCAGTAAATGAACTGTTGTAAATCAAGGACTATATGTACTATATTGTGTGTGATTTCTTAAGAAAGACACCCGGTCAGCCTCTGGGAAGGATTAACTATGGTTCTGGCTTAACCAGGACGAAGCTGGTCTTTGGGGTGGACGTTTCCTGGCACGGGCACTGGACGGCCCATTCTGGCCTGGCTCGGCTGCCCGCTTGCCACGCAGACCAAGGGCCGGCTTAGGATGCCCGGTCAGCCCACAAACTTCCTTTCCGCAGCTGGCGCACCCTTTGCCCGCCTCCTCACTTATTCCTGCTTGGCGAGGAGCACAATAGGGCCACTGTTGCCCTGTCAATGAGTCCGGCTGGCCTCGCCCCAAGATCAGCACTGTGTGGGCATCTGCTGGGCTCTCACCAGCTGAGGCTGCCCAAGAGAAGCAGCCGACGATGCCGCATGCAGAAAAGGAGGCTCATGACCCAAATTTCCCGGAATGGCTCTCTCCGGCGGCCCCCAGCCTCTATTTTTCTTCCCCTTGGGCCATTTCCAAGCAGAGGGGAGCAAACCTTCATACAGAGCTCAGCATGGAGAAGGGGGCAGAGGAGGATCTGGCAGGGAAGCAGGACGTGAAAATACGGAGCCCAGAAATGCCTGGTCCAAAAAAATTTGGAATTTCAGCACCTAGAATTCCTACTAGTAGATTCCTCACTGTCAGGCTATTTGATTTAGTAAAGGAGAGAGCAAGAACTCTTCTAGGCTGCATAAACAGAGGGAGAGAATCAAGATCACCTGAAGTGTTAATACCACTTTATAAGGCCTTGGTAAGGCCACACTTGGAATCCTGCATCCAATTTTGTTCATCATGATATAAAAAAGATGTCGAGACTCTGGAAAGAGTGCGGAGGAGAGCAACAAAGAGGATTAGGGACCAGGAGGCTAAAACATACGAATAACGGTTGCAGGAGTTGGGTACGGCTAGGCTTGTGAAAAGAAGGATTAGGGACGACATGATAGCAGTCTTCCAATGGGGGGCTGCCACAAAGAAGAAGGGGGGGGTCTACCTATTCTCCAAAGCACCTGAAGGCTAGGCAAGAAGTAACAAATGAAAACTAACCAAGAAGAGAAGTAACCTAGAACTAAGGAGAAATTTCCTGAAAGTGAGAATAATTAACCAATGGAACAACATGTCTCCAGAAGTTGTGAATGCTCCAACACTGGAGGTTTTAAGAAGACACCGGACAGCAATTGGTTTGGAATGGTTTAGGGTTTCCTGCCTGAGCAGGGGGTTGGACTAGAAGACCTCCAAGGTCCCTTCCCACTCTGTTATTTTGTGCCTGGGAAGATCCAGATGAGTAATGCAGAAAGTCTTGAAGGAGTGATACTCCTGACTAATATAGCAAGATTCTCAGCAAGTTTAAGATGTGCGGACTTCAACTCCCAGGATTCCCCATCCAGCATCGCTTCATGGAATTCTGGGAGTTGAAGTCCACAAGTCTCAAAGTTACGGAGGTTGAGAAAGCCTAACCCTAAACAAGAAGGGGTGCAGAAACAAACAGAAACGCTCACCTGGACGGCCAAAAACTCCTCTTCATCAGGCAAAATCCGATAGGTGTGGACGTGTTTCTGGAACCTGAAAGGGACAGGAAGGAGACATTAAGCATGGTGAAAATGGAAAGTGTAACATTCAGAGTCACCTTCTCAATTTTAAATCCGTTTCTCAACCTTGTGTGCTTGAAGATGGGTGGACTTCAACTCCCAGAATTCCCTAGACAGAGTTGCAGGATTCCAAGTGTGGCCTTATACCAAGGCTTTATAAAGAGGTATTAACGCTTCTTTTCAGTTTTTCACGGTTATGATCTTTGGAGCATGGTCAAAATTTGGCTGCTTGGTTCATATTTATGACGGTCGCAGAGTCCCTGGAGTCACGTGATCCCCATTTGCGACCTTCTGACCAGCAAAGTCAATGGGGAAGCAGGATTCACTTAAGGACTGCATTATTAATTTTAACAACTGTAGCAAGAAAGGTCGTAAAATGGGGCAAAATTCACATTGCAACTGCCTTGCTTAAGCAGAGACATTTTTGCACCATTGTGGTCGTAAGTCAAGGACTCCTTGTATCCAAATCTGGTTACATATACAAAGCAGGATCCTGGCACCGGCTGGGTTTTTGCAAATGGGAGTCAAATAAGCGAGTTCAGTTGAACTCAGGGCCAAACTCTGCCACTGACCTTCTTCCTCCTCCCCCCCCACTTCCCAGGACAGGTAGTCCTCGACTTACGACCACAATTGAGCCCAAACTTTCCGTGGCTAAGTGAGACATTTGTTAAGAGAGTCTTGCCCATCTTGCTATAGTTGTTAAGTGAAACACTGCAGTTGTTAAGTGAGTCACACGGTTGGTAAGTGAATCTGGCTTCCCCGCTGACTTTGCTTGTCAGAAGGTCGCAAAAGTGGATCATGGAACCCCGGGATACGGCAACCGTCATAAATACGAGTCAGTTTCCGAGGGTTTGAATTTTGATCATGTCACCGCGGGGATGTTACAACAGTCGTAAATGTGAAAAATGGTCATAAGTTACTTTTTTCAGTGATGTCGTAACTTCAAACGGTCAGTAAACGAACTGTTGTAAGTCGAGGACTACCTGTGCAGCCCAGGAGATTCTCTCAGCTGTCTCAAACTGGGGCGAGGGGGAAGGGAGCAGCAACCCAGCCGGCTTGGGACTTTCTCACAAAGTGTGTCCCATGCCCAAAATAGCCGGGAGGATTTGGGGCAGGCCAGAAAAGGCCGGCGGGAGCCAGACAGGTTCAGCTCAGACCCAAGCAAAGGCTTAGGCAGCCGGGAGGGACGGGGCAATCGTGCGCTGTTCCTCCAGTGAGTTGGGACGTGCCGGCCAGCCACGTAACGGCACAGGCACCACTTCGGAAGAAGATCGTGGAAACAACAGGCTGGCATTCCTGGCGTGGGGACTGCTTGCGTTCTGCCCCTGGCACCGCTTGGAGGTGGCTGGCCAGGGACTCGGCGAAGGACGAGCAGATCTGGAGGGGGCCAGTTGGGGAAGGGGCTGCAGGCAGAGACCGTTTCCCTGGGCTTGATTTAGGACTGCTTGACACGGCTCCAGGTCAGGGTTTCTAAACTTTAGAAGCTTTAAGACTTCAAATCCCAGAACCCCCAGCCAGCCAGCAAAGACCACCCCGAGACCTCAGTCTGAGAAATATGGCCTCTGATCTGCATTCGCACCCAGGGCTCTTCTGAGCCAGGGGCCTCCTTTCCGGAGAGGAGAACAAGGGGTGGTCAGAACGGTTTGTTCTGCTTCTTTTTCAAGAAGTCCTCAACGTCAGACCATGACTGAGTCCAAATTTACTGTTGCTAAGTGAGACAGGTACTAAGTGAATTTTGCTCCATTTTTATGACCTGGTTTACCACAATTGTAACTTGGTTGTTAAGTGAATCTGGCTTCCCCATTGACTTTGCTGGTCAGAAGGTCGCACAAGGGGGATCAGTGTTTGCTTCATTTTACGACCTTCCTTGCCACCGTTGTTAAGTGAATCACCGCAGATATTAAATCAGTAACACGGCAATTAAGTGAATCTGGCTTCCCCCTTGAGTTGGCTGGTCAGACGGTCGTGACCCCGGGAGATTGCAACCGTCCTAAATACGAGTTGCTTGCTGAGCCTCTGAATTTTGATCACCTGACCTCGAGGACATTGCAACGGTCGTAAGAGTGAAAAACAGGCCGTGTCCCTTTTTTTCCAGGGCCGTTTTAACTTGGAATGGACGCTAAACAAACTGCTGTACCAACCAAGCTGTTTCCATTTGCAAAGCTGGTCCTTTTGATCTGGGGGTGGGGGGGAGGAGGGGGGGGGGCTGAGCTTGCAATTGCAGGGTCTGCATAATCTGGGTCTGTCACCCCCCCTCCCCAAGACCCTCAATGCTGTCTCTCCGGCCGCCCATCACGGAATAATCCCCTCCAGACGGCCCTGTTCCAGGGATAGCCCAGCCAAGCAGCTGAAGAGCAGACAAAGGACACTTGTGCTGACCAAGCTGACCAGCCGGCTGATGACTTTGGGGGGGGCTCCCTCGACTGTCTCTCCCCCCTTGAGTTCAAACAGGGGGAGACAGAAGGAGATGGAGCCTCCGTTTCCCCCAGGGCTCTTGGCCCAGGCTCCCCTTCCTAGGGTCATGGGGGGAGGGGGTAAGGTCTGTACCCCTTTGTGCACTGCGGGTCCTCTCTAGGGAAGAGGTGTGCCCCAAAGGGGACCCCCAGGGTGGGATTTGAGGGCCTCGGGGGGGGGGCATCTGCTCCAGCCATCTTCTGCCCACTGGGAGGCCTTCCTTGCCTGCCAAGCGCCCAACCCAGGATGTGGGACAATTGCTACAAAGCCATGAGCAAAGCACCACCCTACCCATGTGCCACAGCTATGCGGATTGCAGCTGAGTTTGCACGTATGACGCATCTCTCTGTGGGAAAGAAAGGGGCCTCCTGGTCCATTTGTGGGACAGCAGGCAAGAGGGGTAAAATGCTTAAAATTCCCTTAAAGTTCTCAGGCAGGGGGTCAACCTTGGCCACCTGAAGACTGGTGGAATTCTGGGAAATGAAGTCCTCCAGTCTTCAAGTGGCCAAAGATTGGATACCTCTCTTCTAAAGCCATCCTACCCTGTCTGGCTGTTGTTCGGTGCAGGGCTTAAGGGAAAGATGCAGAATGATAGATGCCAGCTTGAGCCCCTCTCCCCCCAAGGACCCCCTTCAATGAAAGCCCCCTCCCCACCATCAGCCTTGCCAAGGGTTAATGGGCGGCAGCCAAGGATTTCGTCTTTCTGTGGCAGCAGGATTTATAACCGGCTCATGGCAGTGACTGGTTTCCCCATCTGGGCTGGAGGCTCCGTGCCACCCCTGCGTCAGGCTGCGTCAGGCGTGGACACGGCCCGGCCAGGCGTGACTCAGGGAAAAGCCTACGCGGAGGGGAGAGGGAAGGAAGGAGGCGGGAGAGGGGGCAGCCTATCTTTAGACGGCAGTGGCAGGAGGGAGCCCTGGCTGGAGAGAGGGAGGGGGGGAGAGAAAGAGTGACACACACAGAGAGACAGAGAGAGAGAAGCGAGAAAGAGAGAGAGGGAGAGAAAGAGAAAGAGACAGAGAGACAGAGAGAGAGGCGAGAAAGAGAGAAGGATAGAAAGAGAGAGACAGAGAGAGAGAGAGACAAAGAGAGAGAGGGATAGAAAGAGAGAAAGGGATAGAAAGAGAAAGAGAGACACAGAGAGAGAAACGAGAGAGGATAGAAAGAGAAAGAGAGACAGAGAGAGACGAAGAGAGAGAGAGGGATAGAAAGAGAGAAGAGAGAGAGAGAGGAGGAAGCACCTACCCTGTGCCTGTGTGTGTGCGTATCTGTTGGTGGGGATGATAACCCAGCTGATGAGTCTTGAATAGCACATACACACACACATGTGCCAGACAAACGTGTGTGTGTATGCATGTATGTGTGTGGCTGACACATGCATTTGCCAGAAGAATCTTGTGCTAGCATAGATGTGCCAGGCAGACAAAGGTGATAAGTCTTGCACTAGCAGGCAAGCAGACACTCATGCCAGCACACACGTGTGTCTGTGTGTGTGTCTATGTGTGTGGGAGAGAGAGAGAGAGGTTGATGCAGTTGAAGATTCTTGCACTAGCACAGATGTGCAGGCAGGTCACGTGATCAAAATTTAGAGGCTTGGCAACTGGCTCGTATTTATGACGGTCGCAGCATCCCGGGGTCACATGATCCCCTTTTGCGACCTTCAGATAAGCAAACTCAGTAGGGAAGCCAAATTCACTTAACGACCGTGTTACCAACTTAACAAGTGCAGGGATTCACTTAAAGACCGTGGCAAAGAAGGTCGTAAAACCAGGCAAAACTCTCTGAACAACTGTCTCGCTTTGCAACAGAAACGCTGGGCCCAATTGTGGTCGTAAGCCGAGGACTACCTGTCCTGCAGTGAATAATCCAGAGGTGGCATCTGGGCACGCAGGCCAGGTGTTGCAACCAGCCCCTCTGGCTACCCAAATGCCAGGGAAGCTCCGTCAGCCCCAAAGGGAGGCAAAGAGGCTTGGAGGGGCAGGGAGGGCTTGCCAGGGCCTGCCCCACACCGGAGCTCGGAGGCTGCTGCTGTCGGGTGGGGCGTGGGCGAAATTCCAGCAGCTGAGACACCCCGCAGCTGCTTCTCTTCCCAAGGGCTGCAGAAGAGCTAAGAGGGCAGGAAGCCAGAGGAAAACAGCTGGCTTGGGAGACTGAGCAGACCCCCCACCCGAAAGACAGGCGGGCGAGACCCCTATGCCACAGAGGCTCGGTCAGGGAAGCCGAGCTTGGGATCCCTGGGGACATCCCGGATTGCAAAGCCCATCCTTCTCCTCCTGTTCTTGCCCCCGGATGCTGGACTTGGCAGAAGCCATCTAGGCTCAGGAAGGGGGCTGGAGAAGCCTGGGGGCCTCTTTCCCAATGGAGGGAAACTAACCAAGGAGAGAAGCAACCTGGAAGTAAGGAGAAACTTCCTAACAGTGAGGATAATTAATCAGTGGAACCGCTTGCCACCAGAAGTTGTGGCTGCTCCAACACTGGAGGTTTCTAAGAAGAGATTCGACAGCCTTTTGTCTGAATGGGGCTCCCGCTTGAGCAGGAGGGTTGGACTAGAAGACCTCCAGGGTCCCTTCCAACTCTGTCCTTCTGTTTCCTGCCAGCCCTCCCTCCCTCCCTCCCTCCCAAACATCCAGTTAGCAAGAACAGACCGGAAAAAACAGGAGCAGAAGGAGCCCCACGTGCCGCTTTGTGGCTGGCAAACTCCGTGCATTCCCGTAACATTCCCAGGCTGACTCAGAAGCCCATGAAAACCCACCCCTGGACAGCAAGGAAGGCCATGAGGAATCAGAGGGAGGGGGAAATTCCAAACCCCCCACCCCCACCAGCTATACAAATAACTCTCTCCAATGCAAAAGTGAAGAAAGAGAGAGAGAGAGAGAGAGAGAGAGAGATTCCCTCCTGGGGATTGGAAGAGAGCACAAAGCTAGAGGGGGAAAAAACCCCCACTGCCTTCTTGTGATCTCTTTCAAACCACAACCGAAGCCGCCCCCCTCCCTTGACTAAACCTCCCCCCTCCCCTTTTTAGCAGAAGCGGCTTGGACGTTTCCAAGGAGTTTGCACAAGGGAGGCTCTGGCGCACGGCTGGGAAACGTTGCTTTTTAAAAGTCCAATTTGCACAGCAGCCTGGAAAATCCAGAGCGAGCTAAAGCTGGCACGGTAATAACAGGCCTTGGGGGTAAACTGGCATTTACGGCGGCCACTAAATGGGTGTTTTGAACAGAAGGGCCCTGCACCAGTTGCTGTTCAGTTGTTCAGGGCTGGATTTTGGCAGAGCCTCAAACTCAAAACAGTCAACAACGGCAACTGGACACATATCCTGCCCCCACGCCCAAGTCTTCTTAAAATGGGGCACCATCCACGCTGGATGGAGGAGGATAAAATGAGCTGGCGAAGCTTGGGAATAGAGCCGCGTTTTGGGAGCCTACTGATGCCATCTCGGGCTGGGTGAATCAAGCCGGCCCATCACCATAACCTGGTTTATTTTTCTGGTCACAGAAAACACCTCTTCTGACCAGGGAAGTCTCAGAGGCTGAGAAAGGTGATTTCAATCAGTTGAAATTGACATACCCCCGGATCCTAAGAAAGTTGATTTTTTTTCTAACAATCAGGGTTGAAATTGACACTTTTTCTGATCTTGGGAAACTTGACTTTATCTAGCCATCAGTCGGAATTGACACATCACCTTACAGGGAAAGAGCTGGGCATATTCTTGATCGCCATTTAGTTTTGTCAAATTTAGGGGTGCATAGGAAGCTCTGCCCCCGCCCTTCCAATGCAGGGTAGAGGGCTTCTGCTGACAATGGGGTGAGCAAAGGATGGGGGGGCAGCAAGTCCAGGGGTCTATTGCCCCAAAGGTTTGGGTCCACAGCAGAGGTGAAATGCTCCCGGTTCGGACCGGATCACCTGATCCGGTAGCGATGGTGGCAGGTGGTTCGGAGAACCGGTAGCAAAAATCCCTGCCCCCTCCCACCATGCCCAGCTGAGCCGCGCAATAATCAGAGGCTGTTTTTTTTTACTTTTAAAATCATTTTTTCTACAACCTCTTAGGCCGAAAAAAATGCTTTTAAAAGTAAAAAAAAGCCTCTGATGATCACGCGGCTCAGCTGGGATCGTCAGAGGCTTTTCAAAGCATTTTTTTCTGCAAAAAAATGCCTTTAAAAGCCTCTGACGATCCCAGCTGAGTTGCCTGATCGTCAGAGGCTTCTAAAGGCATTTTTGTCTGCAACCTCTTAAGGTTGTAGAAAAAATGCTTTTAAAAGAAAAAAAAAAGTTGGCCATGCCCACCCAGTCACATTAAACCCCCCCAAGCCACGCCCACAGAACTGGTAGTAACAATTTATAGATTTCACCCCTGGTCCACAGCCTTATAAATCCAGATCTCCAGATCTTAAACCCAAAACGTGACTCCCTTCCCAGTCGAACTTCTCTCGTCTTGCAATCCAACTTTGAAAAGAGGAAGTTCTTAGTGGGTCAGGGGTCTACAGGGAGCAGAAACCTCCTGGGTTCTAGCCCCACTTAAAATATTTACCATCTGCTGCCCCACACTCACTGCCTGAAACAGCCTCTCTCCTTGTGCACTTGACCTGCGTTTCTAATGTTTACAATTCATTCAAAAATGGAATGTTGTAAAATCCCAAAAGGAAACTGAAAATAAAACACCATCATCAGAAAACGAAATCTGAGTGAAAAGCACCGAAGCTGAACGATGGCAGCCTCTTCACTGCCCCCCAAGGAGGGAATGGTGGTTGTGAAGGTGGGGGAACTGGCAGAGACGGCGACATGAAATCATTTGCTTAGGGAAAAGGCAGCATTTACATTGACTGGAAACTCAGAGGTCTTTTGCATGAAGCAAGACAAAACTTATGATTTGTGGTTTTGAAAACGAGAAAAAACAACAACTACATAGTAGAAACAAAATGGTTTTTGCTTTGTAACTACAAGCAGTCTTAGACTTACAACAGTTCGCTTAGTGACCGTTCGAAGTTACAACGGCAATGAAAAAAGTGACTTATGACCATTTTTCACACTTATGACCATTGTCATGTGACTTACATTCGGATGCTTGACAACTGGTCTGCATTTATGACGGTTGCAGTGTCCTGGGGTCACGTCATGTGGCCATATTTTGCGACCATTTGACAAGCAAAGTCAATGGAGGAAGCCAGATTCACTTAACGACCGAGTGACTAATTTAACCACTGCAGTGATTCACTTAAAAACTGTGGCAAGGAAAGTCGTAAAATGGGGCAAAACTGACTTTAACACATTTCTCACTTAGCAACATAAATTCTGGGCTCCATTGTGGTTGCAAGTCAAGGACTACCTATCTAGATCAGTGTTTCTCAGCCATGGCAACTTTAAGACCTGTGGACTGCAACTCTCAGAATTCCCCAGCCAGCCATGCTGGCTGGGGAATTCTGGGAGTTGCAGTCCACAAGTCTTAAAGTTGGCTGGGGAATTCTAGGAATTGCAGTCCACAAGTCTTAAAGTTGCCAAGTTTGGAGAGCCTGATTTATGCCTTGAGGTTGGAAGCGTGCCAATCTCTGATCCAGCTCACCGTTGTGCTTTTAAAGATTCGGTGGGTGGAAGCTGGGCTGGATGAAATCCTGACATCCACACAAGACAGAAACGGTCTCACAAAAGAACACCGCAACAAAGCAGAAAAGGAAGTCGTGTGTCTTCCCTCCTTCGCCAAATTCTTCCACCCTCTTGCAAACCATGAGACTTCAAAGCCCAAGTATCACCTCTCTCCTCTGCAACTTCGGCTAAAGGAATCTCAAAATTCAGCTCCCCAGAAAGCATCACTCTTTCCTCGCACGTTAACAGGCAGTCCTTGACTTACAACCATTCGTTTTTGTGACCGTTCGAAATTACAACGGTACTGGAAAAGGTGACTTAGGGCCATTTTTCATGCTTGCGAATCTTGCCGCATCCCCATGTGGTCCAAATTCGGATGCTTGGCAATGGGGCAAAACTCACTTAACAACCATCTTCTTCAACAATGGACATTTTGGGCTCAATTGTGGTCGTAAGTTGAGGACCGTATGCCGATCTTTGGCTTCAGCAACGTGTGAAGAGAGCAGCTGTGAACATATGGAGCAGCATTACCTTTAAACAAAGGAAGTCCTCATTTAGTGACCACAATTGGAACTGGGGTGATAAAGGGACCCCTGTTCACGTAGCAGGTGTCGCTAAGCAAAACCGTGACGGTGCTTGCGATCAGTTTTCCTTTGCTTCACAGACCTGCAAAAGTCGTAAATGTGAGGACCGGTCACAAAGTTAATTTTTTATCACTGCCATAACTGCAAATTATGGTTGTTAAGTGAGCACCACTGTAATTTAAAATAAGGGCAGCTGGGTTGCAGGTTTTCAACCTAACAAGGTTTATTAAAAGGCATTTTTAATAATCATCTCATAAACTGTCTTATCTTTCTTCCTTACATCATCATCATCATCATCTTTTTTTAATGACCCCATAATCCCTTGCAGGGTGGAGTCTGGGCACCTGAATGGAGCTGAGTGTTTACTGGCCGGATGCCCTTCCTGTCGCCAATGCGAAGTTTTTTTCAGCAGATATAATCTCATTGTGCCCAAAGAGAGAAATATCTCGCTCTACCTAGGATCGAACTCACAGCCTCCTGATTGGGAGGTGAGAGCTCCACCTCTAGGCCACCACTCATCTTTCTTCCTTACATCCCCGCAATAATTTTAATGTCTTTCAAAATTTCTGAGAAAATACAAGCTTGACTGTTTCAAATTCCTGAATCACCTTCCCTCTTCACCATCCAACTTATGGCCACAGTGGAGATTGGAACTTCCATTGCTAAGTGATGCAGCCGTTCAGCGAGACATGCTCTATTTTACCACCTCATTTTGTCACGGGTGTTAAGCGAATCATGCTGTTGTTAAGCGAATCCGGCTTCCCCCATTGACTATGCTTGTGGGAGGGAAGGTTGTAACCCTTGGGGCACTGCAATCATCATTCCAATTATAATTCTAATTATAAACCCTGTGGTGGTTGCCAAGCAACCACATTTTGATCATGTGATGCTGCAACGGTCATAAGTGCAACGACAAGTCCTCGGCCATTTTTTTTTCCAGCAGTGTTGGGACTTTGAACGGCTATTAAACAGATGGTCGTAAGTCAAGGACTAGCGATATGCTCTTTTAAGCATGCAAAACCAAGGAGAGCTTGCAAACATCCCATCTGCCCATTATCTTACATGAGAAATAATTTAATTCTGGTCAAAGAAGAAATCCTACCTCCATGTCCACTCTACTTGAGCAAAAAAAAAATAAAAAACAACAACATATAAAACTACTCTAAATGCAACACCTTTAAAACGACAAGGTTTTCTCTTCTTGGGAAAGAAAGCGCCATAAAAAAAATGAACCCAATTCTTCTCTGCTCAAGGTTACTGATAACCACAATAAAAATGTGACATGTGAAAGATTTTCAGCTCTGGGTTCTAAGAATTGTGGTGCACCGCCAGCCCAGATGACGCACAATCACACCTTTAAAAAAAAAAACACCACACACCTTTTTAGCATATGCACAAAGAGGAACAGCTGCCAGCTGGGATACTCGCTCAGGACAAAGTCTAGCTTGGGATAAACAAAGCTTACGGTTGCGTTGGGAAAGCCAGAGAGAAAGAAACTACAGGTAGTCTGTGACTTATGACGGGTTGCTTAGTGACCTTTCAAAGTTATGACAAACCTACCTGGGGGGCGGGGGGGGGGTAAGGGACTTATGACAGTACACCCCTCCCCCCGTAGGCTGCATTTACAGCTGTTTAAAGTGCATTTTACGTTTTTCAGCAAAACCGACAAATAAAAAACCATTTGTTCAATTAATGACCGCCGCAAAAAAAGGACATAAAATGAGGTGAGGTTACTCTATGTACAACTGTCAGAAGTTACAACTGTGATAGGCAACCTCCATTATTACCTGTAATTTTATATTTTTAGTGGATTTGTCTCCGACTGTCTTGACATGAGCCAAACGCACTTTTAACACAGGGATATATTTTTTAAAATGCAGGTAGTCCTCAAGTTACGACCACAATTGAGCCCAACCGTTCAATTACTAAGCAAGACAGTGCTTAAGTGAGTTTTGCCCCGTTTTGCGACCGTTCTTGTCACAGTTAAGTGAATCACTGCACATGGTTAAGTGAATCTGTCTTCCCCATTGACTTTGCTCATCAGGTCACAAAAGGGGATCACGTAATCCCAGGATGCTGCAACCGTCATAAATACGAGTCAGCTGCCAAGTGTCTGAATTTTGATCATGTGACCCTGGGGACGCTGCAACGGTCATAAGTGTGAACATTTTTCATTACTCACTTTTTTCAGTGCCGTTGTAACTTCAAATGATTTCTAAACGAATCCTTGTAAGTTGAGCATTACCTATACTTTTTTTAATGCCATTTGAAGTTTGAATGGTCATTAAATGAATGGCCATAAATTGAGGACTACCTGTAAGTCACGCTGTATTACGGCTTAGCAGGAGCGCCCATTCATACAACATGGGTAATCCAAGCACTCCCAGGACACAATGTGAGTTGCCACCTTCCTGGCCTATTTTAACCAAGTAACCAACCTAATACGACCACACCTGGAATGCTGCCAGCAGTTTTGGTCACCATGCTACTTAAAAGATGTTGAGAGCTTGGAAAAAGTTCAGAGAAGAACATAGAGAGAGACTAAAAGAAGAACAGACTAAAACATATATAGAACGGTTGCAGGAACTGGGTATGTCTAGTTTAATGGAAAGAAGGACTAGGGGTGACATGATAGCAGTCTTCCAGTATTTGAGGGGCTGCGGTTATTCTATTCTATTCTATTCTATTCTATTCTATTCTATTCTATTCTA
>WNWU01000067.1:897871-962111 GCA_012654045.1 Ptyas mucosa | reverse complement strand
CTATTCTATTCTATTCTATTCTATTCTATTCTATTCTATTCTATTCTCACACTTAGAAGCCCAGCACTGATTGAGCCCCAGACTAAAACTGCAGACTTCATCCCAGCTCCACCACAGCAGGCAAGGAGAAGAGGCGTGCAAGTTAGAAAACTTCCTCTATCTATCAGTTTCTTTCAAAGGATGTTACTTCTTTTATCTTGCCTCCCACAGTGAGGGAGGGAAGGATGTGGAGGAATCCAGCTGACTGGGAATTTCAGAAGGGGAGGGAGAGAGGGAGAGAGAGAGATGGTGGTTCATAAGGCAGACTCTTTTTTATCAGGTTGCACTGAACTGCAGCTGTAATTATTCCAAACAGAAAGTTAAACTTCAAAAAGTGGAACTATGGATCACATCATCCTATCTGATGAAAGATTGAGGGACCTCAGTACGCGTAACCTATCCAAGAGAACAATTGGTGTGTGTGTGGGGGGGGGGACATGGTAACTCTCTTCCAATATTTTGACGAGTTGTCACAAGAAGAGGGGGTCAACCTAGTCTCCAAAGTCTCAAAAGTGTTTGTTTTTTTTCCAAGAGGCAACTGGACTTTCTGGTTTTTCTTTGAAGATGTTTCACTTCTCATCCAAGAAGCTTCTTCGGCTCTGACTGAACGGTGGAGAATGGAAGGATTTATACTCCTGGTCATTTGCATCTTTTTAGCAAGTTGTTAAGGTCCCCTGCAGGTTTATCTGTGTCCTTGGGGGGGGTCACCTGAGTGATGCAAATGGGGGTGGAGCCTTCTTGGAACAGTTGAAAGGCTGTGTTGTAGATTGGAGATAGATGATGTCAAATAAATCCTTCCATTCCCCACCATCCAGTCAGAGCAGAAGAAGCTTCCTGGAGGAAAAGTGAAACGTCTTCAAAGAAAAACCAGAAAGGTGAAAAAAACACCTTTGGGACAACCAGGACGGGGATGCCGGAGAATCTCCATAGACATCTAGTCTCCAAAGCAAGAGAAGAAGCAACATAGGAAGTGTCTATTGGAGGCGGTGACCCTTTGAGAGCTGTATGCAATGAAATTTCATTTTAATGTATGCCGGTTAGTGTACCTACAAAGTGACAATAAAGTTATTCTAAGACTGAAACTGACCAAGGAGAGATTCAGCCTGGAAATAAGGAGGAATTTCCTGACAGTGAGAACAATCAACCCATGGAACAGAAGTGGCCTCCGGAAGTTGTGGGAGCTCCATCGCTAGAGGCTTCTAAGAAGAGAGTGGACAGCCATTTGTCCACTCTGGGATAAGGTCTCTGCCAGGCCAGGGGCTGGACTAGAAGACCTCCGAGGTCTCTTCCAGCCCCAGGATTCTACCACATGCGACGTCTCGTTCCAGCAGAGAGGCCTGGAGAACGAGGAGGTTGGCACATGCAGCCCTGCCAATGTTTCCTCCGTGTTCTCACACCAGGGGCCTTTGCCAGCGCTGGGAGGGTGCCAGGGGGTGGCTGTAATGAGAGGGGTATAAAAAACAGGCCGCTTTCCATTTTTTCCTCCACTGGGGTTTTGTGATCGGCTCAGCAGCTGCCAATGTCCAGCGGCCTCTTCATCCACCACAGCAACAGAACAGGCTGTGCCCGGTTGGAAGGAGAGAAAGCATTGCAGGACAAGGAAAAACCAGCTAGCACCAGACCTGGCACTGCTCCTTCTTCTCTCCACCTGTGGTGCCCACCCACCCAACCCCATTCCAGCAGCCACCAGTGCTTGAAGGTTTGGCTGTGTGTGTGTGTGTGTGTGTGTGTGTGTGTGTGTGAAGGACTCTGTCCCTGGACAAGCAGGAATGGCTACACCTCCAAAGAGTCCCAGGCACTGTTTGTGTGTGTGAGTGTGTGTGAATGTGTCCCTTCCAGCCATTTTCATCTCCCGTTTGGCAGCTGCCACCCCCCACCCACCCCCACTCTTTCAGCAAGAGGAGCTGAGCCCAGGAAGAGGAGCTGGGGAAGGCAGGGAGCAGCCGAGAAGGATGCTTGCAGTCAAGGAGCCCTTACTCGCTGGGCAGGCAACAGCACCAGCGGAAATCCTGCAGGCTTTTCCTGTGTGTGTGCCTGTGTGTTTCTGCCTGTGAGACACAGAGAGGGAGGGAGGGAAGATAAACAGAGGAAGGGAGAGAGGAGGGGGAGGGAGAAAGAAGCAGAAGGCGAGAGAAGTAGAGAGGGAGGGAAGGAAGGAGGGAGGGTGGGAGAAATGAAGGGAGGGAGACAGATGGAGGGAAATAAAGAGGGAGAGGGAGGAAGGAGGGAGAGGGAAAAGGAGGGAGAGGAGGGAAGAAGGGAGGGAGAGAAAGGACAGACAGACAGATATACAGATAGAGGAGGGAGAAAGACAGACTCTTGCAAACCTTATTTGGAAGCCCATTCAGCCCCACAAAACACAATACAAACCCACTCCCCCCCAATAACTATTTGACAATCCACTCCAACTGTGTCCCCTTATGAATGGAAAATCAAAGCCAGTCTCCCCAGGACTGACTCCACAAACCATCAGTTCTAAGCAACCAAAGTTTCTCCTCTGCTTAACCCCTGGCCTCCCTCAGCTTTACTTTATCTGCTTTTCTCTCTCCCACCCCCCACCCCCAAATGATGGGGGGAGTCCCCCCCACCCTCTCAGGATCCAGGGAGGGCAGAGGGAGGCTGGCAGCAGGAGGGAGGGAGGGAGGGAGTTCCACCCACCCACCTGCCCCTGCATCTATTCTGGGCAGGAGGAAGCCCAGGAACTCTGCTGTCTCTCAGAGGAAACCCCAGGGGGAGACTGGGGGCCAGATGTGGGGGAGGCAGGAGCTGTCTAACTCTGAAGCTGCTCCCACCACTCAAGGACAGGAAGCCTCAAGGTGCCTAAAACGGGGGCCTGACTCCAAATCCGGCAACTTGAAGAGTTGTGGATAGCTGGGAGTTGAAGTCCACAAGTCTTAAAAAGTTGCCAGATGTGGAGCCCCCGGCCCAAAGAGCCAAGCCGCTCCCTGACCCCGCTGCCTGGGGGATTCTGGGAGTTGAAGTCCACAAGTCTGAAGGTTGCTGAGTTTGGAGACCCCCGGCCTAAAGAGCCCCGCTGGGTCCGGACTCCGCCCGATTCAGCCACGAGACGCACAAAGCCCCCGTTGCCTTCAGGCCGCACGTGAGGAGGGGGCCCAGGGACTGGGGCTCCGCTGCGCAACTGGGGGGGGCGGGGGGCCGAAGAACCCCTGGCGGCTCTTGCTGGGGTTGCTCGGAGGCGCCGATCCAAAGCGCTTCCCGAAACGCGGGCGCGGGAAGCGCTGCACACCGGCAGCTGCCGGGGCTTTTCTGGGCAGGGAGGCAAGGAAGGGATCGGGACGGGCGCTGGCCGGGGGAGGCTGACATTGCGCAGCCCAAAGGCTCCTCTCGGGCGGCATGGCGGAAGGAAGGTCACCCCCGGCGCTCCAGCCCCACGCAGGGCTCAGAGGGAGGGGGGGAGGGAGGAGAAAGAGAGAAGGGAGGGAAGGAGGAAAGGAGGAAAGGAAGGGAGGGAGGGAGAAAAAAGGAAGGAAGGAGAAGGGAGGGAGGGAGGGAGGGAGGAAAGAAGGAGGGAGGAAAAGGGAAGGAAGGAGGCTTAGCCAGAGCCGGCTCAGCCGATGCCCTCCAGGCAATGCCCAGCTCGGGGGGCGCCTGAAGCCGCAGCGGCCGACGGGCAGAGGGAGGGGTGGGTGGGGGAGAGGGAGGGAGGGGGTCCCCAGGCGCTCCCCGGCCGCCCTCCCCCTCCCGCGCAGTCCCCGAGGCGGCGCCCGCGGGCCACTCACAGCACGCAGAGGGCGAAGGCTCCGGCCACGCTCTCGCTGTCTCGCACCAGGAAGCTGCCGTCCCGCCCGGCCCGCGCCAGCAGCTCCTCGGCCGCCGCCCGGCTCAGGTCCTTGTGGTACCAGAGCGGCGGCGCCCCCGGCCCGGAGCCCGACCCGGCCGCAGAGGGGCCCGGAGCCGCCAGCGCCATGGCCGGCCCGGGGGGGAACGGGGGCGAGGGGCGCTCAACAAAGGCGGGCGGGCTCAGAGCCCCCCCGGCCGCCCCCGCCTCCGCCGCCGCCCCAGCGCCGCATGGCCGCCCGCGACCCCCGCCCGCTCAGGGCATGCCCGGCCCCGCCGATCGCCCCGAGGCTCCCGCTGCCGGGACTTCGCCGCCGAGCCCTCCGGCCGCTCAGGCTTCTCCGCCGCACGGGAGGCGCCCGGGGGCCGCCGAGGAAGAGGAGGAGGAGGAGGAAGCCGCGCGGTGCCCCGAAGCGTCGCCGGGGAGCTCGGCCGGCCTCCGCTTCCTGGGGCGGCCCCTCGGCTGGGCAGGCGGGGGCGGCTCCCAAAGGGGCGGCCCTCGCTCGCTGCCTGCCTGGCTGTCGGGCGGGCGGGCGGGCGGGCGCCGGCTTGGCCAAGCGGGGAAAGCAGCCCCGCTGGCGGCTTCCTCGACGGCATCGCCCCAAAGGCCCCGGGAAACGGCGCCCCACCATCAAGGCGGGAGGGGGGCTCCGCTTTTGGCCCCCTCCCCCACCCCCTTTAAGGGGAAACTTGGGGGAGGGGGAGGGGGGACGGAGGGGCTCCCCGGGGAATCGGGGCGGAGTCTTGCCAACTTGGGGGCGGGGTCTGGCGAATCCGGCTTTGCTTCCTCAAGTGCCGCTCCGGCATCGGGAGCTTGGTCGGGGGAGCGCAGCCTTGGCGAGAAGAAAAGGGGGCTCCGCAAACACCCGGATTCCCCTCCTTTCAGCACTTGCATTTGCAGGACGGGAGGAGGGGATTTGGGGAGGGGCTTCTGGTCCAACACCTTGCGGGGGAATTCCTCCTTATTTCGAGTTTGGATCTGGCCCCCCCTCCGCAGTTTCCTACCTGTTGATCTTTGTTTCCTGCCCCCCCTTGAGAATAGAGCCCCCCTTCTTCCCTGGGGCAGCCCCTCAGAGATGCGGGCTCCCCTGCACCCAAAGCGCCACTCACCCAGCGGGCAAAGCCCATGTCTGGGTTTCCCAAGGGAGCCACCCCCAAACCTTCAACCCCAACTTAGCTGAGACTGGCATGGGGGGGACCAGCTTTTAAAGAGATGCTGCGGGGCTGTTTGTTGAAAAGGCACAGGTGGTCCTCAACTTACGGCCACAATTGAGCCCAACATTTCTGTCGTTAAGCGAGATATTTGTCAAGTGAGTTTTGCCCCATTTTACTTGTCAGTGATTCACTTAACAACTCTGGCCAGAAAGGTTGTAAAATGGGGCAAAATTCACTTAACAGATGTTTCGCTTAACAGCAGAAATCTTGGGCTAAGCTGTGATCAGAAGTCGAGGACTACCCGTATGGTATTGGACTCCTGGCTGCAAAAATTGGGAGCCCCTGAAAAGTGGAAATTTCTAAGTTGCTTATGATGGAATAATTGACATGTGGAAGGGAACGTCTGGTCAGTTTTTCTGATGGAAAAAGTGATGGATAAAATCTGAATGCCGACTTCCCAGAAGGATGAGTCATCTTTTTATCGGATTTGGAAAGATTATAAAGAGTTGCACTAATAATAATCGCTTTTATGGATAATTAAGTGTTGTATGTAAGCCATGATTAAATGTCGAGATATATTATCTTGGGCTGTTAATTTGTACAGATAAACCTCAACAATCTTTCATTTAGCGACCAAAATTATAACCACTGACAAAAGTAACAGGATCGGTCCTCGTACATGCGACCAATGTGGCATCCGCAGGTCACGTGACCAAAATTCAGGTGCTTGGCAAGTGCCATGTATGCATGACAGAAACATTAGACCAGCGGTCCTTCTGGTCCCTTCCAACTCTATCATTCATGACTGGCTTGGGAATTCTAGTCCACACATCTTAAAATTGCCAAGGTTGGACGTCCCTGCCTACATAGTTCAGGATTTGAGGGAGGGGGGGGGGTTTCCATGAATTGATGCACCCACTCCAAGGCTCAGAGAGTGTCTTACAGCCCCCTCCCATTATTGAGTGCCAAGAGGGGGGAAGGGCTGTAGCCCCCACCCTTGTGACCTTGGGTCCTCCTGAAATTATTGGGTTTGATCCCTATTTTGCCACTTGCAGAGGGGAAAGCTTGTGGGGGAGAAAGTTTCCACCAAAATGCACAAGAGACACATCACCCACCCACACCCGGTGTGGGTAGAAACTGTTCCCTATCTGAAAAACAGCACCTCCCACCCCAATGCCCCCTCCCTTTGTTATTGCCACCAGCAATGGGCCTATATGGGCAGCCAGCGCCCCCTGCTGGCCACCAGTGAAATCTCAAATGGGCAAGGAAAGAGCACAGCTGGTTTGAAGGCTATGGGAAGCAAGAGAACCAACATCTGGATAGGCCTGTTTAGCCTCTCTTGCCCAGGTTTTGTGGCTAAACCTCCTGCGGTTTCTTTGGTTTTTGGCTTGGTGCGGCATATGAATTCAACCTTGCCATCAAGGCTTGCTCAGGGGACTGTGATGAATTGCAGTCATAGGGTGTCAAGAAAACTGCATTTGTGTTTGCATGCAGGCCCCGTTGGCTCCAGGGAAGTCACTGCTTTACAAATCAAAATATTGTGGGGAGGGGGGTTTATGGCTTTTTTTGAGGAGGATTTCTTTGGGGACCAGAACTTCTGCCAAAGCTCCCGTTTTATGAAGCTTGAGAGACAAGCTTGCTTCTCTCTCCTGGGATATTAAACTAGGGTTTCTCAACGTTCTCACGCGTGGATGCCAACTCCCAGAATTCTCCAGCTAGCCATGAATGATAGGGTTGGAAGGGACCAAAAGCATCACTTAAGTGCAGTGTTTCTTAACCATGACCACTTTTAGATGGGTGGACTTCAACTCCCAGAATTCCCCAGCCAGCCATGGGAATTCTGGGAGTTGAAGTTCGCCCATCTTAAAAGTGGTCAGGGTTGAGCAACACTGGATCAAACCCAAGTCTGCCCACCATTCAATCCAGCTCTAAGCCTGTGGGAGACCCACCAAAATGCCAGCCTGGAGATGCCAGCTCCATGTTTCCCCCAGCTGCCCAACCAAAACGGCCTTGGAGGACAGTGCCCAGCCTCTGGAGTTGGGGAGGGGACTTGTCCACTGCAGTGCAGGAACTGGGCACATCCCCACCGCTGCACCCTGTTAACCACATTGTCCAGGTGGCATCCCGTTGAGGCCCACAGCAACAGTTGTGTTGTCAAAAGAAGGAAAATGCCTGACAAAGATGCCACCCAAATGCCTTGGGTGTGGAAGCCATGAAGGCAACGGCATGACAACCGCAAACAAGCGATGGGGCTGTTGGTGCTCCAGAAAAGAATGTGCGAAGGACTCAGATGTTGGTCCAACGTCTAAGGAGGTGGGGTTGGTGGAGTCGACTTCTGGCTGAGCGCTACTCCTCACCTGAACAGGTAAGGGACAAACAATCCCAGAAACAATCACCACTACCGGCTGTAGAAGACTTAATATTTATTCTTGCACCTTTGTATGTGGCATTCTTGTGGTCAACATCATGGTCAGCTTCCCATCCAAAGGAGAGCAGGAGATCACAAGAACCTCCTGCAGACGCTCTTGGGTGAGAGGTCTTGATGAACAGCTGTATCTCCGGGGACTCCAAAGCCCCATAGATTCCTGCCATGGCTGGGGAGGAGGGTTTCCCCTCCTTGCTGATGTTAGCCAAAGTTCTGGGGAGCCAAGTGTCCCTGCCAACCTCAGAGCAGGCCCAGGAGGGCTGAGCAGAGCAACAGAGTCAGGGCTGAGTGGAAGGCCAAGGTCTCTCCCGACGATGCATAATACTTGGCCACTGCTTCGTTGGGGTTGCCGTTGACAGGATCAAACCACATCTGGATGCAGCGCCCACTTCCCCGGGAGAAGGTGGTATATTTGTAAGACTTGCTCCAGATCTTCTCACACAAATCTCGGGGCGTAGGGAACACCCTCTTCATCTTCTGACACATCGAGCCCAGCGGACAGTGGTTGATTCCTGGGATGAAAAGAAGGAAGAAGAGTTTAGGGACCTCCAACGTCCCTTTTAAGCCTGTTATTCAGTGGAACAATTTTTGCCTCCGGAAGTTGTGGGTGCTCCATCACTGGAGGCTTTCAGGAAGAGGTTGGGCAGCCAACCTCTTTGGAATTGGAATGATACAGGGTGAAGAGGTCGAACCTTAGGAACTTTAAGCCTTGTGGACATCAACTCCTTGCTGGCTGGGGAATTCTGAGAGTTGAAGTCCACAAGGCCCACTTCCACTTTGTGGGCAGAACAAGCTCTTTCCACAGGATCTCTACTCCTCCATAAACCCCACCAGGGCTTCAAAATTTAGTGGCACCATTGTGTCCTCCGAGTGGAGGTCTCTGCCTTATTCCAGAGCAGCCTTTCCTACGTCGACGTCGGGGAAGTGGCTCAGCCCAGCTAGGTGGCCCCTGATCCCTGTTCTCTGGGCCCGTGGCAGTGGGGGGGGGGAGCAACAACAGACTATGGAGCCTCCTGACCTTGGGTCCAATTCCAGCCTTTGTGCCAGTTCTCTTTGCAGGTAAACTCATCCTGGCAATCCTCCCACCAGCCCTCGCAGTCTTCCTTGCACAGTGGCACATCCAGGATTCTCTCCTTCCGCCAGCTCTGGTCTACCTGTGGGCAGAGGAGAATATCTGTAGTTCAGGGTTGTTTGTTTCTCTCTGAGCCCGGTTGTTTTCTTGCAGATGTTTCATGACCCAACTAGGGAACATCATCAGTGCTAGAAGGGTTTATAGGGAGGAGGAGGAGGAGGAGGAGGAGGAGGAGGAGGAAGAGAATGACTGTGGGATCCTTGGTGCTCTCTGAGCTGGGTGGTTTTCTTGCAGAAAACCTGCATTTCATGACCCAACTAGGGAACATCATCAGTGCTAATCTGGTGAGGTTTCATTACCCAAACTAGCATTGATGATGTTATCTAGTTTGGGTCATGAAAACCACCCAGCTCAGAGAGCCCCAAGAACCCCTCCACACCTGTGAGCAGAAAGAAAAGATGGGTAGGGGGCTACTTCCACTTCCAAGGAGGAGAGCTTCTGGCTCCTCAGATTGTCTGGTGTGATGGCTCCCTAAAACCGGCTCCATCCTGGCTCTCCTAGACCTGTTTGGACCATCTACCCCCATAGATCTTCAGGGGGTCTCCAACCGCCACCAACTTGGGTGTGGAGGAACCCAAGGCACCAGCCTCCCTGATCCCACCCTCACAGTTCTCTGACTGGGTCTGGGGGCATCAAGGCCAAGCCCCGCCTGGCTGCCCACCTTCTGAAACCAAGGGCCCAGGTTGGGGGAGCATTCATAGAGACAGGTGTCCTGGATGAAGTGCTCCTTGCATTTTTCCGACATGGCCCCACAGTGGTTCCAGTTGAAATTGTACAGGTAGGAGGCATCTTGGTGGGCCGCTTGGGTTGTGTTGAACGTGCAGCATGCGTTGTCTTTCCAGGGTGAGCACTGGGGGTGGAGAGAAGCAGAGAGAGGGGCTCGTTTGAGCTGAGGAGGGTCTGGTGGCCTCTCTGGAATGGGGCATCTTTTCCCAAGAAGTTCTCAGGCCCCCAACTAGCAGCGCTCCCAGCCCACCCAGGTTTCCCCCTGGAAGTTGAGGTGACCATTGGTGGACATCTGCAACGGGGGCTCTGCTGCTCTTGCTGAAGGTTTCTATAGAACAAGAACTGCAAGTCCTCAAAGGAACGTCCTTTAAGGCGTGGTGGGAACCTCCAAACATTTTCTATCTGTTCAGGTACTTAAGATATCTTTAAATAGTTCTCAAAAATTGTTCCTCAACCTGTGGACATCCCAAAGGTGCTTTTTCCAAAAGGCAACTTTCTTGGGTTTTTTCCATGGAAAGGTTTCATTTCTCATCCAAGAAGCTTCTTCGGTTCTGGAGAACTACTTGGGTGAGAAGTGAAACGTTTTCAAGGAGAAAAACCAAGGAAATCCAGTTGCCTTTTGGAAAAAACACTTTTGGGACACCTGTGACTGAGAATGATTGACAATCTCCCTAAACATGTGTGAACAATGAAGTTCATTCTTCCCCAAACTCTCCTATCATCTCAAGATGTGGAAGCATCTAGAGGCCACCCCTCTGCTTAGGATCCTCTGTATAGGATCTGCCAAAGCAGGGGGTGGGTGGGGGGGAAAGACCCCCAGGCTGCCCCTTCCTGAGTCTACCTGTTCCTCTGGTTGACTGCAGCTGATCCCGGGAGCTGGCAGTCCACCTGAGGAGGAGAAGATCAGGAGGAGGAAGAAGAGAATGAGATGACTTCTGTTCATTTAGTGACCATTGGAAGTTACAACAGCACTGAAATAAGTGACTTATGACCGTTTTTCACACATAGGACCATTGCAGCATCCCTATGGTCACGGGATCAAAATTCGGATGCTTGGCCAACTGACTCATATCTATGACAGTCACAGTGTCCCGGGGTCACGACCTTCTGACAGACAAAGTCAATGGAGAAACCAGATTCACTTAACAACCATGTCACTAACTTAACTTCACAAATGTGGCGAGGAAGATCATAAGATTGGAGCAAAACTCACTTAACAAATGTCTCACTCAGCAACATCCATTTGGGGCCCAATTGTGGTCAAAAGTTGAGGACTACCTGTATATGAGCTGGAGAAACCTCTCTGGGTCAGCCCTGGATTTCTCAATCTGACCCACAACAACCATTCCGACAGATAGGCTGGGGGTCCCAGGCCAGACGCTCTTCAACCCCCTTCCCAGCCTCGCTTCCGAAGACCCTCAGAAACCTGACTGTGGTCAGAGGTCCCAGTGCCCCTTCTGCCCTGGCTTTCCTACCTGTTTATGCAGCTTATCCTCTGGGCCTGGCTTGGTTTTCTGGTGCTTGGCATCCATGCAGACGTTCAGCATAGACTCCCGGGCAGCTGCCATCGCCAGGAATAACAGCAGCACCTGCCCCATGGCACACATCACTCTGCGGGGGGGGGGGGGGGGGGGAGTGAGTTAGAGAGGAGGGGAGCCTGCTGGGGGTGGGAGGATTCCCTGACCCACACATTCCCTGCACCCAGTTTAGGTCATCACGCTATAAAAAAGATGTTGAGACTCTAGAAAGAGAGCAGAGAAGAACAACCAGGTTGATGAGAGGACTGGAGGCTAAAACACAGGAAGAACGATTGCAGGAACTGGGCATGGCTAGACTAGTGAAGAGAAGGACCGGGGAGACAGGAGAGCATCTTCCAATATTTGAGGGGCTGCCCCAAAGAAGAGGGGGTCAACCTATTCTCCACAGCACCTGAAGGCAAGACAAGAAGCAATGGATGGGAACTCATCAAGCAACCTAGAACAAAGGACAGTGAGAACATTAACAGTGGAACAGACGTTGCCTCCAGAAGTTGTCGGTGCTCCATCAATGGAGGTTTTCAAGAAGAAAGTAGACAACCACTTGTCTGGAATGATCTAGGACTCTAGGGTCTCCTGCTTGAGCAGAGAGTTGGGCTAGATGACCTCCAAGGTCCCTGCCTGCCAACTCATTCTGTTAGGTCTAGGCACCAAATGTTTAAAATCCCAATCATTTGAATTTCTTCGAAATTATAGATGGAGGGCAGGTGGTGATTTTGTAAGGTCAACTTCCTTCCCCAGTTTGGTGGAGTTGGGTTTTGGGGTCCCACCCCCTGGAAGTTACTGGCTGAACCCATCCTCTTTTCATTTAGGGTGCAACAGGCTGAAAAACTCAGAATATCTATCATGGAAAACTGTTCAACCTGACTTCCATTTCAAGGCCAAAGAAGGGATAAATGGCTTTAAGTGACTTTATCATATCACAAAACTATTATCTAGTAATCATTAAGAAAGTTGGGTGGTTTCTAAATATGATATATAACTATAAACAAAATATCCAGTTCTTTTTAAAAATCTGTAAAACTACCAACAAGGCACTGGGAATAGAAAAAAAAACCCAGTAACCCCTCCCCACCCTCAAACTACAATAATAGGAGCAATTTTTTTTAAACAAAATACTTTGTTCAAGCAAAGACAAAGCATATTGCAAACCAAACATTAAATCTGAAACTACCAAAGAAATATTTGCATATGTGGAGTTGAAGACTCTCAACGGAAATTTAAAAATGGAAAGCGAATATTAGTCAAAGAACTACAGGAATTTCCAGTAATTTGGGGTGGGGGGGTTCTTAAATCCCATTTCTTCTTTAGAATATAAAAGGAAAACCAGTACCGAGATGCAAGTTGCCTTAACCCATGATTTATTTAACCATGTTGCATTAAGCCATGATGCATTTAACCTGGTTTCCTGAACTAACCATAATTGGCAGTTTTGAGAGAGAAAAGCTGAGCAGATACACCTGCACTCAGGGCTTCCTTTCAGCAATGCTTTGGCTTGCTAGGGAAGACCGATAGGACCCTCCTTCTCTATTATTTGGTGGGCAACAGGTTGGGGAATCAATTCCTTGGCTTACACCACCATAAAATTGGGTTTTCTGCTTCCAGAGTCCCACACAAGGATGATTACTCAAGATAATGGAGATTGGGGGATTAAGAAAAGATACCCATCCTCTCTAGAAGACTCAGGGAAATGGCAAGGAGTTTATTTATTTCTATCCCACTTTTTGTGTTTATAAATAACTGAAGCCAGTAAACATATCCAACACACTTTCCTCCTCCCACTTCCCTGTAACCACCATCCTGAGAGGTGGGTTGAGCTGAGAAATTGAGAAGGACCGAGCCCAAAGTCACCCAGCTGGCTTTCACGTCTAAAGCAGGACTTGAACTCACAGCCTCCCACTATCAAGCCTGGTGCCTTAACCATAGACCAAACCGGGTCTCTCAAGCATTAACCACCACCAGTTGATAAGAGGCTTAATCTAGAACTTGGCCACTTCACGAGGGGTGGGCTTCAACTCCCAGAAACCCCCAGCCAACCAGCCTGCCTGCCTGCCAACCCCAGACCCCCCCCATATACCACAGCAATCTCTCAAAAAAGTGGAGCCCCCAAGGCTGTTCCAGGTAAAGCCAGACCCAGACCCCCACTCCCACCCCATGGCTGGAGTCCTTTGATGGAGAAACCGCTGCTGCTGCTGCTGCTGCTGCTGCTGCTGCTGTTGCTCCCACCCGCACCCCGTCCCCCTCCCCCTCCCCCTCCCCCCTCAGGTGCACCATACCTGCACATGGCAGCTTCTGGTCAGCAGCCCCGCCTTCTGGCTTTAATAGTGGAGGCTGGCCGGTTGCAGGTGGAGCCCCTTTCCTCCTCTGGGAGGGCCAGCACAGGTGAAGAAGGGCTGCTGCAGAGGCTGGAGAGCAAAGGCTTGGGAGGAAGGAAGGGAGCTGCAGCTGCCTCTTAAAGCAGAGGGATCGGTCCAAAGATCAGGAGATCACTCCTTGGGCGATGATTGGACAAGGAGCCAGTCTCACATCTTGGACTTTTTCCTTTGCCCAGCTCAGGGGGTTGTAAGTGAGGCAGGATGCTGGGGGGGGGGGGGGGGGGGGGGGGGGGGGGGGAGAAGCTCTTCCCCACAACCCTCTCAGGTAGTCAATCCCTCTGATGGGAACTGTAGTCCAGCAGATGTGGGTGTCACTAAAGGGGGAAGGAAAGGGGAGAGGCTCCTCAGTAATCCTTCCTGACCTAAAACTGCAGGAGTTTTTTCTCAGAGGAGTCCCATGTGTGGGGAGGGGGTCATGTAAGGTGAACCCCCAGCAAAGGATTCACACAAAGGGCTTGGCCTCCTCCTTTTTAACCCCAGTTTCCTTTTTGTTTCCTTTTCCTTTTCCTCTTTATCATGTTGTGCAAATAAAAATGCTTCTTGGCCAAATTAAAAAAAAGTTAATTCAGCAGAAACTGCTAACTAATTCAGTTTGTAAGACAAAATTCAGTTTGTTTGGTGTATAAGCTAAGTGTTGAATTCACCCAGTCGGAGTGCTTTGAAAACCACTGCTTGTGGTTAAGCGTGTTTTGATAATCCAGCCAACCATGGCTTATTCATTAAACCAGGATTAAACTGGGATATGGTAAATTTCAACCTTACTCTGGAAAGCTTCTTGCTGAGAAATATTTAGGGCCAGAGAAAGGCCACTTTATTCAATGTGTGTGTTTTGTGAGAGGTGTGAAAACGTTGACTGATTAAAGATATGATATGGATGACAGGTCAATAGATGTGGGCCTCATCTATCCCCATAGGATGCTTCCCAAAATGCATAATTTGGAATGTAGTGGGAAGTAAGTGGTAAAGGAGAGAGGAAGGAAGAAAGGAAGGAAGGAAAGAGGGGAGAAAGAGGAAGGGAACAGAAAAGGAGGGAGGAAGGGAGAGGGAAGAAAAGAAAGCAAGGAAGGAGGAAGGACAAAGGAAGGAAAGGAAACAGATAAGAGGAGGGAAGGAAGGAAACCAAGGAAAAGAGGCAGGATAAATACTCCGAATGAAAAGATCTGATTGTCTGGCAAGACGTAGATGAATACATATTAGGAAATGAAGTGTAGCTTTAATTACAGACAAAAGTAAATTCTATATCAGAAAGAATAAGTTGAGGTCATTTAGATTTTTCGAAGTGTGTATTAAAATGGAAATCCATAAATGGGCATCAGTTGCAGTTTAAAGATTAGCTCTCCTGCAAATAGAAGTAAGAAGAAGAATCAGAAGTGAATTCTGAGAAAAATTGTGCAATGCTCAGTGAATACTGTTCAGAAGATAAATAAATTGGAGAAACAGACTGTATGCCACCCCTCTGCCCTGCATGCCACCTGCCAACCCAGTCAGTCTCTGACCTGCCAGCGAACCTGCAGACAATAAAAGAACACAACAACTTTTCTGCTGATTCTGACATCTAGACAGAGAATGACGAAGTGTGTCATTGATAAGAAATTGGCAAACTCCAGCAACTTAATTAGATCCTAGAAAAGTCCCTTCTAGATACGACAATTCCTCAGACTCGGAAAATATTTCCTTCCCTGCTCAAACCATTCATCTGGAGGTCATCATCCTTGACTCAAAAAAGCTGACAGTTGCATATAATCCTTTAGGGCAGAAAGTTATATTTCCACTCTACTGAACCTGCAGTGTTCTCTGGTAACCCCTAGATAAGGGGCTAAATTCAAGCCCACTTGGATGGACCTTGTATAAAAATTAGCAGTCCTTTATGACCACTTTTGATCACTGTCTGTTTTGCTGTCAAATAAACTTCACCTCTGCTTCAGGCAATTTTCCTATGTTGTTTTGGGGAAACCTGACTTGAGATCTGAACAGAATTTCAGAGAAATTCTGAACAGATTCTTTCAGAGAACCAGAGAGACCAATTCATGCATAAGATTTAACTGAAGATGGTTTGCAAGAACAGAAGGATGCTTAAAAATGGTTTGTGAAGTTCCTGAAGAGATTTTGAAAGATTCCACAGGCAGCAGCTCATATGCGTTTGAAAATTAACAGTAATTTAAGAACCAACGGAGACTAAATTAGTAAATATTAATAATTTAAAAAATCAGGGAGAGTGTTAAATGCCAGATTTTACCCAAGGGTGACCTAGGTTGAATCCATGCAAAGTTGGCAGTTGAGATCACCCTGCATAGTTAACCAGGGCATTTAAAGACCTACAGATTTACATCGCAGGTGTAGGAAGAAATATCCTTCCGGGTTCTGCTCCAAGTGGGGAAAAAGACACTGGAAACATGGAGACTGCTTGGAAAGATGGTTTAATGGTGGACAGGATCACATCGTTTGAGTTCCTGAACAGAAAAGGGCCGAGATGCAGTGAGTCCCTGGGTTTTATGCCCTCTCTGGCTTTGAACTTCCTGGGGCCCAGAAAGAGTGTCCTGATTGGTTGTCAGACTCCCAGGGGTGTGGGGGTCTTAGCTAGCCTTGCTGGCTGATGTAATCTTCCCAGGTGCCATGTGGGGAGTTTCTGTCCTAGATGGGTCCCATTGTGTTGCAGATGAAGGTCCATTGACAAAGATTGAGTTTCTGCCTCTGGCCCATTAACAAAAGGGGGGGGGGCGGGAAGCTGCTTTGTCTTTAACACATGTTTCTTCATTTCTCATCCAGGGAAACATAATATTCTGCCTTTTTAATATTTCCTAAAATGTTTAATTCTTCTAGGAAAGGGGTGGGTGCTAACCTCCTACACAGGTTATGGCGGGTTGGTTATTGCTGATCTTGCTTCGGTTTTCCTGTATCATAGTTCATGTGTGAAACCAACCTCTTTGGTTCATGCTTCAACGTTTTGTTCGACTGCAAAAAACGTATTAATTCAGTGAAACTTCCGGAGAGGCCCATCATCCCCATGCCATCTGCGGATGATGGGCACTGATGACCCGCAAAGCATAAAATATTAATTTTAATGGTTTAGGTTTTAATGTGTGATGTTTTCATGTTTTAATCCTATAGTTGAACAGGAAGGAAGGCAGGCAGGCAGGTGTCGGGTTGCAAAATCGCTTAATTTGTTCATTAATATTTTTCAAATATTTTGCTTGGGAGAAGCGTCTCCTTTCTTGCGCAGGCGCACTGTGCGCTGCTTCGAAGCGGCATGGCCAGAGGCTAGGCTTCTCCTTGCGCGCATGCGCAGTGCCTACTGTGTAAGCGTTGGGTTGAAATCCCAGGAGGGACGCGCTTGAAAAGCACACGGGATGGCAAACCTGGGCGCCGCTCTAGGACATGTCATCTTTGTGGTAGCTTCTCGCGTTGGAAATCAGGGACCGGAAATGCCTCTTCAAATGGCTCCCTAGAGCGACGGAAGCACTTCCGGCTCTGTTTCTACCAGCCTCCCAGCATTAAAAAAAAGATCGCTTCCGAGTCGCAGTAGGAGCACTTCCGGCCGTGATTCTCCAGGCTTCCAGCCTCCGCCACTGGCAAGTGAGGCTCCGTCGGCGCCGGCAAATGCGGGGAGTGACGGGGGACTGAGAGCGGAAGGCCCGCCTCCGAATGCCGGAAGCGCCCGGGTGATTTGTCTTTTGGACCGGCCTACCTCGCAGGGTTGTTGTTTCGGGGCAAAGGAAGGGGGCGAACCCCGAGAAAGGCGGGGGGGGGTCTTGAAGGGGCGCCTGGATGACCCGGGGAGACCCTCGAGCTGGTCGGGGGCGCTTTAAATCCCTTGAGGACCCCCTGGGTTGAAATCTGGTTATGAAAATTCAGTGGAAATGTATTTATTTCATTTATTTATTATGAAATTTATTTATTATGAAGTTTCTTTGCATTATCAAATGACTCTGGCCCAGTTGCAGCATAAAAACCTTTAAAAGCATTAAGATCATCCGATATTAAATGACAAAACTAGATAAATTAAGATCATTGAATGAAATTGAGCATATTTCATAGATTTATTTATTAATTAGATTTCTTTATCCTGCCTTTATTACTATTATAAGTAACTCCAGGCTGCTACCATCCATAAGCCTCCTCCCACTTCCTCTTTTCCCCCCAGTACAACAACCCTGCGAGGTGGGCTGGGCTGAGAGACAGAGAGGGAGGGGTCCCATCTCTCAAGCAAACACTTTTCGGGTCAAATAAATGCCTCTTTTCCTTTACCAAAAAAGAGAGAGAGACTTTCCCATAAAACCAACTCCTGCCACCATGGCATAAAAAGAGAAAACTTTGAATGGAGAGCCTCTATGGAGATTGTCAGTCATCCAGGTGACAGTTGCCCCGAAGGTGCTTTTTTTTCTTCCAAGAGGCACCTGGATTTTCTTGTTTTTTCTTTGAAGACGTTTCACTTCTCATCCCAGAAGCTTCTTCAGCTCTGACTGGATGGAGGGATTGATACTCCTTGACAGACAGCTGGTCATTGGCATCCTTTGAGAGAGGGTGGTTGAGGCCACTTGGAGGTTTACCTGTCTCCTCAGGGTCACCTGAGTGGTGCAGAAGGATATGTGGAGCCAACGCCTATTTGCACCACTCAAGTTACCCTGAGGAGACAAGTAAACCTCCAAGTGGCCTCAACCACTCTCTAAAAGGATGCCAATGACCAGCTGTCTGCAAGGAGTATAAATCCTTCCCTTCCCCACCATCCAGAGCTGAAGAAGCTTCTGGGATGAGAAGTGAAACGTTTTCAAAGAAAAAACCAGAAAGTCCATGTGACTCTTGAAACAAAAGCACCTTTGGGACTTGAATGGAGATATTAGGTGCCATTAAATCATTTAGCAAATGGATGTTCTCCAGGATGAGGATCTGTGCCTAATTGGGCCCCCATCGCCTCCATAGCTGAGTCGATCCATCCCATCCCCTTTTTCCTCCATTAAAAATAGTGTTTCTCAAGCTTGCTGGCTTTACCAAGGGTGGACTACAACTCCCAGAATTCCCCAACCAGCTATACAGCTAAACACAGATTTGAAGTGACACACAATGCTCCATTTGCAGCTCCTGAAGCACAGGGAAGGAGACTTATTTTGCACCGAATGTGCAGATCTGGATGGTAGGGAATCCCTCCCTGACCCCCCCCTCCCCCCGATCCTTTTTCCTCCTCTTTGAGGGTCTTACCTCTCATCAGCCCCTCTTTCTGACCCCCAGGGAGCCATGTCCACCCTCTTCCCTTCCCTGTTCCCGCGAGTCACTGAAGCTCTATGGTTCAACCTGGACCGGCCCTGCGTGGATGAGAACGAATTGCAGCAGCAGGAGCAGCAGCACCAGGCCTGGGTGAGCAGGGAGCGGGTCACCTTCCTTTGCTTCTCCCCTCCCCCCCACCCCTCAACGTTGCCTCCTGCCCGGCCTTTGGGAAGGGTTGACAACCTCGGCTCCGTCTTTCCTTCCGAACATTCCTTGCTTTTCTCTCCTCTGCAGCTGCAGAGCATAGCTGAGAAAGACAATAATTTGGTGCCAATCGGGAAACCAGCATCGGAGGTAAGAGCTAATTTTCCCCATGGCACCAGCTGAGGATTTGGGGTGGGGGTGGGGGTGGGGGATCTGTACGTTGATGGGTAAAAATTGAGAATATTAGAGCTTTTAAAATCACCCCTTGCCGTAGGGTAAAGTTGTAAGCGGAGATTCATGTGAGTGAAACACCAGCTGTCTGATTGCATCTTTTCCCACGTATAAATATTATTAACAGGTAGTCCTCGATTTACGACAATCACTCAGCCCAAAATTCCCATTGCTAAGTGAGACGGCTGTTAAATGAATTTTGCCCCATTTCTTGCCACTGTTGTTAAGTGAATCGCTGCATTTGTTCAGATAGAAACACAGTTGTTAAGTGAATCGGGATTCCCCCATGGACTTCGCTCGTCAGAAGCTCACAAAGGGGGATCACGTGACCTGAGGAAACGGCCATGGTCATAAATAGGAATCGGTTGCCAAGCATTTTGATCACCTGGGGATGCTGCCATGCTTGTCAGTGTGAAAAACCAGCCATAACTCATTTTCCTCAGTGTCATTGTAACTCCAAGCAGTCACTAAACGAATGCCTGTAAGTTGAAGATCACCTGTGAAAGGCTTAAGAAGTGGCTCTGCTGGCTGGCTTGGTATCCCATTGTGGATGCCTATGCTGGGGTGGGCAGAGATAGGATCCACCACCTCCATGTCAATGGGATGAGTTTTTTCGCTTTCTGGAATTCCAAGCTGGCCATGGCAAGCAGAGGACCGCACCAGCGCTTAGACTTATATACCACTTCACAGTGCTTTATAGCCCTCTCTAAATGGTTTACAGACTCAGCCTCTTGTTTCCCAACAATCTGGGTCCTGGTTTTATTGACCTCAGAAGGAGGGAAGGTTGAGTCAACCTTGAGCCGGTCAGGATCAAACTCCTGGCAATGGACAGAATTAGCCTGCAATGCTGCACTCTAAGCTCTGTGCCGCCATGGATGGGTGGGTGGATGGATGGCACTTAGACTTATATGCCGCTTCACGGTACTTTATATCCCTCTCTAAGTGGTTTCCAGAGTCAGCCTCTTGCCCCCCAACAATCTGGGTCCTGGTTTTACCAACCTCAGTAGGACGGAAGGCTGAGTGTACCTTGAGCCGGCAGCTGGCAGTGGGCAGAGTCAGCCTGCAGTGCTGCACTCCAACCTCTGCGCCATCAGGGCTCTCAAGATGGCTGCCTCTCTGCTTTGCCTTAGCAGACTTACGACGAGGAGGAGGAAGAGGACGATGAGGACGACGAGGACAGCGAGGAGGACTCCGAAGACGATGAGGACATGCAGGACATGGACGAGATGAACGACTACAACGAGTCCCCCGACGATGGGGAGATTAACGAGGTTGGGCCGCTGAGAATTTGTCCCTCCTTTTGGCCTGGAGAAACCCCTGTGGCTTTCAGTAGCACAAGGAGGCCCAAGGAATATCCCCCGGGCAGCCTTTCCCCGGTTGCCAACTGGCAGAAGTCCCTGTGGAGATTTGGGGCCAGGCAGGGACCGTCCCTTAAAAGGAACATTGGCCGAATAAATAGCCTGAACATGTTTGTATTTATTTATTTGTATATCATCCCCCTTTCTTATTTTTACAAATAAGGCAGTGAACATCTCCCACACACCTTCCTCCTCCTATTTTCCATAGAAAAACAACAACCCTGTGAGGTGGGGTGGGGTGAGAGAGAGAGAGAGACTGGCTCAAAGTCATCCAGATGGGTTCATCCCAAGGCAGGACTAGAACTCATCGTCTCCTGGAGATTGGCCCATTCCTGAGGTTATGAATGCAGGAAGTGCTAGGGAAGTCGACTTGGGCAGGGGCCTGGGCTTACGTTTGTTCTCTCCCAGGGGCAGAGCTGGTGGTCTACAGCAGGGGGTCTCCAGCCTTGGCCACTTTAAGAGCTGTGGAGTTCAACTCCCTGCACAGCTGACTGAGGAATTCTGGGAGTCGAAGTCCACAAGCGTCAAAAGTGGCCAAGGTTGGAGACCCCAGATCCACAGAGTTGCCTTGCAGCAGTAATTCTCTTCTCCTAAGGGTCCTCCCACTTTCTCCCTCTCCCCCCAGGTGGACATGGAAGGGGCAGAACAAGACCAAGATCAGTGGATGATCTAGACGTCGGACAAGCAGCCACCGCTGTGAATTGCAATCCGTATGCACCGAAGGGGTTCCTGAGCCTGGCTGCCCCCACCCAGACCCACGTGGGTGTCCTGCGCCCGCCATGACTCTCTGCCAGGGACGGGGCTCTGAATGCCAACTGCCCCGTGAGCTGACCTCCTGCGCTGCTCTGCTGACCGCTGACCCGCTGACCAGAGCGAAAGCCTTAAGGGATGTGCCTGTCTCTCCCAGTAGGGCCAGGGCTGTGCCTGCTCTCTTTCGGCCAGTTGGTGGGCTTCCCGCTCTCGGTTGAAGCTCTTTTGTAAATAAAGTATTTCTTTTTTTTACTCAACCTGTGTTTAATCTCCCTTGCAGGCTTCCTCCTTCCAGCAATAATGCAGGTAGTTTTACAAGAGTAGCAAATATCTGTAGCTTGGGTGCAGGGTGAAGGTTTCTTCTCCGTGTTTGTGGGTTGGTTTCTGAAAGTTTCATTACCGGGTTAAGTAACATCTTCAGTGGGGTTTAGGGGAAGGTAGTCCTCGACGTAAGACCAGAATTGAGCCCAAAATTTATGTTGCCAAACGAGACAGTTGTTAAGTGAGTTATGCCCCATATGGCATAGAGCCTAGTTATCTGCGAGACTGCCTACTGCCACAAATGACCTCCCACCGACCCGTGCGCTCCCACAGAGAGGGCCTCCTCAGGGTGCCATCAGCCAAACAATGTAGGCTGGTGACCCCCAGGGGGAGAGCCTTCTCTGTGGGGGCACCTACCCTCTGGAACCAGCTGCCCCCTGAGATAAGGAGAACTCAAGACCTCAGCGCCTTCCGCCGTGCCCTTAAAACCTACTTTTTTCAACAAGCCGGGCTGGCTTAGGAAGAAATTTTAGACGTTTTTTAAATTGGTTTGTTATTTTTAAAATTGGAGCCAAATTTATATGTATTTTTAATTCTTAATATTTGTATTGTATGTTTTTAATTCTGGCTGTTCACCGCCCTGAGTCCTCAGAGAGAAGGGCGGTATATAAATTTTAAATAAATAAATAAATAAAATATTATGGCTTTTCTTGTCCCAGCGTTATTAAGTCAGTAACACCTTTGGCAAGAAAGGTTGCAAAATCGGTCAAAGTTCACTTAACAACTGTCTTGCTTAGCAACGAAACTTTTGGACTCCATTCCGAGTTGTAAGTCGAGGACTACCTGCTAGGTGAGAGGTGTGTCTCCAAAATCATTTCCTGATTCAGAGCGTCCTTTGCAGTTTGGAGAAATCACTTCAAGGTAAATTCTTCCAGGTTTTCCTTCTATTGGGTGGATTTATTTCCACTAGGGAAAGGCTGGGAGTGGGGCTGGGGTCAGGGCTACTGCAGGGAGATACAGCGCATAGGAGAATCGGAGCTCTCACCTTCGTAAATCATTGAAATGCTTTTTAGAAGGTTTCTGGGTAGAACTGAACAAACACAATGCAAAATTTAACACAATAAAGCTGTCGGCACAAATCAAACAAGGCCAAACCAACATTAAGAAAAGAGACACATACACACATATTCCACAATATCTGAGAATGGACAACCTAGCCCAGGGGTCTCCAACCTTGGCTACTTGAAGACTGGTGGACTTCAATTCCCAGAATTCCCCAGCCAGCTGGCTGGGGAATTCTGGGAGTTGAAGTCCACCAGTCTTCAAGTAGCCAAGGTTGGAGACCCCTGCCCTAGCCAACATAAAGAAGATATTCTCATAAACTCCAGTTCTTTCAGATTGCAACCAGGCGTGGGACAAACATGGATTTGGAAGACCACTAACCAGCATCAGAGGTAACCTAGCTGCATCTCCAAATTTAAGATTAGTGGCTTTGCTTTCTCATGAAGATCTCACGTATGAGCTGGTCAGAGAATGGGAGTTTTGTCAATTCTTCACCGGCCGCTCAAGCATCGTATCTTGAGGACTGGGCAAGGAAGGTCCAACTTGGAGATCTTACTGCACCATCCATGGACGCATCATGGAATCTCTTTACAGCAAGTCAGCAATTTGACTTAAAACTTCAGTGGCAAATTATGGTGGATGAAAGAAGAGTCCAGAAGGAAATCAAAGCTTCCTTCATTCCATCTCTTGTACAGGTAGCCGTCAACTTAACAAGCACAATTGGATTTCTGTTGCTAAGCAAGACGGTTGTTAAGTGAGTTTTGCCCCATTTTATGATCTTTCTGACCACAGTTGTTAAGTGAATCACTGCAGTTCTCAAGTTACATGGTTGTTAAATGAATCTGGCTTCTCCATTGCCTTTGCTTATCAGAAAAGCGGATCACGTGGCACCAGGACACTGCAACAGACATAAGTACCTGCCAGTTGCCAAGCCTCTGACTTTTGCTCATTTGACCATGGGGATATTGCAATGGTTGTAAGTGTGAAAAATGATCATAAGTGTTTTTTTTTAAAGTATTACAGGTAGTCCTTGATTTACAATCAATCAGAATAGAACTGGAAGGGACCTTGGAGGTCTTCTAGTCCAGCCCCCTGCTCAAGCAGGGGACCCTATACCACTGTCTGGTCTCTTCTTAAAAAACCTCCAGCAATGAAGCCCCCACATCTTGCCACAGTACTGAAAAAAACAACATAACTCTTTTTCACGCACTTAAAATGGAGCAAAATTCACTTAACAAATATCTCGCCTAGCAACATAAATTTTGGACTCAATTGTGGTCGTAAGTTGAAGATGACCTTTACGGGATCTTTTGACCAGGAGAAGCTGGCCACAGAGATTTTGGACTGTATGCCCATGTGGCACTTTCCAGAGGTTTCAAACCGTGCCCGGCAGAGATTTTTAGTCTGCTGGGCAATTCGCCTGCCCCCTTTTCCCCAGAGCGGATGCCCCTCTGCACCTCTCCCTCTGGCACGGAGGCAGCCCTGCCCCTCACTCCAGCCCCACGTAGGTCAGCTGGGCCATGCCGTCGGGAATGCCGCGGAAGTACTGGAGGCTGGTCCGGTGCACCCTCCACTTGTACTTCCCGCAGGCCTTGGCGTACTGGAGGAATTGGGGGGGCGCCGGGGAAGATCACGTTGTCCGCCAGGATGGTGGCCCCCGGCTGGAGGAGGCCTTGATCTTCCAGCAGCTGCAGATCCCGGAGGTAGCATCGCTTCCAGTGGCTCATGACCACCAGGTGGACCTCCATCAGCAGAAAGGTCTCCTTGAGTAGGGGGATGACCTCCTCCGAGGGGCCCACGATGAGTTCCACCTGCACGGGGAGGGGGGAGGGAAGAGTGGGGAGGTCATCAGAACGGTTCCTGGGGGAGAAGTCCCGAAGGTCTGCAGCTCCCTCAAAGCCACATTCTTGGAAACCAAATGGGGGGGGGGGGGAGTTGAGAGCTTGGTCATGGGAGGCATCTCCAGGATGCCAGAATAAAGGGGGTGGGCCAGGAGACCAGCTTCCCTCCACCAGGGAAAGCAGTTGGGTGGCTTTGGAGAAGTCTACTCCCCAGGTTGGCTGTGGAAGAAGAATATGGGGTCCTTGTGCTCTCTGAGCTTGGTTCTTTTCTTGCAGACCTTTCATGACCCAACTAGATAACATTATCAAGACTAGAAGGGAGTAGAGTTTGCACGTGGCTGGCTGGGGAATTCTGGGAGTTGAAGTCCACCAGTCTTCAAGTCTCCAAGGTTGGAGACCCCTGAGCTTGGTTGTCGAGTCTCAGATATTGTTTGTGTGACATTTCTCTTTTTCTAATGTTTGTTTGGCCTGGCCCATGAGAACGCCTTCCCTTTGTTGGTTCGGGCAATGAAGGTCTCCAACCTTGGTGACTTTAAGACTTGGTTCTCGTTCCCACCCACCAGCAAACACGACCTGCCCAGGGAGACCCGCAGGCAAACCCAGCCTTGCTCACCGTGTCATCGTCAAAGCCAGCCAGCCGGATCACTTTCTCTGCCACGGATGCCCGGCACACATCCATCTCCACCGTGTACAGCCGGGCGCCCAACGGTAGAGACTGCGCAATGAGGACGGAGGCATAGCCACAGTAGGTGCCCAGCTCCAACACCGTCAGGGGAGCCTGGTCATAGATCAGACGCTCCAGGATCTTTGCTAGGAACATCAGAAAGACCAAAGGGGAAGGGGGAATGAATGCCGGACGGAGGAGGTTCAGAATATACAGAATAACAGAGTTGGAAGGGACCTTGGAGGTCATCTAATCCAACCCTCTGCTCAGGCAGGAGACCCTCTACCATTCCGGGCAAATGGCTGTCCAATTTCTTCTTGAAAACCTCCAGGGATGGAGCCCCCACAACTTCTGGAGGCAAGTCGTTCCACTGGTTATTTTTTTTAAAAATATTTTTATTCAGAACTCAGCACTAGCAATAGTGCTTAGACTTAATACAGTAGTCCTCAACTTATGTCCACATTGGAGCCCAAAATTTATGTTGCTTTGTTAAGTGAGTTCTGCCCCATTTTATTGACTTTTCTCACCACATTTGTTAAATGAATCCCTGCAGTTGTTAAGTTAGTCATACAGACATGGTTGTTAAGTGAACCTGGCTCCCCCATTGACTTTGTGTGTCAGAAGGTCGCAAAAAGGAATCACGTGATCCCGGGACGCTGTGACCGTCATATATGGGAGTCGGCTGTCAAGCCTCTGGATGTAAATCATGTGACTCTGGGGAGGCTGGAAAGGGGGTAACTCTGAAAAACGTAACTCACTTTTTTCGGTGCCATTGTAACTTTGAACGGTCACTAAGCGAAGTGTTGTAAGTTGAGGACTACGTGTATACTACTTCACAGTCCTTTCCAGCCCTCTCTAAGCAATTTACAGAGTCAGCCTTTTGCCCCCCAACAATCTGGCTTCAGAAAGAAGGAAGGCTGAGTCCGTTGAATAGAAATTCAATAAATGGAAAATAAAATAAAAATGCCAGGTTAAGTTCTCGCCTAACACTAGGCTTTTTATTGGTTCAATTTATTGGTTCAATTTATATGCCGCCCTTCTCTGGAGACTCAGGGCGGCTTACAACGCGTTAAGCAATAGCCTTCATACTTTTGTATATACCTGCTTAGTAGGGCTTTCGGTGTTCTTTTTTATACAAAGTCAGTTTATTGCCCCCACAATCTGGGTCCTCATTTTACCTCCCTCGGAAGGATGGAAGGCTGGGTCAACCTTGAGCCTGGTGAGATTTGAATTCGCAGTAATTGCAGGCAGCTGGTGCTATTTAACAGCACTTTAGTCTGCTGCACCACCAAGGCTCTTTTATGGACCAACCATCTGTTGCGTAACATTGTAGGCCATAAACCATAATTTACAGGGCTGGGTTTACACAATCCCAAACTATGATTTCCTTGGTCACATTGTCCTTAAGGATCCTATCACGATTGGCTGGGTTCCCATATTAAGCCATAAATCATGGTTTACGAGGCAGGGTCAATGCCGCACACTAAAGATAAAAGATAAAAGCAATCCATGTTTTGGCATAACAGGTTGTGTCCACCCAGCCTCAACTGCTTTGTCTATTGGACTTGGTCTAAAGATCTGGGAACGAAAGACAGCAGCTGTGAACAATAGTAGTAGGTTTGTAGTAAGAAAACTGTGATCGCCACTCCACACAGGAACCTGCCAGGGATGTGTTTTACCAACAAGCCAGCTTTGGTACGTTGTGTGAAAGCAGTCAAGGTCTCAGGGCCAAGTCAAGTCCAGAGACGGGCAATGAAAATGGTGCAAAGTTTGAGGGACAAGAAATATCAGGAGATATTGGAAGAACTGCATATGCACAGCCTGGAAGGCAGAAGAGAAAATGGGGAATAAAACGGAAACCTCTCAATATATTAGGGATGTGAGGAGGGTTCTAGAAGGCAGCAGTTTCAGTATTTATAGTAAGGAACACGGGGCCATCCCTCAAACTGATAGGAGGAAAGTTCAAAAGTCACGTTAGAAAGTCTTATAGGTATAGGTACAGATAATATAGGTAGTCCTTGACTTACAGCCCTTGGTGTCCACTTGAAGTTACAACGGCACTGAAAAAAGTGACACGTTGTATTTTCACACTTATGACCGTTGCAGCATCACTGGGTTCACGTGATCAAATTTTAGATGGCAACTGGCATGTACTTATGACTGTTGCAGTGTCCTGGGGTCATGTGATCCCCTTTTGTGACTTTCTGACAAGCAACGGGGAAGCCAGATTCAATTAATGACTGGGTTACTAGCTTAACAACTGCAGTGATTCACTTAATTGCAGCAAGAAAGGTTGTAAAATGGGGCAAAACTCACTTAACAACTGTCTCACTTAGCAATAGAAATTTTGGGCTCCATTGTGGTTGCAAGTCAAGGATCATTTGTAGTTCACAGAAAGAGTAGTGGAAACTTGAAACCAACTTAGAATACAGAGTAACAGAGTTGGAAGGGACTTGGAGGTCTTCTAGTCCAACCTCCTGCACAGGCAGGAAACCCTATTCAGACAAATGGCTGAATCCAATCTCTTCTTAAACTTCCAATGTTGGAGCATTCACAACTTCTGGAGGCAAGTAGTTCCACTGGTTAATTGTTCTATGTCAGGAATAGTTAGTCCAGCAGAAGTGGTGGGTCATTCATCAGGAATTGAGTTTAAACATGTTTGGCATATAAACACAGGTCCATCATCTGACAAAAATTAAAACACTAAAATAAGATAAATAATTCAAATAAATTCAAAAGGCAGACTTGATGGATGGTCTTTTCTGCTGTCAGTTTTCTAACTGAAGAAGAAAATGGAGTGGAGCTTCCTTGCAATGCTCTTTCTATCTAAACTGCCAGATTTCTCTCTTTTTTCTTTCTTTCTGTCTTTCCTTGCTTTCTTTCCTTCTTTCCTTCCTTCTCTCTCCTTGTTCTTTCCTTTCTTCTTTCCTCCCTCCCTCCCTCCCTCCCTTCCTTTTTTCCTTTCTTTCTTCATTTCCTCATCTTTCTCTCTCTCTCTTTCATCTCTCATCTCTCCATCTATATCTATCCAATGTATTGGCCACTCATCTTACTACAAGGCAACTCTGGGCAGGTGCGTGGGAGGGTCTCCGGAGTGCCCACCTTTCTGGGGTCCCAGGTTGCTGAGATACTCGCAGTGGTAGCTCCACTGGTCGAAGGTCTCCAGGATGTGCAGGGGGTCTCCGGGGATGGCGTGGGTCAGGACGTAACGGAAGGCCCTCTCCTCCCGGGAGATGCCAGTCAGGTAGTCCCGCAGCTTCCGTAGCAGCACCGCTCGGTAGAAGAGCAGGAAGTAATGGCGATAGCGGATGAGCAGGGTGACCACAAAGGGCAGGAAGGCCAGGGCGATGGCCGGAGAGACCATGGGGGCACTCAGGAGGGCTGGCGGGGTGAGAAGACCAGTCGGACAAGGACAGATGGACAGGGAGGGATCGTGGAGCCCCTCCGCTCACTCCCCACTTGAATTGAAAGCTCTGTTACTTCCTAGGAAGAAATAATTCTGTTGAAAACTGGTCAACATGGACAATTCTAATTCTAATTAATTACTTAAATTAAATTGTTTATTTAATTATTAGGTCTAATCTAGTGAAAAGGAGGACCAGGGATGTCATGGTAACTGTCCTCCAATATCTGAGGGGCTGCCACATAGAAGATCTATGGGGGTCAATCTATTCTCCAAAGCACCGGAAAGCAGGACAAGAAGCAAGAGATGGAAGATCATCAAGGAGAGAGAAGCAACCTGGAACTTAGGAGGAATTTCCTGACAAGGAGAACAATTCATCAATGGAATGGCTTCCCTCCAGAAGAGACTGGACAGCCATATACAGAATAACGGAAGGGACCTTGGAGGTCTTCTAGTCCAGCCCCCTGCTCAGGCTGGAAACCCTATACCCATTTCCAGTCTCTTCTTTAAAGCTTCCAGGGAAGGCAAGCCATTCTACTGAGTAATTGTTCCCACCCTCAGGAAATTCCTCCTTAGTCCTTACAGATTAGTTTCTATCCGTAGCTTCTTGTCCTGCCTTCAGGGGCTTTGGAGAATAGCTGGAGCCCCTCTCCTTTGTACTGATATTGGCAGACTGCTGTCAGGTCACCCTTCGTCCTTCTTCTCCTGATCTCACTCCCAGCCCCAGAGATGGGCGGCCTTTTGTCCTCCATGGTCCAGGGCCCTTTTCACCCGGCTGCGTGGTCTGGAAAGCCTTGGATTTGCTCTCCGGACCTTGGAGGGGAGTCAGACAATTGCTGGACATTGATTCGCTTCAGGCCAGTTGCTTCTTTCTCCAAGGATGTGGGGCGACCAAGTCAGCTGGTCACAGGGAAAAACCCTAACCTGTGGAAACTGCCATGGGGCGGCCCCCTCTACTGCCTTACCTGTCCGGAGCTGCAGCCAGCCGAGTCCTTTGTGTGCTTGGAGAACACCTTCTGCCTCTCAAAGGACAATGGATGGCATGAATGATTGATGGCAACCCTGAAGCCACTTCCTGGGTTACCTGTCCACCTGAGACAGGTGGCAAACAGGAAAGGAACAACACAGAGACTGCACTGGATCTCAACCTCGGCAGGTCAAGCTTGGAAGGGGAAGCATTGGCGAGGGATAAACGTGACTCTTCACCTCAAGGTTGGCATCCTGTCCAGGTAGAGGAGGACAGAATGGCCACGCCAGGTATGTCTTTTGTGCCACCCAGGGATGCCCTTGTCTCCTCCCATCCTGGAGGTTCTGAGCATTTTTAAGATGGAGACCCTTCAAAGATGCCACTCTGGAATAAGGGGAGGATTGTGACCAGAGGGCCCTAGGGAGACAGTTAGCTGTGGCTGCTATTCCTCCCTAATTCTTACTATAAATATCTCACTTGGAATAGAATACAAAATATCAGAACTGGAAGGGACACCGGAGGTCATCTAGTCCAACCACCACCTCAAGTAGGAAACCCTATTCAGACAAACGGCTGTCCCATCTCATCTTCAAAACCTCCAGCGATGGAGCACCCACAACTTCGGGTGGCAAGTTGTTCCACTGGTTAATTGACCTCACTGTCAGGAAATTTCTCCTTAGTTCCAGGTTGTCTCTCTCCTTGATGAGTTTCCACCCGTTGCTTCTTGTCCTGCCTTCAGGGGCTTTGGAGAATAGCTTGACTCCCTCTTTTTTGTAGCAGCCCCTGAGATACTGGAAGACTGCTATCATGTCACCTTCTTTTCATTAAACCATTCATGCCCAGTTCCTGCAACCGTCCTTCATATGTTTCAGCCTCCAGTCCCCTAATCCTCTTTCTTGCTCTTCTCTGCACTCTTTCTAGAGTCTCCACATCTTTTTTACATCGGGGCGACCAGAATTGGATTCCCTTCATGGTTTGCTTCCCCACCAATTAGACGTTAAACCAACAGGTTGGGTACATGGGCTTCCTTTAATAACAGCAAACTATTTAGCTAAGGCATAACAAAAAAAAAAGTCACAGAACAGAACTAGAGGTTGACTTTCAGGAGCAGCTTCTGATGGCATTTTGGATACCACAAAGCTAGCGGTATTGTCAGAATTATGGCAGGCAGACCTTCTGGCACCTCAAATGATTCTACCTTCACCAACCTGGATTAATGAGAAGACAGGTGGGCCCTGCTTGCATTAGGAGGCTCTCCATGCAGTGTGTCAATCACATGGAAGTTGGAGCTGCCAAACAACTAAGACCTGCTCCTGCTGGGTCCCTCACGCCCACCTTAGGTGCCTCAAGGACTTATAAAATAGGTTGGCAGACAGACGGACGCCGGAAGCAAATCTCACTCAGGCCATTTCCACGTTCTGGGGCGCCAATGGCTGGAAACCCATGAGACGCTGAACATCCCCCCCTTAGCCAAGACCACTTTGGTCCAGCCTATGGCACAAAATGTGGGGTATCTGGCATTTGAGGTGGTCGTCCACAACCATTTTGCTTAGCAGGGCAGTTGAGAGAGCTGGTAGCCGCCTGGGTCTGAGTTGGTGCCCATGACTCAATGGTTCAGGAATTGTGTTTTGCCTGGTCACCACATCCACCCATTTCCTGGGTTTTACTGTGGGTTGTAAATTCACTGTGGGTTGGTAATTGCCCAAGGATGAACCACCAGAAACCTGCCACGTTATTTTTGTGCCAATGTGGACAGACGGCCATCTGCTAACCTGCCACTATTTAGTGGGCCTGAAACGGCTGTGGCCTTCCGTGGGCTGTTTGGTGAGGCACTGAGAGGAGAGAGGTGCCACGGGTCCCTTCCAGCTGGGCACAGCTTCTCTTCTTACGTGGGTGCAAAATGGATAATCCGAAATTGTTCCCTGATCAATGCAATTCAGGCTGCAAATTTTAATATTGCTGCATCTCTGGCTTTAAAAAACAGAATTGCTCCCTGTCAGTTTCCCGCACTTGTGATTGTCTAGCAAAAAGTGCCCCTCCCTCTATCTGGCTTCTTGTCTTGACATTTTATAGATAATCGTCGACTTACGACTACAACTGTGCCCAAGATTTCTGTTGTTAAGCAAGACTTTTGCTAATTGAGCTTTGCCCCATTTTACAACCTTTCTTGTGAAGTTGTGATGTGAATTCCTGGAGTGGATAAGTTAGTAACCCGGTCGTTAAGTGAATCTGGCTTCCTCACTGACTTTGCTCGTCAGACGGTCGCAAAAGGGGGTTGAGTGATCTTGGGACAGTGCAACCATCATAAGTATGAACCAGTTGCCAAGCGTCTGAATTTTGATCACCTGACCATGGGGACGCTGCAACGGTCGTGAAAGTGTGAAAAATGGTCATAAGTCACTTTTTCAGTTCTATGGTGATTTTGAGCGGTCACTAAATGAACTGTTGTAAATCGAGGACTACCTGTATTATGCCCCCCTCCCGATCTTCCCTTCTCTGTAGGGCCATAGGAGAACCGTTTGACCTCTTCTGTTCCTCATAGTTTGCTAGCTACTTTCTTAGTGCCAATTCATCCGTGATCTGGAAAACCCGGTTGCCTGCAAGGTTTGGGGCAGGCCCGACTTCCACCCCGAGGGTCCACAGCTGGCAGAGGATGATGGGCAATGAGGAACCCCCCCCCCCTAACACTGCAGCTTCCGCACCGCCCTGGAGAACCTCTTCAGCTCCTTCTCCCCGTGTTTCCACCTCCTGACCCAGGAGAGGACCAGACGGTTGCTAAGACGGTGCCCCATGGCCAGGACCACGGTGCCCGGCCCCCCTGCCAGCTCTTCGCAGGAGCAGGCCTCGCCATCCACCAGCCACAGAACCGGCTTCTTCCGCTCCTCTTCGGACCAGTTGGCCTGCTTGTAAAGCGTCCGGCCACGGAGCTCCGGGATGACTTTCAGGTCGCCTCCAACGCCAGACAAGGATTTGATGGTCATCTTCAGAGCTGTAAGAGGGAGAAGGAAGAGGCCAACTGAAGGTCAAGACTTAATACAGAATAACAGAGGGACCCTGGAGGTCTTCCAGTCCAACCCCTTTCTCAGGCAGGAGGCCCTGTCTCAGTCCAGACAAATGGCTGTCCAGTCTCTTCTTGAAAACCTCCAGGGATGGAGCACCCACAACTTCTGGAGGCCAGCTGTTCTATCGTCCATCTATCTATCTATCATCTGTCCCTATCTCTCTCATCTTTCTATCTAACATCTATCAACCTATCTATCTCCATCCATCCGTCCACTTTCTATCTTAACTGTCTATCTATCATATCTATCTTATCTTTCTGTCTCATAGAATAATGAAGCTGGAAGAAATCTTCTGGTCCATCTCCATACATTTATGGACAAAAGGTTATCTAGTCTCTTCTTGAAAACATCAAGGGATGGAGCACCCACAACTTCTGGTGGCAAGCTGTTCCACTGATTAAATATTCTTCATTGTCAGGAAGTTTCTCTTTAAATCCAGGTTGTTTCTCTCCTTGATGAGTTTCCATCCGTTGCTTCTTCTCCTGCTTCCAGCTGCTTTGGAGAATAGGTTGACCCCCTCTTCTTTGGGGCAGCCCCTCAGATATTGGAATACTGCTATCCTGTCAGCCCTGGTCCTTCTCTTCGTTAGACTAGACCTACCATCTTCATAACAGAATACCAGAAGGGACCTTGGAGGTCTTCTAGTCCAACCCCCTGCTCAAGCAGGAGATGCTACACTATTTTCGGCAAATGGCTGTCCAACCTTCTCCACTCACCGAAATCCTGGTTGCAGACTTTCTCCAAGAAATCCTTCTCACTCGGTCCAGAGTCAAGGCAGGCTGTGCATACGGCATCTGGAAGAGGACACAAGGGGGGGGGGGGCGCGGCAGGGTGAAAATCAGTTGTGGTCGTAAGTCAAAGACTACCTGTAAATGAAGGTTATTGTTTAAATGTATTTTTTATTGGTTTTAATGACTGTCGCCTAGAATTGCCTCCAGGCCAGATGACAGACATATTAGATACATAGACAGAGCTAGCTAGCTAGATAAATAGATGATAGATTGACAGATAGATGATAGATAAATAGATAAGATGGATGGATAAATAGATAAGATGGATGGATAAATAGATAAGAGATGAATAGATGGATGGATAGATAGATGGACAGATAAGATAGATAAATAGATTGATGGATAGATGGATAGATTAGATAGATAGATAGATAGATAGATAGATAGATAGATAGATAGATAGATAGATAGGATAGATATGAATGAATGAATGAATGAATGAATGAATGGAGCTACAGAAGATATATGCAGTGGCTCTGTTCTCCCCTCCCCACTCCCTGGATGAGGGAGAGATCTGGGAGGTTCACAGACCGTGTGGGTCAGAGGGAGGGAGAGAGACTCCTACCACCGCAGATCTACTCCAAGGATTGTGTGAAAGTTCTTTGCGAATCAACTCTCAATAATGGTTGCAATGTTTGGATTGTGCTGGTCGCTTTGTGACTCAGCTGGTCTGTGAGCAGCATGGAGCTTTCAAGGGTTTCTTCATCCGTGTGCTGTGCGTGCAGGACCACCAGCCACCCCTCGGCTGACTCAGGGGATGTTGCAAGGGAAACCCCACCCCCACCCCCACCCCGTTCTGCTCCTAGGAGAATGAGAAGGCGGCCATGGACAGGCTCAGGAAGGGTTGGGATGAAAAGGGAGGAGGCGGGGCTGAGCGTCCCCTCCCTCCTGAGCAGAGAGGGGCTGGTCCCACCTGGGGTGGGGAAAGAATCACACTTTGGGGGTCCTTGGTGCTCTCTGAATTGTTGTTTTTTTTTTTTGCAAATGATTCTTTGTAGATAACATCAGTGCACTGATGATGTTCCCTACTTGGGTCATGAAATGTCTGCTAGGAAACCACCCAGCTCAGAGAGCATGAAGGACTTCACAGTTCAACCCTGAGCTACAAATATTTTCTTCTGTCTGTAAGAATCACCCCCCCCCCCACATACCCCTCAGTTCTACCCTCTGAAAAACTCTGCAGTTGCCAGGAAGTGAGCATTTTCTCCTCCTGGAAGAAGGGTGGCCATGGGGGAGTTGAGGAGGAGAAGGAAAAGACCCCTTGCAAATGGCTGGTGAGGGTTGGGTGGGAGCTGTAGAGCCCTTTCTTCAGGGACAACTAAGTGCCACCTCTTTCAATTGGAGGGAAGAGGGTTTGAGAGCAGTGTGTGTGTGTGTGTGTGAGAGAGAGAGAGAGAGAGAGCAATTTGCAAGGGGGGGCTCTGATGTAAGTGAGACCTTTCTCAACTGATTTGCATCCTCTTTTGTGTTGGTCTGTGTAAATATTTGGCAATGTTACCTTTTTAGATTGGATCCCACCTCCTCCCTTGATCCCTTTGTGCACAGGCTCAACAGCTCTTCAGCCAACAATTCCTTCCCTCCCCCCCCCCCCAGGCCAAAGGGTCCTTGTTCCGGCTGTTAAGACCACTCAGGGCTGTTAAGATCATCAGAAGAATAGAGAGATAGACAATCTTTTTAGCTCAGGGCTGAATTGGGGGAGGTCCTCCCTGCTTTCTGAGTTTGGTGGTTTTCTTGCAGACTTTTACAGGACCACAAAAGTCGGAAGGGACCTTGGAGGTCTTCTAGTCCAGCTGGAACAGGGGACCATTCCGGACAAAAGGCTGTCCGATCTCCCTTAACAAGGCCTTCCTTGATGACGTCCCGAACTTGGGTCATGAAATATCAGTGAGAAAACTGCTAAGCTCAGTGAGCCTCAAGGACACCCCATCCCCAGAAGAATCCTGGTGGGGGCTCCAGACTGACTTTCTGGATCCTTCAGTGGCTGAGAAGGAGATGGGGTCCATAACTCCCCACCACGGATGGACAGCAAGGCCCCCTTCCCATTTCCCTCCCCTTTTCTATATTTAAGGCAGCTGGGCAACGGGGTTTGGCTGTCCTTCCAGGGAGGTTCTGATGGAGACCCAGCAACTTGGTTAGGTAGGAAAAAACCCTATAGCATTTCAGACTCACACACACACACACACACACAGAGTGTAGGGTTTCCTGCCTGGGCAGTGGGTTGGGCTAGAAGACCTCCAAGGTCCCTTCCAACTCTGTTATTCTATTCTATTCTATTCTATATGTGTGTGTGTGTGTGTGTGTGTGTGTGTGTGTGTGTGTGTATTACAACACACGTTCATTTAATGACTGTTCAAAGTCAAGGGCACCACAAAATGTGACTTAAGACAATTTTTCACACTTACAACCATTGCAACATCACATGATCAAAATTCAGACTTTCTTGCCAACTGACTTGCCAACTGACTTATGACGGTCACAGTGTCCAGGGGTCACATGGTCCCCTTTTGCAACCTTCTGACCAGCAAAGTCACTGGGGGAACCAGATTCACTTAACAACCTGGCTACCAATTTAACATCTGCAGTGATTCACTGAACAACTGGCAAGAAAGCCCATAACATGAGACAAAACTCCCTTAGCAACATAAAATTTGGGTCTCAATTCTGGTCGAAAGCCGAGGACTAGCTGTACTTGAAGGAGCCCCCTTGGGTAAGGGGCGCAGTGCACGGTGCGTTTATGTACCGAAGTGGGTCCCCTCCGTTCATTCCAAGCAGTGCCTGGGCCTGGGAGGGGGTCTCCCTGCTGCCCCACGTCCAACCCATCCCTGCCTTCCCAGCTCACCTTCTCGCAGGGGCTGTTCTTGGTCTTCAGGACCCACCGGGGGGGATGCAGAGCTCGTTGCCCCCAGGAAAGCGGCTGCAGTTGAGCATTTCGGGCCAAGGAAATCCGAAGGCGGCCATGACGGGCAGGCAGCTGTCCCGGACGGCCTGGCAGAGGGAGCGGCAGGGGAAGATGGGCTCTTCCATCTGGCTGATGCAGACGGGGGCGAAGAGGGAGCAGAGGAACTTCTTGGTCTCCCGGTGGCACTGCTTGGTCAAGAGGGGCACCCAGGAGGCGGCCTGCTGCAGAGCCTCCTTCATGGTGTCGTGGCCCAGCAGGTTGGGCAGCCGCATCTCGCTGTAGCCCACGCCGTGGCACAGGCTCATGCTGCTGGGCACGGGCTTACAGGCGCTGCGCCGCGAGCTCAGCTGCACCAGGTGATGCGGGAAGGAGGAAGAGGAGGAGGACGAGAGGCCGCAGCAGCCCCAGAGGGCCAGCAGAAGCAGGAGGGGAGCCCAGGCAGCCATCAGGAACCTGGAGGAAAGAGAGAGCAGTGGTAGCTTGGGGGACCCGGTGGCCCACCTCTTCTCCAAAGCCCCTGAGGGCAGCACAAGAAGGAAGGGAGGGAGGGAAACTCATCCAGGAGAGAAGCAACCTAAGGAGAAGTTTCCTAACAGTTGGAACAACCAACCAACCAACCAACCAACCAACCAACCAGTGAAAGGACTTGCCACCAGAAGTTGTGGTTGCTCCATCACTGGAGGTTTTTAAGAAGGGATTGGACGGCCATTTATCTGAGATGGCACAGGGTCTCCTCTTGAGCAATGGGCTGGACTAGAAGACCTCCAAGGTCCCTTCAGACTCTCTCTTAGTCTTCTGTGGAGGAGGAAAGTGGCTTGGAAGGGACCAGTCCCCGTCCCCCATGAATGTTGAGGCTGATTCTTCCCTCCTTGGCCAGATAGTGGATCCTCCCCCCTCCCCACTTCAAGAGCAGAGGGTTCACCCTACAAACTCGGCTGCTCTCCTCCCAAACTCAGCCTCAAGAAGTTCACACTAGGCTGCCTGTCCCTGGTGGAAGGAGCCACGCAAAGGAAGAAACCACAGGAGGTTTTTAAGAAGAGGCCCTAATCCTATTGCAGACAAACGGCTGTCCGTCTCCTCTTAAAACCTTGTCTGGAATGGTAGAGGGTCTCCCGGGGGTGGGGGTGGGGGTTGGACTAGATGAGCTCCTTCCAACTCTGGCATTCTGTACTCTGGGCTGCCCAGAGCCCTCCTGGCAACTCCACTCCTTTGCCCCGGTTAGGGGTCCTCCATCCTGCGGCTCCTCTGCGTGGTGGCCCACGGGCAGAAGTGGGGGTACCCCAGCTTTCTTCCAGGGGATTTGTGGGGCCGGGCAAGCAGGGGCGACGCGGCTCCAACGGGGGTCTCTGGTTACATGGAGCCCGCAGCTCAGCTCCACTAAGCGCCTGGAGCGGAGGGACCTGCGGGGGAAGCCTGAGGCCGGGCCGGGGGGTCCCCGGGAGCGCCTCCGCCGCCGCTTGGCGCTTTGCCCCTTCCCCCCGGCTGCGTCTCCCCGTGCTCGGGAAGAGCAAGTCCTGCCCAGCCTCCCCGCGGCTCCCACCCGCGACCCACCCGCGCACCTGCCCGGCTGAGAAGCTCCTTCACGTGGAAGCCGCGCGGGCTGCGATCCGTCTGCGAGAGGCGGCCGGGAGGGGAGTCTGCAGGGCGGCGCTCCCGGCCGGGAGAAACCCCCAGCCCACGCCCGCCCCCTGCCCGCCTCGCCTCCTCTTGGACGGCGGCCAGAGGACGCAGAGCCGCGGGCGAGCGCCGATATCGCGCCCAGGCATCAGCCGCCCCTCCCCGGCCTTCCGCGGGCTGGGGGGGGGTCGCCTTTGCACCCTCCCACGCCTGGAGACTTCTGCCCGAGTTGGGGAGGGGGGGTTGGCCCCGCGGGAGCCAGACTCCGCCAAGCGCAGCCGGAATCCGAATCCTGAAGGCGGGTTGGATTGGGGCGCAGGCGGGGTCTGGAGTTGGGGGCATCCCGGTGGCAAACCCCGGCATCGCGGGGAGGGGAACTCCTGGGGGGGGGGGTCTGCGAGAGGGGCGCAGGCGTTTCAAAGGTTCTGCCTGCGGAAACTCGGCTTCAGCCTAAGAGCCACATCTGGAGAGAAAGGTGAAAGCCCTAAACTCTCCTTTGCCAGCGGTGGTGGTGGTGGGGGGGTTAGGTCTCCACCAAAGCTGCCTCTCCCCCAACCGACCTAACCGGCCCCCTCGAGGCTCGGTGCGAGGAGCAGAGCCCGGCAGGAGAGCTGGCGCAGGAGATCCCGGGCGGGTCGGGGGCGCCATCCTGCTCTCTCGGGGATGCCGCCTGGATTCGCGCGACTCCCCGCTGCAGATCAAAGGGGTTTCCGAGGCTTGGCACGGCCACAACGGTCACCCACCGGGAAGAGGTCCAGAGTCCTGGCGAGCGCTGCAGCCGGAGAAGCTCCCTGGGCCGGCGGGGGAAAGAGGCAGTGGGAAGCGGTGGGGGATGGATGGAAGTACACAATAGTGTTACCCAACACTCAGTCCCCTCCCCCCGGCTCCTTCTCGCCCCCTCCCTCTCGCCCTCCTCCAAGAGCGACCCCCCCCCCCGCCCCCGCGCTCCGGATCAGCTCCGCCGCGCTGCTGCTCTTGACCATCTGCGCTCCGGAAAACCGGTTTAGTGACCTGGCAGGGGGTCCCCGCACTCCGCGGCTGTCTGTGCCCCCCCCCCCGCCCAGGGGGGCTCCCTGGAAGTGGATTCCTTTTTTGGCAAAAGTCCAAGGATCAAAGGGAGGCGCCCCTTTGTAGTCCTTTTAGAGAGCCCTCTGTTATGCCCCCAACAATTTCTGCACCTTGAAGGGATTCGCGCTCAATTTCAGTTTTTTCCAAAGCCGGGAATTCCTTTAGGGAAGATTTTTATTCCTTTGTCCTGTGGCCAATTCACATCACATTTTGATTAAAAACAAAACAAAACAAGAGATAACAATAAAAAATATGAAAACTAAAATATTATAAACATATCTAGATTACAGATATAGTTGTTTAGCTTCATTTGTCACAGCCAGAAATCAGCAAAATCTCCATTATCGGTTCTATTTGGCACTCTGTGCCAAATTAAGTTGGATAATTTGTATTTTGTCCCTGCAGTCACAATTCGGTGATGGTGTTTTGCTCATTTATAGAGGGCCTCTGCACATCTACTGTGAATTTGGTTCACTGAGTCCGAAAGGAGAAGGGCGGTATAAAAAATCAAAATCGAAAATAATTGTTGTCCATATCGCACAGAGCTGGTCAAATCCAGGTGGTTTTTCCAAGATGCAAGGCAAACTTTGACATTGTGGTAGTTAATTTTCTATCCAACGTTCTTTCCACATATTGTATATGTACCAAAATAATCATCTACAAGTAATTTCAATTTCAAATTTTATTGTCAGTGCACAACGTATGTACAATGAGATTGGTTGAGCTCCCTCAGTGCACACACCCCAACACAATACAACTCACCTTAAATCATATTAACCACCACCCAGTCCTATTGCACCAGTGTGAACATGTTACACGTTGCACCAGTCCTTGAAGTCCATCATACTACGTAGTTATGATGTTATTTTGCATTCAGGAATCTGAACAGGCCACGGATAAAAACTGTTCTTCAGCCTGTTTGTGCAGCTGGCTATACTTCTATATCTCCTTCCCGATGGTAGGAGGGTAAAGAAATGATGACCAGGGTGAGAGTCGTCCCTGAGGATTTTTCTCACTCCTCTAAAGTACTTTAGCAATAGAAATACAGTGGTACCTTGGTACTCAACAGCTTTGGAACTCATCAAATTTGGTACTCAATGCATTGTGATGAAAATTTTGTCCCAGGACTCAATGATTGTTTGATACTCAACTCACAAGTTAGAACTGGGGTGACATGATAGCAGTCTTCCAATATCTAAGGGGTTGCCACAAAGAAGAGGGGCTCAATTTATTCTCCAAAGCCCCAGAAGGCAGAATAAGAAGCAACAGATGGAAACTAATTAAGGAGAGAAGCCGCCTAGAAATAAAGAGAAATTTCCTGACAGTGGGAACAAATTAACCAGTGGAACAGCTTGCCACCAGAAGTTGTGGGTGCTCCATCACTGGCAGTTTTTAAGAAGAAGCAAATAATGAAGGGAATCCAATTCTAGTTGCCATGATGTAAAAAAGATGTAGAGACTCTGAAAAGAGTGCAGAGAAGAGCAACAAACATGATTAGGGGACTGGAGCTAAAACATACAAAGAATTGTTGCAGGAAATGGGTTTATGTAATGTAGTGAAAAGAAGGACTAGGGGTGACATGATGGCTGTCTTCCAATATTTGACAGGCTGCCCCAAAGAAGATGGGGTCAACCTCTTCTCCAAAACTCCTGAAGGCAGGACAGGAAGCAACGGATGGAAACTAATTTAGGAGAGAAGCAGCCTAGAAATAAAGAGAAATTTCCTAACAGTGAGAAAAATTAACCAGTGGAACAGAAGTTGCCTCCGGAGGCTGTGGGTTTAGTTTAGTTTAGTTTAGTTTAATTAGTTTTATATACCGCCCTTCTCCCCGAGGGGACTCAGGGCGGTGAACAGGCAAAGATAAAAGACATAGATACAAAATTTAAAAACCAATTAAAACCGAATTAAATGATTGCCCCAACAATTCAAAACCCGTTTTGCTCCACCACTGGAGGTTTTAATGAAGAGATTGGACAACCATTTGTCTGAAATTGTATATGGCTTCCTACCTAAGCAGGGGGTTGGACTAGAGGACCTCCAAGGTTCCTTCCGACTCTGTTATTCTGAGATGTTCAATGTCCTGAGCGATGGATGACTGGCACCCAAGGTCTGCTTAGAAAACCTGGCCAGAGTCCCAGGAACGAAGGACCCCAATGGAAAGGCGTAGAGGGCCGGATCCAATTTCCCTGCATGGCTGAGAGAGAAGGAAATTGAATCAAGGCCAGGAGGCCGATGGCGGCCAGACGGGCTGATCAGATCCATGTCCCTGATGGCGCCCGGGCTGCAGCTGTGATGGTTGAGTGAATTTCCCCAGGAAGCCCGGCTCCCTTTGAGGCTGCCGGTCCTTTCCAAATGGTGAAGGCCATCTCCCCAAGGTTGGGACCACCAAGGCTGGACCTAATGTGCTTGCAGTCTTATTTTACTCTAAACGCTTATCTAAAGCACGGCAGAAGGGTTGGGATGCGATTCACAACTTCTAGATTAGCAGTTCAAAGGCTCTGCAAGCTCCAAAAATATTTGGTTAGTCTCATATGCATGCTTTTTTTAAACCTCCCTCCGAATTTTTAGGTTTTGAAAAAAATTTTATCCAAGGAAGTAGTTCTAAACATATACTGAATTTCCTTTTATCTCCACTTCCCCTCTCTCCCAAAACATTTGGGTTGGTTTTACTAAAGTGGGTACAACTCTGGATTTTCAGATTTAAGACAGTATGTTTGTCCATGAATCTGATATAAGCAGAAAAAGGCATTTCCTGTTCAAATTCACCAATGCAGTCACAACTAATGGCCGCTCCAACACCGGAGGTTTTTAAGAAGAGATTGGACAACCATTTATCTGAAGTGGTCTAGGGTTTCCTGCCTGTGCAGGGGGTTGGACTAGAAGACCTCCAAGGTCCCTGCCAATTCTGTTATTCTGTTAAATCTTAGGGGAAAAAGCTTTCTCTTGCAGCAACATTGCAGTCAATTTGGGGCTGGGGGAAAAGGCAACTCAAGAGGCAGCAGGATTAGTTGTCGGCTGTGGCTCCTTCCCCTTGGCATATTTCTCTTCCCCGTATAGGTAGTCCTCATCTTAAGACCATTTGTTTAGTGACTGTTCAAAATTACGGCACTAAACAAAAGTGACTTATGACCGCTTTTCACACTTAGAAGTAATCATGCCTCCCACCCCAGAGAATGAAATATTTTGGGGAATATTAAAAGAGGCAGAATATTATGTTTCCCCAAAGGAAAAATGGAGAAACATGTTCTTAAAGGCAGAAAGCCTCAATAGCCTCCAGCAGATGCCCAAAGTCTTTAGAGGTGGAGATTTTGTGCCCTTTAAGAAAGACTGGGCCAATCTATTCACAAACAAAACACCTTCAGCTCCAAATGATGGGATTAAAATTTACACCCCCCACCCAAATTCTAAGAACAGGACATGACCTTTAGGACAATAGGATTAACCCACCAGCTTTAGAATAGCAACAGACACCAGGCTCACTACATTGCCCATCCCCCTGGGGGTATTTCAGACATTGCACAATCCCTCAGAAGCCTCTAAAAGTCCATGGACTCATCCAATCAATTTATCAGCTGCCCCAGAACTGCCTGCTGCTTTTGGATCTGCTCATTGATAAACAAGTCCTTCTTTCCAATCAGCCTCCATTTTATTTGCAGCGTCTTTGTCCTGGATTGGAACCGGACCGGATTTTTCTTAGTACTTGACCCCATGGTCACGTGATCAAAATCCAGACACTTGGCAACTGGCATGTACTTATGAGAGTTGGAGGGTCCTGGGGTCACGTGATCCCCTTTGCTGACCTTCTGACAAGCAAAGTCAAGGGGGAAGCCAGATTCACTTAACCCTGCCTCTAACTTAAATCACTGCAATGATTCACTTAACAGCCATGGCAAGAAAAGGTTTCAACATGGGGCCAACTCACTTAAGAACTGTCTTACTTGGAAATTTTGGACTCAGTTGTGGTCATAAGTTGAGGACTCTCTGTATAGGCAAGAGAAAGAGGCTGTGGGTGGGGGAGAGAGAGGTGGAGCAGAAGATGCTCAGCTTTTAAGGAAGCCATTTAAGAGAGGATCCAGAGATTCTCACTGTGGTGACTTGGTTAGTGTCAACATTTGAAACCAAGATCTCAGCCTTGGTCTACGTTAGGGGTGACATCCAGCAGGTTCTGACAGGTTCTGCAGAACCGGTAGAGGAAATTTTGAGCAGTTTGGAGATTTGGTAGCGGAAATTTTGAGTAGTTCAGAGAACCGGCAAATACTACCTCTGGCTGGCCCGAGTGGGGTGGGAATGGAGATTTTGCAATATCCTTCCCTTGACATGCCCACCAAGCCACACCACGCCTACCAAGCCACGCCCACTGAACCGGTAGTAAAAAAATTGGATTTCACCACTGGTCTGTGTTGCATGCTGGGAAGGGGCATTAGAGCTTGCAGTGGCACAGCCTGCAGGGGGAATCCAGGCTCTCTGGCAATCTGCAAACTAAGTTATGATTTTCTGCCTTGGGAGCTTGTTCAGGCTTCATTGTTTGATGATGGCCAAACCCACCTTCTCCTTTCCTTTAAGGGATCACATCAGGTTTTTTTGCAACTTGGCCATTTTCAGCTGTGTGGACTTCAACTCCCAGCTTGCTATTGAATGGGAGGATGTGTGGCTGCTGTTTGCTGCCAGGGAGCTATTCTATCTTAACTTGATTAAAATAATCCAATGTTTCTACAGTTCCAACACTTTCAGATATGTGGACTTCAACTCCCAGAATTCCCCAGCCGGCATGCCACCTAGGGAATTCTGGGAGTTGAAGTCCACATATCTTCAATTTGAACAGTATGGCCGGCCAAGAACTTCTGGGAGTTGAAGCCCTCACATCTGAAAATGAGGTCCAGTACAGGTAGTCCTCGACTTACAACAGTTCAGTGACCATTCAAAGTTACAACGGCACTGAAAAAAGTGACTTATAGCCTTTTTTCACACTTATGACCATTAGAGCACCCTCATGGTCACATGAACAAAATTTGGATGCTTGGCAAGCGATCCATATTTATGACGGCCACAGAGTTCTGAGGTCACCTTTTCTAAACTTCGGAAAAGCAAAGTTGCCTTCAATCTTTCCCAGCATTAGGCTCTTCTCCAGTGAGTCCTTCCTTCTCATTAGGTGGCCGAAGGATTTGATTTTCCTCTTCAGGATCTGGCCTTCTAAAGAGCAGTCAGGGTTCATCTCCTCTAGGACTGACCGGTTGGATCTCCTTGCAGTCCAAGGGACTCGCAGGAGTCTTCTCCAGCACCAGAGTTCAAAGGCCTCCATTCTTTGGCCTTCTCAGCCTTCCTTATGGTCCAACTTTCACAGCCATCCGTTGCAACTGGGAAAACCAGAGCCTTGACTATATGCATTTTTGTTGGCAGGTTGATGCCTCTGCTTTTTAGCATGCTGTCTAAATTTACCATAGCTTTCCTCCCCAGGAGCCAGCGCCTTTTAATTTCTTGGCTGCAGTCCCCATCTTTTTCATATGGCGGTTGACAAAAATAGGATTGCCAACATGATTGCCAACGTCCGATGACGATATGGCACAAGAAGAAGAAGAAGTCTCCATCTGCGGTGATCTTGGAGCCCAGGAAAATAAAATCTGTCACTGCCTCCATTTCTTCCCCATCTGTTTGCCAGGAATTGAAAGGGCCGGATGCCATGAACTTAGTTTTCTTCATGTTGAGTTTCAAGCCAACTTTTGCACTCTCCTCCTTCACCCGCATCAAGAGGTTCATGAAATATTTGATAAATTCAAGATTGGGAATGCAATTTGTTGCTCCAATTCTTACTTGGAAGAATATCAGCAGTAAAAATGAATGTTTTACCTAGATTTATCTTCTTATTTCAAATGATACCGGTGCTTAAATCAGACAAACCACTGCTAGAATGGCAAAAAGGAGTGAATAAATTTGTTTGGAATGAAAAAAAGCCGAGAGTGAAACTGAAAATAATGCAAGATACTCGTGAGAGAGGTGGTCTTAAACTTCCAAACCTTTGATTATATTATGAAGCAGCTGCATTGATACAAATAAGTGATTGGTTTGGAAAAACCAAGACTGAATTGTTGAACATAGAAAGTCATGACCTTGTTTGGGGATGGCATGCATATCTATTTTATGACAATAAAGTGGATAAAGTGTTTAATAGTCATCTACTTAGAAATGCCTTGATGAGAATCTGGAAGAAGCACTGAACCAAGTGGGATTATAAGATTCCATTATGGCTGGATCTTGCTGATACCATGTGGAATACAAATATTAAGTCACTCGGGGTTTTTTTATATAAAGAGCTACTTTATCCTGAAGGGGGCAGATGGTGGCTGAAGACTTTGGAAACGCTGTTGGAAGAAGGGATTTCTTTGACTTGGTTGCAGTACAATCAATTACAGATGAGATGGAAAGAAGATCAACAAACTGGGTTAATGGAATATGAAGTAGAATTGGTTAGACAGATAAAAGAGATAGGTCCAATGCATATTAAGAGAGTTTATAATGTTTTGTTAGAAAGGGATTCAGAAAATGAGTTAGTTAAAGATTGTATGATTAAATGGGCACAGAATTTTTCTCAACCAGTTATGATGGAAACATGGGAAAAAATATGGGTTCAGAATGTTAAATTTACACAGTCACAAACTTTACGAGAAAATTTTTATAAAATGTTTTATAGATGGCATTTAGACCCCAAGAAATTGTCTTGTATGTACCCTAACGTGCAGCCAAAATGCTGGAGATGTGAGTGTTTAGATGCTACATATTTTCACATATGGTGGACTTGCAAAAAAGTGAGGGCTTTTTGGATAAAAATTTGGTGGGTTATGCAAAATGTTTTAAGGAAAAAAATACAATTCTCTCCGCAATTTTTTTTATTGGGTATAGTTAAAGATTTTACATTGGGTGAAACAAAACTGATTTTGTATATGGTGACAGCAGCTAGGTTGTTGATTGCCCAATACTGGAAGAGTGATACCTTACCGACTGTGGACCAATGGATTCAGAAGATGGCTGGATTTGCAGAAATGGCGAAGATTTCAGCCTTTTTAAAAGATCAGACGCATGAGAAGTATATGCAGGAATGGGAAAAGTGGATTGAATATATACAGAATAAATATCAGACTAGAAAATATTATGTAGCTTTCAGCTGAGGGGGATTGATGGTTATGCTAGTAAATAGAGAAAAAGATATGGAAGGGATGAATAACATATATATTGTTTGGAATTATTAGTATTGCATATAGGGGAAGTCAAGGGGGAGGGGAGGGAAAGGGGTGGTGGGGGAGGGTTAGGGTGGGACTTGTAGGGAACTATATTTTTGTAAATGTAATTTTTATAATGTTCGGGAAAGGGGGGGAAAGGGGGAAAAATTTGTATGTGTAAAACTTTTTCAATAAAAAAGGTTCATGTATGTATAGATGTATAGATATATTAGATATATAGATATATATATAGAAAGAGAGAGAAAATAGAAGACAGTAGATAGAGATAACGACAATTTCAAACTAGCGCATGCGCAGTACCGGCTGCCAGGCGGGGCGGAGCCAGGGAAATCCGACGGCCGCGGCGAGGGCCGTGCGAGGGTCACGTGACTCCGGGGAGCCCCGCCCCTTCATCTCGTGCCGCCGCCCCACCCCAGTTCCCCGGAAGTCCCCGCCGCGTGACCGGAAGCCGGAAGGAGGCGAGGCGCCAGCTGAGGGGGCTCGCCAGGGTCTCCCGTCCCCTCGGCCGGAGGAGGAGGAGGCGCAGAAGCAGCCGCAGCAGCGAAAGCAGCAGAGCCGCGGACGCCCCCCTCCCGCCGCCGCCATGGGCTGCTGCTACAGCAGCGAGAACGAAGCCTCCGACCAGGTCTCGGCCCCGCCCGGGGGGAGGAGGGGGAGGAGGAGGAGGCCGGGTCCCCTCCGGCGGGTCTGGGGGCTTCGCGGCCCAGTGGCCTCCCCGCCCTCCCTCACGTGCCGAGGGAGCCGGCTGGGGGAGTGGGCGCCGCGGAGGGAGGCGGGGTCGAGCAGGCGGTGCCTGCGGGGGGGGGCGAAGGGAAGACCCCCCCCAATTCCCCCCGCCCCCCGCAGCACAAAGCCAGGCCGCCCGGTCTCCCCCCTCCCTCCCCTGCTCTTATGTGGGGGGGGGGCTCTCTGGGTCTGGGGGCCTCTGTGGATGTGGGGATCCCCCCTCTTAGGGCTCCCTGTGGAGGTGGGCGGCCGCGCTGGGGGAGGGGGCGGCTCGGCGGGTGACGCGGCTGCAGGGCGGAGGCTCCGGGGCCGAGGGAGGCTTGGAGTCTTTCGTCGCGGTCCCCTCTGGCCTGTGAGCTGCCTGGCTTGCTTGAAGACGTTTCATGGCCCAACTAGGGAGCCGCGTCAGTGTTGGGAGGAAGTGGGATGGGAGGATCTTGGTTGGCATAACCCAAGTAGGGAACAGCGTCAGTGCTGGGAGCAAGGAGGCATTGCAGAGTAGAGGAGGAGGAGAAAGAAGGGGAAAAAGAAAGAGAAAAAAGAGGAGGAGAAGGATTGGCGTCAGTGCTAGGAGGACGGAGGGATTGCAGAGTGGAGGAGAAAGAGAAAAAAGAGGAGGGGGAGAACTGTGGGGTCCTTGCTGGTTTTCTTGCAGACATTTCATGACCCAACTGGGTAATAACATCAGTGGTAGAAGGGGGTGGGGTTTGTTCCCTGTTTATATATATAAACTGTTTGCCCTGCCAGTGTTGGTGGGAATGTGGCTTTCTCCTTGCTGGTTCCTTGACTGGGATATTGTTTTTTGCTTAATTGTTTGTTTGATGTCAATCCCGGCTTATCTGAGTGTTTTGTATTACCTCTGATGATGTCACCTAGTTGGGTCAGAAAATGACTGTGAGAAAACCACGCAGCTCAGAGAGCACCAAGGACCCCACAGTTCAGCCCTGAGCTACACACATTCTCTCCTATTTATTTGTTGTGCCTGCAGTTTCCTTGGCAAGATTTTTGGATTGGTTGTTTTGCTCCTCCTGGCTAGGGAGGGAGGGAAATTGGGGAAGGGCTGCCCCAAAGCCACCCAGCCGGCTTCCCTGCCTAAGGGAGGGCCAGAAAGGCCACTCTTCCTGTTCGAAACCTGGGGCCTTTAGTCATGGCTGCAAACTGGCTGCCTTCAATTTGAATCCTGGTGATTGCCTGGAGGAATCCCTGCAAGTTTCTTGGCAGGCGGTTTTGGGGGTGGCTTTGTCATTGCCTCCCTCCTGGGATGAAAGAGTGAATGGTTGAAAGTCACTCAGTTAGTTTTCTGTCCGAGGCAGAACTAGAACTCGCAGCCCCCCAGTTTCTCTAGCCTGATGCCTTACCCCCTACTACACCAACTGGTTCTCTCCCTTTATTTTACAGAGCCCAGGTTGGTTTGTTTATATTTATTCATATCCTGCCTTTATTATTGTTATAAATAACTAAAGGCGCAAATATATTTGAGTCATTCCTCTTTCCCCCCGCAACAACAATCCTGTGGGGTGGGGTGGGCTGAGAGTGGCTGGCCCAAAGCCACCCAACTTTCCTGCCAAAGGCAGGACTAGAATTTACCATCTCCTGGTGATTGGCCCAAAGTCACCCAGCCTCCTTTCATGCGTAAGGCGGAACTAGAACTCAGAGTCTGCTGCCTTAACCACTAAGCTAAATTAGCTCTAGACTGGTTCAGAGTGAAAGCCAGCTGGGCGACTTTGCAGCAGTCGCTCTCTGTTAGCTCAAGCTACCTCATTGTTGTAGGAACAAGAGGCAAGAGGTTTGCTGCTTGAATTATGTATAAAAAGGTGGGATAAAAGTATAATTTTAAAAATGATGACACATTTGCAACCAAATTGCCAAGCTCAGAGCTCCGGCCAACAGCCCATAATTTTTAAAATGTCTGAATTGTTCGCCCATTAAAAATTGTGCACAGGACAGTAACGGCATCACAACAATTAATGGCTGAGCTGGTTTTCTGGAGGTGATTTGAAAGCTTCCTTCCAGTTGGGAGGTTGCTGGTTCTTCTGCCTTACACCTCTGATCAGAAGTGAAGGCAGTCCTTCACTTATGACCACAATGGAGCCCAGCATTTCCATTGCTAAGTGAGGCAGTTGCTTAAGCCGCTCAGAGTTACCCTGTGGTAAGATGGGCAGCCAGTAAAATGTTAAAATAAATGGGTTTTGTCTCATTTTACAACCTTTCTTTCCCCAGTTGTTAATTGAATCGTGGCAGTTGCTATATTAGTAACATGATTGTTGAATCTGGCTTCCCCCTGACTTGGCTTGCCAGAAGGTCACAAGATGTGATCCAAATTCATTGTTGTTAGTAGGATAATGAAAAAATTCAGGTGCTTAGTAACTGACACCTATTTATGACAGTCGTGGTGTTCTGAGGTCTCCTTTTGCAATCTAACAAAGTCAGTGGGGAAGCCAGATTCTGCACTGGTTCATTTAACAACGGTGGCAAGAAAAGTCATCAGATGGGGCAAAACTGATTTAACTGTCTTCCTTGGCAACGGAAATGTTGGGTTCAATTGTGGTCGTAAGTGGAGGATTGCCTGTAGGTGGTGAGCGAAAGGCCGAGGAAAGTCCCAGAGCCAAGACAGGCGCTCTGGAGCAGAGCTGTTTCCCCGCTTGTAAAAATATCGGAGAGTTCCAGAGATGGCAAAGTTCCCGTTGGCGAATAACCGAAATAGCCAGTGTGGGCTAGGATGTGACTGGCAGCCTCAGGCTTGTCAGCGGTTCCTCCCAGCTGCAGAGGAGAGCAAATGGCTCCTCTGTGGTCACGTGAAATGCAGCAGGCCGGTGGGAAAGATTGTTCCGTCCCTTAAGGGAAGTTGGCAGAGGGAGGAAGGCAGCTCTGATGGCCAGAAAGAAGGTGGAGATGTCTGTCTCTGGGGTGTCCTTGGCGCCCTCTGAGCTGGGCGCTTTTCCTTCAGACGTTTCATGACCCAACCAGGTGTTCTCATCAGTGCTAGAAAGGAGGGGGGCTTGCTTGTTCGTATACTAGTGGCTTGCCCTGTCAGCGTGGGGGAAGTGGTCATGGCGGTTCCTTGTTTAGGCTGTTTATGGTTTCTTTGTCTGAGTTGGTAGTTCCTTGATTGTCCCACCCACAGACAGGCAAGGAAGCAAATCCCCCCTCCCTTCTAGCACTGATGCGGTTCCCCAGCAAGCTCAGAGAGCCCCAAGAACCCCACAGCCCCTCTCCGTCTTCCCCTCTCCTCTCTGCAAACCCCTCTCCCTTCTAGCCCTGATGAGGTTACCTAATTGGGTGAGGAAACGTCTGCAAGAAAGCAACCAAGCTCCGAGAGCACTATGGACCCCACAGCTGTTTTCCTCCTCCTCCCTTCCTCCTCCCCTCTGCAAACCCCTCTCCTTCCTAGCCTTCCTGATGTTGTTACCTAGTCGGGTCATGAAATGTCTGCAAGAAAACCAGCACGCTCAAAGAGCACCGAGGACCCCTCATTTCAACCTTCAGCTACAAATATTCTCTTCTATCGGCCTGTCTTTTTGGCCCAGTCCAGGAGGGATTTGGGAACATCTGCCTGGTTCTGCTTGCTCCTCCCCAGACTGACTTCCTCCTCCTTGTTCTCTCATTTGCAGGGGGAGGAGTCCAAGCCCCTGCTGCCCCCAGCCTCCAGCCCACCCAACAAGTCCATGAATGGAATGGAACCCTGCTGCACTCTGCCTTCAGCCCGGACGGACGAGCAGGCGCTGCTCTCCTCCATCCTAGCTAAGACAGCCATGTAAGTCTTTGGTCTGGGGCATACCTGGGATGCCTGGGGGTGGCCTAAGTGTTTCTTGATTCTTATTGATTAAATTTACATGCCGTCCATCTCACTCTCCCGAATGACTCTGGGCAGCTTCAGAAGAATAAAAGCATAGGTATGAAAAAATATTAAAAGGATGTGGGGTTAGTTAAATTAAGCAGCTCTTTTGGGGCGGGGGGGGCTGCTTATTCTGGGGGACCCAGGTGAATGGAATTAATTTCCAGAGTTACCTCTGGGTGCTGGTTGTCCTATTCAACACGTCCTTTTTCCCTCATCCTTTCTGTTACTATCATTCATTGCAAAGTCAGCCAGATGATCAGGCTGGGTTTGGCATTTTTATCTGCCTCTCGAGTCCTTCCCAAGGACCTGGAAGAGGCAGGTGTGGCTGTTTGATGGTGTTATTTATTTATTTGTTCAACTTGTATGCCGCCTTTCTCCGAAGACTCAAGGTGGCTTGAGGTATCGTCACAGGATGTCGGTTGATGGGAGATTTTGTCAATGCCAAAATAATATTCAGAACGTTGTTTTTCCTTCATTCCCTCTTTTGTTGTTTTCATTTATTAAATCTGTCTTGACACCCACCGCACTGCCAAGCGAATCTGGGAGGCTTAGAAACCTCATACGAACAGAAGTGGAAGCATTAGAGGTTAAATAAAGAGAAATTAAGTTAAGGACTGGAATACTACAGGGTGGAAGTGGGATCTTCTTCCTAGTCCACTATCTGTCCTCTTCTGCCACGGAACGTCCCCAGGCCAGTTGGCCAAGCCAGGTTTTGTGGCTCCGAGTGTGCCAAGGCCTTGGGTGGTGGAAGATACCGTCCCTCACTGAAAGCCTTGGACTCTTGGCCCCTCCAGGCCCATCTTCCACAGGTAGCCCTTACCCAGCCCTGAGTATTAGCCTCCTTCTGGCCACGGTTTTGGCTTAGAGCCAAGAGCTGACTGCTCCAGAACCCCACCCCTGCTGCAGGATGGTTTGTGTGATCCTGAGTGAGGCAGGTGGAGAGAGGCTTTCTCTAACCCCTAGGCACTTCTGCCTTTTTGCAGCAACATCATTGATGTTTCAGCCGCCGATCAGCAGCAGATGGAGCAGCACGAGTACATGGACCGAGCACGGCAGTACAGGTAGGGGGACTCTGGGCAGTGGGGGGTTGGGGGGGGCTCCTTAGCCTCTCTAAGGCAGCCTTGCCGTGAGATCGCAGTTGTAAGTAGCCCTCGACTTGCTACTACCTGTGTGCATTTTACAACAGCGCTGAAAAAGTGACTTACGACTGGTCTTCACCCTTACGACCGTCACAGCCTCCCCATTCTCACATGGCATGTATTAACAATGGTTGCAGCCTGCTGGGCTCCTTCCCAGCCACCTTCAAAGCCAACGGGGGCAAAGCCAGTTTCCCTTAACACAACTGCAATGATCTGCTTAACCGGTGTGCATGTGTGTGATAAAATTGGGCGCGACTCACTTAATGCCTTGTCACTTAATGTCACTTAACCGCCTTGCTTAGCAACAGAAGCAGCTGCTGCCATTTGTGGTTGTAAGTCAAGGACTGCCTGTAGATCTGTTCCCTAACAGAGCATTCACACAAGCCGGGCCAGGCAGTTGTTGCCTGTCAATCACAGATGGAGTGGGGGGGGGGGCAGACCACCCTCCAGAGATTGGGGAGGGGGCTGTTTCAGCCCCCAGGCTTGGGAGAGTCCAAGTGCCCTCTCTGGGGGAGCTGCTGTGTCAGTCTCAGTTTCTGGTTCCATTCTTGCAAAAACAGCCACACCTTCCTTTAGGGCAGTTTCTCAACCTTGGTAGCTTGAAGATGGGTGGACTTCAACTCCCAGAATCCCCCAGCCAGTAGGCATCCTGTGAGCCTTCCGGAGCTGCCCCTGGTCACCCCATCTGTCTCACTCCATCCCTCTCCCCCCCTCCCCCCCCCAGCACCCGGCTGGCCGTGCTGAGCAGCAGCCTCACGCACTGGAAGAAGCTCCCTCTGCTGCCCTCGCTGACCAACCAGCCGCACCAAGTACTCGCCAGTGACCCTGTGCCCTTCGCAGATCTGCAACAGGTAGGTGGCTCGGCCGGCGGAATTAAGCCACGGCGTACGCCTCCCCTTCTGTGAGGCAGAGGGGCTCCCTCTGGCTTTCCTCTCGGAAGCAGGAGCAGGCAACAGCTCCCATGTGCCCCAGCCAGCCTGGCAACGCACCCTAAGCCCCCTCTGTTCCCCAGGGCTCTTGGACTTTCAGCTGCAGGAGCTGGCTGGCTCCATCCCTTAGGGCTTAAATACCAATATCGTCTGCATATTATGTAATATGTATATATGTTTTTTTAAATCCACTTTTATTTTAAAAGTAACTAAAGGTGGTTATATATACATACCCGTATATATGCCGACCCGAATATAAGCCGAGGCACCTAATTTTACCACAGAAAAAAAAAACTGGGGAAACTTATTGACTCGAGGATAAGCCTCGGGTGGGAAATGCAGCAGCTACCGGTAAATTTCAAAATAAAAATAGATACCAATAAAATTACATTAATTGAGGCATCAGTAGGTTAAATGTTTTTGAATATTTATTTCAAAGAAAAACAGTAAACTAGCTCTGTAAGTGCTTCTTTTAGAAGCCTCTGGCGATCAGGCAACTCAGCTGGGATCGCCAGAGGCTTTTAAAGGCATTCCCCCCCCCCAGTATAAGCTGAGGCCCCTCCCTCCCGTGGCACCTTTTTCAGCATAAAAATGTGCTGAAAAACTCGGCTTATACTCAAGTATATACGGTAATATCCCTTTCTCCTCTTATTTTCTCCCCAACAACCCTGTGAGGTGGGTTGGGCTGAGGGAATGAATGGCCCAAAGTCACCCACCTGGCTTTTATTAGGTATTACCTAAGATGGGACTAGAAATCTCCATCTCTTGATGATTGGCCCAAGGTCACCCAGTGGACTAAAGCAGGACTAGAACTCCTCGTCCCCTGGTGGTTGGTCCAAGTCACCCAGCTTGTTTTAGTGGGACTGTTCGTAGTTCCTTGATTAGCAGTAGCAATAGCATTTAGACTTAGATACCGCTTCACAGGGCTTTACAGGCCTCTCTAAGCGTTTATAGAGTCAGCCTCTTGCCCCCAAACATCTGGCTCCTCGTTTTACCGACCTGGGAAAGACGGAAGGCTGAGTCAACCTTCAGCCAGTGAAGACTGAATTCCTGACTCTGGGCAGTCAGCCTGCAATGCGGCACCCTAACCACTGGGCCACCGTGGCTCTTAGGATGCCACTTACTGTTTGATAGTTTGTCTGAGTTGCTAGTACCTTGATTGGGGTAACAGGGACAGGGCTAGCTACTATATATAAGCAGAGAGAACCCCCCCTTCCTTTTAGCACTGATGATGTTACCTAGTTGGGTCATGAAACGTCTCTAAGAAAGCAGCCAAGCTCCGAGAGCACCAAAGACCCCGCAGGACTGCCAGCATCCTGGCAGAAGTCTCTCCTCCATGGCTGGGGGGGATGGGTAGAAGCTTCTCCCGAAAGCCTCCCCCTTCCCCTCATCTCACGCCTGTGCCCCCTTCCTCTAGGTCTCCCGGATAGCTGCCTATGCCTTCAGTGCCCTCTCCCAGATCCGCGTGGATGCGAAAGAAGAACTGGTGGTGCAGTTTGGGATCCCCTGATGCCCATCCTCTCGCCCGAGTTTGGGTTTCCCTCCTCCACTTTTAATTTCTCTCCTCCCCACCACTGGATCGACACCGCAGTGGACCTTGTTCACAAGAAGAGACACTGGATCTGTTATCTGGCCACAGGGACACTAACGTGTGGACAGCCAAGGCTGACGAGACCCATCCCTTGGCGCCCTCCTCCTCTTCTCCCTGGCTTGGCAAGGCAGTGCCCGGTCGGCCTGGGCCCGGAGGCAGAGCGCGCTCGCTCGGAGGAAGACGACTTCCGGGACTCACGCCGGGGGAGGAGCGGGGGGGGGGGCGGTCACTGGGCTTCATTTACCTTTGTGGTTGTGGCTCTGGAATTTTGACTTTGGGCGGGAGAGGATGGGATGGAGGGGGACAAGCAAGCCAGAGGGGGCCCCTCTTGTCCCCCCCCGTCTGAGCTGGATCGTTCCCTTCCATCACCTGATCTTTGGATGTTTTAGAGTGGGGAAGCAGCACTGGTGAATTAGAGCTTTTTAAGGGGGGGAAAGCAACACAACCACGGAAGCGAAGCCTTTCGATCTTAGCATCCTTCTTGGTCTGTACCCCTCCCCTCTTTTACCTCGCTGAGCTGTCATTTTAATTTTTTTTCGTTGGTTTTGCTAAAGTAGGTTAAGAAAAGTATAAATATATTCATCCGAGCAAAGGCCTGCTCTTTATTTGACTGGAGGCGGAAGGACGGAGCTACCGTTCTATACTTTATGGTGAGGCCCCCCTTGGAGCAGTTTTGGTCACCACGGCACAAAGAAAGTTGTTGGGACTCTGGAAAAAGTGCAGAGAAGAGCAACCCAGAGGATTAGGGGGCTGGAGGCTAAAACGTACGAAGAACACTTGGGGAGGAATCGGGGAGGTCTAGTCTAGCGAAGAGAAGGACCAGGGGAGACATGACAGCATCTTCCAATATTTGAGGGGCTGCCCCGAAGAAGAGGGGATCAACCTCTTCTCCAAACAGGAGAAGGAATAACAGATGGAAGCTTAACAAAGAGAGATCCAACCTAGAATTAAGAGGGGATTTTCTGATGGAACAATTAAGCAGTGGAACGGCTTTCCTTCAGACGTTGTGGGTCACTTAGCAACAAAAATGTTGGGCTCCATTGTGGGAGTAAGTCCAGGGCTAACCTGATGTGATGGGGTCAAGCAGAAAGAATCATCTATGCCAGTGGCTTCTCAACCTGTGGCTCACTGGGCCCTGGGGGCCCACAAGGGGTCTGTCAAGGCTGGAAGAAATGTGCTTTCAATCTTGATTTCAGATTGGGGGCTCCATGGCTACAGAAGGTATTTAAAGGGAGGGGGTCCCTGGTGAAGGAAAGGTTGAGAACCACTGACCTGCGCCACCAAGTGCAGCGTACAGGTGAAATTGGAGGCAGAGCACAGCTCCAGAAGAACCTGTGGGGTCTTGCCGGGAGGGAAGGGGGGGGGGCTGCATTTTCTGCCTGGGCTGCTTGGGCCCCATGGCAGGCAGGGCTGAAGCAAGAGGGAGGCAGGGGGCCGAATCGACCTTCACTGATGGGTGCCTTGAGGCCATCCGGCCTGAGCACACGTCCCCCTCAAGTGGAGTTGAACTTCTCTGATGGGAGGCTTGGGAAGAAGGGGGGCTTCTGGCTTACAGATACAGCATGACGGTAGCGTCAGAAGTCTCTTGCCATTTGTTTTCCCATTCTATAGCACTGGGCCCAGAAGACACAGCAGCATGGAGGGTCTCTGTGGGTCCTTGGTGCTCTCTGAGCTGCTAGCTTATTAGCCCTTATGCGCCCTTTAGCATTGAAGATATTCTCTAGCTGGGTCATGAAACGTCTGCACGAAAATCACCAGGCTGAGAGATCATCGGGGACCCCAGTCATCCTCCGCAAACCTTCCTTCCTTCCAGCACTGATGATGTTCCCTGGTTGGGTTATGAAACGCCTGCCAGAAAACCTCAGAGCTCAGAGAGCACCAAGGACCCCACAGTTCAACCCTGAGCTACAGAAATTCCCTTCTAGTGGTATGTCTTTTTTTGCCTACAACACTGAAAAAAAGTGACTTATGTTATGTCTAAGATATACAACTAAGGAGAAACTTCCTAACAGAGCAATGAACCATTGGAACGCCTTGCCTCCAGACGTTGTGGGTGCCCCATCACTGGAGGCTTTTAAGGAGAGTCTGAACAACCATTTGTCTGAAATGATAAGAGATTCTTTTGCTCGAGTGGGGGGGTTGGGTTAGATGACCTCCAGGGTCCCCTCAAGCTCTGTTATTCTATGGCCTATGAAACATTTCCTCCTCTTCATTCGCAGCCGACTAAAAAAAACAACATTTGGAACGGAGAGCATTTTCTTTTGCACAGAAACGTCTCTGTGGATGTATCGGGTTGCCAAAGCCAGTTCCTCCACCATGGGAAGAAGCTGTGGTAGGGATGGCTCAGCATGTCTAGGTGACAGGCCGGAGAGGCCCTTCGACTGCCCACCTGTATTCTGGAAGAAGCAGCCAAGGCTCTCGCCCTGCCTCCTCTTCTGTGCACCCCCCCACATCTGTGCACCCCTGGCTCTCGTGCCCCCCCCTTGCAATTCACCAGGTGAAGCTACTCTAAAGCTTTATTCCTCAGGAAGGCGGCAGTCCATCAGTAGCGTTCCCGTTTCTTCCGGATCACCTTCGGCTTGATGTTCATGCGCCTCCAGACGGTTGCGGTGCTGCGGTCCAGTTTGGTGACACCACTGAAATCGAAGGACTTCAGCTGGGGCAAAGTGGACAGGACGTAGCTCCTAGGAGAAGGAAAGGGCCCAGAGAGAAGCGGTCAGTCCCTGGCTACCTGGGAAGGGCCCTCGAAAGTCCTGGGAGCCCTTGAGTGCTGCCCATTTCAGGGCGCCAAAGGCGGGAAAGGCTCCTGTCCCTTCTCGGGGGGAGGCAGAAAAAGGGATAACCGAATACAGGTAGTCCTTGGCTTACAACAGTTCATTTAGTGACCGCTTGGAAGTTAACGACTGCACTGAAAAAGTGACTTAGGGCTGTTTCTCACACCACCGTTGCTGCATCCCTGTGATGATGTGATCAAAGTTCAGACACTGGGCAAACCGGTTCATATTTATGACGGTTGCAGTGTCCCCTTTTGCAACCTTCTGACCAGCAAGAAGCCAGATTCACTTAACAACCACAATACTAACTTAACAACAGCAGCAACGTTTCCCTGAACAAATTGTGGCAAGAAAGGCCGTAAAATGGGGCAAAATTAACAATGGTCTCACTTAGCGACAGAAATTTTGGGCTCAATTGTGATCGTAAGTTGAGGGCTACCTGTAGATAACCTGCTAAGAAAAGACTGGACAGCCACCTATCCGAAGTGCTGTGGGGTTCTCTCGCTTGAGGGGGGATGGATTAGAAGACCTCCAAGGTCCATTCCAGCTTCATTCTGATTGGTTCTTAGGCTAGCTGTCCCCAAACCTTGTGAGGATTCCTTTATAGGGCTGCATCCCCCTTCATCCTCTCTGTTTGGCTACTAGCCACAGTGAGGTGGTAGTCCAGCCTCCTATGAAGAGCAGAGACTGCATTTATGTAGGAAGAAATGCATCCTTAGACATCCTTTGGAGGTCTCTTTTCCAGATGGGATCCAGGTCAGTTGGCAGAACAATTAACCAGTGGAACTACTGGCCTCCAGAAGTTGTGGGTGCTCCATCACTGGAGGTTTTTAAGAAGAGATTGGGCAGCCATTTGTCTAGAATGGTATAAGGTCTCCTGCTTGAGCTGGGGCGGGTTGGAGCAGAAGACCTCCAAGGTCCCTTCCAACTGAGTTATTCCATGTTCTTGGATGGACCTTATGGGGAAATGTCTGGGGGGGGCATACCTTGACAGGGGCTGGACTAGAAGATCTCCCTTCCAGCCCTAAGATGCTAGGAAAGAGAAGATAGATATGACAGACAGATAAGGTAGAGGATGGGTGGGTGGATGGATGAGTTTGCCTCCAGAAGTTGTGGGTGCTCCATCACTGGAGCTTTCTAAGAAGAGACTGGACAGCCACCTGTCTGGAATGGTATTAGAAGACCTTCAACGTCCCTCCCAACTCTGCCTGTCTCAAGGAATCCTTCCAACTACATGATCCTTCCAACCACAAGCTAAGAGGCGTCTTTCCTCCTCCTCACAGAAGAGATGAAAGATCAGGGTTGGCAGAGGTCCAAGAAGTTGAAGAAGCTGGCCCACCCAGTTGGACTTCCTGCGTGGCCTGGAACCAGCTCAATCCTTAAGAGTTGATGGATCTTGGAGACCAGGGATGGGAGAAGAGAATGGGTGGGGCAGGAGTACCAATGGACAATTGAGCTGGGGAATAATTCAGGTTCTCCTAAGCTATTTAGGATGAATTTCAATCAGAAGTAGTAGAGACGTTGTAATTTATGTGATGAGTCATTGCTCCAATCAGAGTCTATGCAGGGCATTGTGTAACCTTGTCTTCTTGCAAGTCTTGTGAAATTTGAGTGTTTTCTTTCCATTACTCGGGAAGAAAGACCGGGCTCTCTGCATACCTAAGATTGGCAATGATTTGTCCAGATTTACTAAAAACTCAAGACGGTGCCGTCAATCTAAGGTGGCGTCCTTGTCTTGCAGAATCTACTGCAGAGGATCGAAGCGGATCAGGAAATCCTCCCAGGAAGAGGGGCTGAAGAGTTCCATGGGGGAAACCACTTGTCATTTTGCTATTGGGGACTGGAGTCGATCTAACCCGAAAGGAAGCCCTGGAAGATTCCCAGTGAGGGGGGTGTACTGATCCACTGAAGTCAACCACTTGCAGACAGAATGAGAGTGTGGGACATGCTTTTCACCGGGCAGATTCCAGAATGGAATTCAGGTATTTTAGTGTAGAGTTTTTGGGGTCTGGAGAACACCCACTTCAAGTCCAGAATAACAGGGTGGTAAGGGGCCTCGGAGGTCTTCTAGTCCAACCCTCTGCTCAAGCAGGAGGCCCTAGTTCATTCTGGACAGGTGGTTGTCCAATCTCTTCTTAAAAACCTCCAATGACGGAGCACCCAAAACTTCTGGAGGCACCTTCCATTCCACCAGTTAATTATTCTCCCTGTCACGATATTTCCCCTTAATTCTAGATTGGATCTCTCCTCGATTAGTTTCCACCCAATGTTTCTTCTTGATTTCTGGTGCTTGGCTGACTTCCTCTTCTCAGCGGCAGCCCCTCAATCAATCAATCAGAATAGATCGGTGGCAGCCCATCAATCAATCAATCAATCAAGAAGAATAAAGCTGGAAGGAAGCTTGGACGTCTTCTAGTCCAACCCCCTGCTCAAGCAGGAGACCCTAAGTAATATTTCACACCCAGGTGGCTGTCCGGTCTCTTCTTAAAAGCATGGAAGATGGCTCTATCATGTCATCCTTGGGGCTTCTCTTAGTTAGAGCTGACATTCCCGGTCCTTCCTTCTTCACAAAGCTTCCAAGCCCCCAGCGGTCACCTGTAGCCCTTTTCCTCTTCGATGGGGTTTCCGTGCAGGGTCAGGTTGCGCAGGTGAGGCAAGACAGCCAGCTTGTCCACTTCGGAGAGATGCTGGATGCTGTTGCCGTGAAGGTTCAAATTCCGGAGGTTGTAGTAGTTGGTCAGCACCTGGGAAGAAGTGGGCAAATAACAGGGGGTTGGTTTTAGTTTTGGTTTTACGGCTTGGTTGTTCCTTGCTGGCTTTTCTGAGCACCCATGAAGGGCTCCTTAAGCCTTTCAGGTCGGTTTCCCAGGCTGGTCGGTCCGTCCCTACACTCCACCCCCACCCCGCTATTAAGGGTGGTATTTATAATGGTCATAAACGGGTCCTGGCCATCCGGTCCCCCTCTGCCCCCCCCATCTCCTCTGGGGTGGGTTGTTGCCTGTGCTTTGTGGATGAACCCAGCCGTGTTTAATTGAACAGAATACAGAAGGTCCTTGACTTGCGGCCACAATCGAGCCCAAAGTTTATGTTGTTTAGTGAGAATTTGTTAAGTGAGTTTTGCCCCATTTTACGACATTTCTTGCCACGGTTGTTAAGTGAATCAATGCAGTTGATAAGTTAGTAACATGGTTATTGAGTGAATCTGGCTTCCCCACTGATTTTGCTTGTCAGGAGGGGATCACGTGACCCTGAGATACGGCGACCATCATAAATACGAGTCAGTTGCCAAGCATCTGAATTTTGATCCCGTGACCACAGGGAGGCTGCAAGGGTCATAAGTGTGAAGAATGGTCCTAAGTCACTTTTTTCAGTGCCATTGTAACTTTGAAGGTCACTAAAATGAACCGTTGTAAGTCGAGGACTACCTGTATTTTAATAGGCCAAGTGTGTGATTAGACACACAAGGAATTTGTCTCCAGGACAGAAACTCATAACACGCAAAGAAAAAGAGTCATCATCATCATCATCATCATCATCCCAAAAGGGAGAAATATGTAATAATGCTACAGCTACAATATCTGGGTTAAAACACACAGACATTATTATTATACTATGATACCATAATAGAGTAATAAATATGACAAATTCCTTGTGTGTCCAATCACACTTGGCCAATAAAGAATTCTGTCTTTATAATACGCAGGTTGTGCTCCACTTCCAACGGTTCATTTAGTGACTCTTCAGTTAGAAATGTGACTTATGACCGTTCTTCAAAGTTATGACCGTTGTAGCATCCCCATGATCACGTGATCGAATCTCAGACGCTTGGCCACTGACTCATGATGGTCGTCGTGTCTTGGAGTCACATGATCCCCTTTGTGACCACCTGACAAGCCATAGGGAAGCCAGATTCACTTAACAACAGAGTTATTAACCTACCAACTGCAGTGATTCACTTAACAGCTGTGGCAAGGAAGGTCATAAAATGGGGCAAAACTCACTTAACAAATCTCTCACATAACAAGACATTTAGGGCTCAGTTGTGGTCGTAAACTGAGGATTACTTGTATTACAAAGTAATATGTAGCATAATATGTACCCTGTTTCTCCCAAAATAAGACTTTATCCCCTGATAATAAGCCCAATCGGGCTTTTGAGGGCATGGCAATAAGGCCAAGCGTTTATTTCAGGGTTCAAAAAAAAATAGAAGACAGGGTCTTATTTTTGGAGAAACAAGGTAGATATACAATATAATGTATATAAGAATATATATACATATATATACACACACACACATATAAAAGAAAAAAAAGGTAAAGGAATCCCTGTGGAATTTATTCCGCTAATCATTGCTGAGTGTAGAGGGTAATACTCTTCTCCATTCCATGGCCTTTGAGCCAGTGCTGTCTGAAGACGTTTCCATGGTCATGTGGCCAGCATGACGACACAGAACACCGTGACCTTCCCACCCAAGTGGCACCTATTCATCTACTCACATTTGCATGCTTTCTAACTGCCAAGTAGGCAGGAGCTGAGGCAGGAACAAGAGCTCGCCCCGTCATGCAGCGCTCGGGTCTCAAACCCAGGCTGACTTTCCAACTGACAATCCCAGCATCTTGACCCCTGAGCCGCTGCGCTGCCCCATAATATATTTTAAAACACATTATAGCATGTTATCATATAATAATATACTGTTATCTACACCATTAGGAAATTAAGGAGAAACTTCATAACAGGACAATTAACCAGTGGAAACAGCTTGCCACTGTAAGTTGTGGGTTTTCCATCACTGGAGGTTTTTAAGAAGAGACTGGACAGTCACTCATCCGAAATGGTATAGGGTCTCCTGCTTGGGTAGGGGGCTGGACTAGAAGACCTCCAAGCTCCCTTCCAGCTCTATTCTGGTTCTGATTCCTATTATATATTATTAGTTTATATATCGAGAGAGAGAGGCAAGAGATTCGAAAGGGCCGGGAGGTGACTTAGAGTACCGGGTCAATGCTGGGCAGGTCATTGAAGGAGAGGTCGATCCAGTAGATGTCCAGGGGATACTCCAGCAGCTTCTCCATGATGTCTGGGAAATCCGTCAGGTCGTTCAGGGTGTTGTTGTTCAGCCGAACGGCCTGGGTCAGCAGGCGGCCCCCCTCCAGGCGCCGGATGGCCCTGAGCCCAGGACGGGGATCCTCCGTCAGCAGATCTGAGGGGGAGCAGAGAGGGCAGAGGGAGGGCGTCTGCTGTGCCAAGAGCAACTGGGCACAGACTGGCAGCCGATGTCACCTGCACAGGACTCACAGCTCTGGAGCATGTGCAGAGTGCACTTCCCATTGTTGGGAAGCTGTTAGGCAAGAAGTCTATGGAGATTGTCAGCCATCCAGGTCACGGATTTTCCCCAAAAGGCAACTGGAGTTTCGTGTTTTTTTCTTCCTGGAAAATGTTTCATTTCTCATCCAAGAAGCTTCTTCAGTTCTGGAGAAGTTCTGAAGTTTTTGGATGAGAAATGAAACGTTTTCAAAGAGAAAAACAAGGAAGTCCAGGGGCCTTTTGAAAATAAATAAATAAAATAAAAGCATTTTTGGGTTGGTTTTATCACTCATTTCAAGAGAGACACAGAAGAAGGACCTTCTCTTTTGGCCCAGCAGCAATGGAAAATTTATTTTTATTTACTTATTTATATCTCACCTTTATTATTTTTACAAATAACTCAAGGCAGCAAACATCTCCAACATACCTTCCTCCTATTTTCCCCACAACCACCACCCTGAGAGGTGGGCCGAGAGAGAGAGCGACTGGCCCAAATTCACCCATGGCAAAGGTGAACTAGAACTCACCATTTCCTGGTGATTGGCTCAAACTCTCCCAGCTGGCTTTCATGCCTAAGGCAGGACTAGAACTCCCGGTCTCCTGGTAATTGGCCCAAACTCACCCAGGCAGCTTTCATGGCTAAGGCGGAGCTAGAACTCCCGGTCTCCTGGTTTCTAGCCTGCTGCCTCAACCGCTAGACCAGCAGTGCACATGGATTTTCTTTAAAAGTGTGGCCCTGCATCGGTGGCATCTTCTAATATCCAATATCAAAACCCAGGAATCAAACCGGCGCCAGGCAGGAGGATGTACCTTGCATGAAGCTGATGCCCCGGAAGGAGAAGTCCAGTGGCGGCGCCTGGAGGGAGGCCTTGGTGTAATTCCAGTGCACACACGTCTTCCCAGCTGTGCTGGCAAAACACAACGGCACACGGCCAGAGATTCGCACGCGGCCGAGCCCAGGAGTCTGCTGGGCTGGCTGCTCCAGGACCCCGGAGCTCTATCGACCCCTTCGGCTTTGGGGAAGGCGATTCCGGCCAGAGGGAGGGAGGGAGGGAGGGAGGGGGCAACCCAGAGAATGGCCCCTCTCCAGGCAAGGGATGGGCTCGCCACAAAAGTGGCAGGAGGGCGACAAGGAGGCCTTTGAAGCAAAAGTGGGCATTGCGTGAAACCTGCTGTGGCCATCTTGATTTTTCTAACCATGCGCTGTGGACAGCCCTGTTCCAGAGTGATTCTCTAAACCATGATTCACAAATCACCATGGAAGCCGAAAGCAAGCCACAGTACATCCGTAACCTGATGCTTCGTGTGGGGTGGGCATAACCCAGGGGTTGTGCAAAGAAAGTTTGCCATGTGGAGCCAACGGGCAGGAGCAGCCGGAGCTGAGCTGTGCCAACCGTGCCCGACTGATGGCACCAACTGAGGGCACTGTGATAAATCCATAAAGGATTGGACCAGGTGCCAGGAATGTCTCGGGAGCTCTGGTATCTTGGGGAGGGGGAGGGGAAGGAGGAGAGGGAGGAGGGAAGGAAGGAAAAAACACAAGGAAGGAGTGAGGGAATGAAGGAGTGAAAATGGGGAGGAAAGGAAGGAAGAGGAGAAGGGAGGAACAAAGGAAAGAAAGAGTTGGGGAAGGAAGGAAGGAATGAAGGAAGGAGAGAGTAAGAAAGGAGGAGGAAAGAAGGGGAAGAGGAGGCGATGGTTGCTAGAATTCTGACTTTTCAGCCTTGAAGATATAGGGAGTTGTCAACCTGCAACCAGAATTGGGACTAGAATTTTGGGTGCTAACACCTTAAATGAGTCGTGCTCCATTTCATGACTTCTCTGCTGTGGTCACTAAGCGAATCTGGCTTCCCCCATTGGCTTTGCTTGTTGGAAGGCCAGAAACGGTGATCACGTGACTCCGGGATGCTGCAACCGTTGTCCATAGAGGCTGGTTGACAAGCATCCGAATTCTGATCACCTCCTGCGGGGAGGCTGCGACAGCTGCCTGTGTTGTAACTCTGAACATTCTTTAGATCAGGGGTCTCGAACCTTGGCAACTTTACGACTTGTGGACTTCAACTCCCAGAATTCCTCAGCCAGCTTGCGCTGGCTGAGGAATTCTGGGAGTTGAAGTCTACAAGTCGTAAAGTTGCCAAGGTTGGAGAC
>WNWU01000067.1:876333-892871 GCA_012654045.1 Ptyas mucosa | reverse complement strand
GGAGGCGGGCAGAGCCAGCGACCGGAATTCAGCGGCACAAACTCAAGCATCGGACATGTCTGTGCAAGCCGGATTTGTGCGATGGGCCGTGTTGCTTTCAAGTCAGGAAATGTGAAATCTTTTTCCGGCTTTCCGTGCTGCATTTGCATCCCTATGTCGCTGGGAGACCCACCGGGAGGCTTCCCAGGGATCTTCTCCCTTTGAGGAATCTGGATCTTTGGAGCTGCGTTTGGGATCTTCTTTCCCTCTTGAAACCTCCGTCCAAACCGTCCTCTTGGATGAAAGAAACGCTTGGCTTGGTCTCTCGTCCTGGGCGGAGGATAAAGACGTGCCTGGAACACAGCCGCTTCTCCTCCTCCGACCCGCCTTTGCCCTGGAAGGCATTGGCCAATCTTTTTTGCTTCTTCTTTTTCTTTTCCTAGAAAGTTCTGTGCCAATGATGATGTTCTGTAAATGTGGATTGCTTTGAGGGGAGAATTGCATTTGATCTGCTACGGAGATTCTCAGCCATCCACTAGCTCACGGTTGTCCCAAAGGTGCTTCCCTCCCCCCTCCCAAAAGGCAACTGGACTTTTGTTTTTCTTTGAAGACATTTCACTTCTCATCCAAAAAGCTTCATCAGTTCTGACTGGTCAAAACTTCAGTCAGAACCAAAGAAGCTTCTTGGGTGAGAAACTAAACATCTTCAAGGAAAAACATTTGGGGAAAGAAAGCACCTTTGGGACACTTGATCTGCTATTTCTTCTTGGAAAAACTCCCTGGCATTTGAGAACAGCAAGAGGACTGAGTGGTGGGTGGCCAGTGTAAAAAGCAAATACTGCAGGGTGGCCATTTAAAACAAGAAAAAAGATATCTAGTAGCACCTTTTCCACCCTTTATTAAAAAGGCATAAGCTTCTCCCAGGCGCCTTCTGTTGTTGGGAGGCTGGAATGTTTCACATTTTCTCATTTGTAAAGTGTGAAACGTGCTGTTTTGTGAAACTTGATTCTATTTTGGTCCCCTCGGAACAAAACTTAGTGCAGCGAATCTCCCTGGGTTTGTATATTTTTATTTATCAGGGGTTCTTGGTGCTCCCTGAGCTTGGTTGTTTCCTTTCAGACGTTCCATGACCCAACTAGGGAACATCATCAGTGCTAGACAAAAGTGATGGTTCCTCTTTCTTGATATACAAGTGGCTTGCCCTAGAGAGCAAGTTCCCCCTCCCTTTTAGCACTGACGATGTTCCCTAGTTGGGCCATGAAACGTCTGCAAGAAAAGCACCCAGCTCAGAGAGAATCAGGGCCACCACTTTTCAACCCCAGGCTGCAAATATTCTGTTCTGTCAGGTTTAGCTGTGCACTGCATGTGTGCAAGCCTTGCCTAGTTGCTGTATCATACAAGGCTCACGTGAGGTGGGTGTGTGCATCTGTGGCTGTGCTGGTGGAGTCGTGTTTCCTTAATGGATGGGCTGAGCCCCATCATTAGCCAGGGTGGCGGTTACTCTCCTGGAAAACTGGGCTGCAGAAGTTCTGCCCGGTTAGTTTCGTGCAGGGCTGGGCAGCTATGGCCTATTTACGACCAGTGGACTTCAACACCCAGAATCCCCGGCTGCTTCAGGAATCCTGGGAGTTGAAGGCCGCAGGTTGTAAATAGTTGCCCACCGCTGGTTTTTGTTGAGATATTGTTGTCCCAAAGGTGGTTTTTCTTCGAAGATGTTTCACTTCTCATCCGAGAAGCTTCTTCAGCTCTGACTGGATGGAGGGGAAGGATTTATACCAGAGGCCTTCAAACTTGGCAGCTTTAAGACTTGTGGACTTCAACTCCCAGAATTCTGGGAGTTGAAGTCCACAAGTCTTAAAGCTGCCAAGTTTGAAGGCCTCTGATTTATGAGATGATGTTGTTGAGAAAAGAAGAAATAAGTTGACAGCCCCCCCACTCCTCCCCCTCCTTTTTCTGTGGCCTGATCCCAGAGGAAGGGACTTTCGCCTGCCTTTCAGCCTCAAAGGGAACCATAACAATACATAACGAAATCAAATATCCAGGCCGAATTAAAAATTAAGCCCAGCAGAAGCGAAAGCCGACATAAAAAGACGGAGCAGCGGGGCTTCCAAACCACCACGCTGGCTGGCTCTTCTCCGAGCTAGGCCGCGTCGGGACTCCAACTCCCAGAACCGCCCAGCTAGCCGAGCGTGGGCAGAACAGGGCGAGGGAATTCTGGGAGTTGGAGTCCGCAAGGCCCGAAAGCGGCCCAGCTCGGTCGGAGAGGCCCAGGCCTGCCCGAGAAGCCCTCCTCCTCCTCCTCCATCCGGGCTGCTCGGCGGGGCGAGGCCGGCGGCGGCGTCTGCGGGGCGCCTTGAAAAGGCCTGACGTCCGCCTGGCTGCCGGCCCGGCCTGGGAGGCGGAGCGCGGCGCAGCGCCTCCCGCCCAGCCCGGAGCAGCCTCCCCGCCGCTCGCATGACGCCCCGAAGCGCGCCTCGACCCCCGGTAAGCCTCCCCCGCAGACGCCCGGGCTCCTCCCGGCCCGCCACGCTGCCCCGGACTAGGCCCGGCTTTGTTCCCGCCGCTGGAGGCGAGCTTGGCCCCTCCGCAAGGAAAGCCTCGGAGGCCCCGGGAAAGCCTCAGGCCCACGCCGAGAAATTGAATTTCCACCCCTCTCCCTCCCCCGCCTTTGCACTTGGCGCCCAAATAACGCTCTTTTTTTTTCCTTCCTTTTTTTTTACAAAAGCATGAAGGGTTTCAACGGTTGCATGGCGGCTTTGAGGATGAGGATGGTGGTGATGATGGTTCGTGGCAGATGTTCGGGCTGGGTTTGGCATTTCTGGGGCAGCCGTGGAGTCCTTTGCAAGGACCTGAGATAGGCAGATGTGGGTGTTGGATGGGGTTACAGATGCCGTCTCTGGAGGGAAGCTGTTCTTGTTATTCATCATCATCATCACTGGAGGTTTGCAAGAAGAGACTGGGCAGCCACCTGTCTGAAATGCTCTCGGCCCGTGATGGCGAACCTATGGCATGGGTGCCACAGGTGGCACACACAGCCATATCAGTGGGCATGCGAGGGTTGCTGTAGCTCAGCTCCAGCTTGCATGTGTGCGCCGGCCAGCTGGTTTTTGGGCCTCTCGGTCCCACCAGAAGTTGGGAAATGGGCTGTTTCCAGCCATGGGGGGGTGGGGAAGGCCATTTTCACCCTCCCCAGGCTCTTAGAAAGCCTCTGGAGCCTGGGGAGGGTGAAAAACGGGCCTACCGGACCCACCGTGCCATCATGTGCTAAAAGCAGGGGGGCACGCATGCGCAGGGCGGGGTGCATTGGATTATAGGTGTGGGCACACACGTGGGTGAGCTCCCCGCACTCTCCCCACTTTTGGCACGCGATGGTAAAAAGGTTAGCCATCACTGGTCTAGGCTCCTGCTTGAACAGAGGGTTGGACTAGAAGACCTCCAATGTCCCTTCCAGCTCTATTCCGATTGGTCGATCGGTTATATTATACCACCCCATCGTGCTTTACAGCCCCTCTCTGGGTGGTTTGCAACATAGAAGCGTTATTTGCATGTTGCCCCCAACAATCTGGGACCCCGTTTGACCCACCTCAGAAGGATGGAAGGTGTTTCATGTAGAGTAAGTAAAGGTAACACCTGTAACAGAAGGCTGAGTCCATGGTAAATAGCACCTAGACTTGTATACCATTTTATAATGCTTTACAGCCCTCTGAGTTTTAAGTTGTTCTGCTCCCGAAACTGGGTGCTTCAGATTTAAAAAACAGTTGGGATTTGTAAGTTTTGGCCTGCTTGTATTCTCATATTTGGAAGGTTTGCTAGGCTTGTGAATTTAGTTTAAAATCTGCAGAAACCACCACTGTATTGTTGTGGGGTGTGCTCTTAACCATTCACATACGTTGCTGGATAGACTAGGCAGTCGTACCTTCGTCTGAATTTTCCACTGAAACGGCACTTAGTCTTCAAGCTGTGACTACTTACGGTAAATATATAGTTTTCTAAAAAAAAAAAAGATTGAAAATGCCTTCAGTGCTGCAGTGCTCAGTAAGGCAGTAACCCTTTATGTTTAAAATTCCAGACTTCAATCTTTAGAGTTGCTTTTCTTTTTTGGAGTAATAGTACAAATCATTACAGTGGGAATAGCTGTCGAATGGAAGTAAATGAATGGAGAGTCCCATATTCCATTGGCTGGGGTATTGCATGTCAACCCCGGTCTTAATGTCGGCGTGTGAGTGGCCCACTTGGAAAGTTATACAGCTAGTCCTCGACTTACAACCATTTCGTTTAGTGACCATTTGAAGTTATAGTAACTCATAGTTATGACTGTTTCAGTATCCCTGGCTCATGTGATCCCCTTTTGTGACCAGACAAGCAAAGTCAATGGGGAAGCCACTTAACCGTGTTACTAACAAAGGCAGAGGTTCGCTTAACAACCGGGTCAAGAACAGTTATAAAATGGGGCAAAACTCAACAGATGTCTCACTCGGCAACAGAAATGTTGGGTTCAATGGTGGTTGTAAGTTGAGTCACAGCTGCTCCAAGGGGTTGCAACTGGTGTATCGCCCTGGATTCTTAGTATTCCAGGTTGAGCCGCTTGCCATAAATCCTCCATACTCTAAAAAGCCATTTTATGCTCCGTGGGGAAACCATCTGCAGGCCTTCCCACACAGCTGCTCTTGAGCGACAGATGTTTGGCCTTGTTGAGGTTGCTCCTCCTGGCAGAACCAACCAGCCACATTAACTTCTGGCTGTTACCTACTGGGGTTGCACTGGTTGCAGAAAAGGGTACACAGATAGTCCTTGACTTACAACTACAATCGAGATCAGGATTTCTGTTGTTATTCACTGAGTCTTGCATAATTTTACGACCGTTTGCGCAGAGTTGTTAAGTGAATCGGTACAGTTCAATGAATCACGTGGTCATTAGGCGAATCCAGCTCCTCCCCTCCCCCATTGACTATGCTTGTCAGAAGCCAGCTGGGAAGGTCCCAAATGGCGATCATGTGACCCCAGGAGGCTGCAACCGTCGTAAATATGAGCTCGTTGCCAAGGGCCTGAATTTTGATCAAGTGACTGTAAGGATGTCGCTACGGTCATAAGTATGAGAACTGGCTGCAATCCCTTTTTTTCAAAGTGCCATTGTAGCTTCAAAGTCACTAAATGAATGGTTGTAATTCAAGGACTACCTGTAATAAAACTCTTAGTTTCCCCCCTAATCCCAATAACAGACTAATCAGGCAATTTATCTCGGGGAAGAAGCCCGGATAAATTAACTCACCTTATTCTTACTTTTGCCTAATCCTTTGCATGAAGGCCCAGATTGTTGGGGGCCATAGGCTGACTCTGAGAACTTGAGAGAGGGCTGCTGCATAGAGCACTGTGAAGAGGTATATTTGAATTTCTGGAGAGCTGCTTAAAAGTTTGGAAGCCCATCCGTTTTTCCCTGGCAAGCGATGGTCTCCGACCGGTAGTAGGGATTTGAGAGTTTTCCTGTTGGCAGCTTGGAAAGAGAGGCACCACGGTGCTCGCAGGTCCATTAGCCATAAGATCCAATGTTGTTTTGCAAGCTGTGTCCCTCGAGCTCAGCAATTTGGAAGATGCCTGGACTTCAACTCCCAGAATCCCTCAGCCGGCATGTGGGGGAGGAGCTGACATCCATGCCATCCTAAATATTTGCTGAGGCGCTGCTCTAGCTGTGGTGTTGAACCTATGCTAGCCTTAATTCTGTTTAAAATGTGGTCTCCCTCTGTGCAAAGTTAGGAGGGGGTTCACGCATGGGGTCGATGCCCCTTTGAATTGCAATGTTGCATCTTTTTTGTTGCTATTGTTTAAACAACGAATTCTGTGTGTGCAGCATTTCGCACTGAGAACCTTTCAGAAAGGTCTACCTGGTTCTTCCCTCCTGGGATCTGGAATTCTCTCCCTCCTCCTGGGCTAATTCCCTCCCTGCCCCGGGCATTGGGGTTCTCTGCCCGCATGCCCGTCCTTGGCATCGCTGGCTGTACCAAAGGGGAGCTCCATTTGTGAGGAGGGGGACTTCTCGTCTAGTGACTGACTTGTAGGCTAGGACATTCCTCTGAGGCCTGGGTTATGCTCTGGGAGGTTAATCTGAGTGGCTTCCCTGAGGCCAGGTGGTGGGGGGGCGGGGGAGGGATACAGATAGTCCTTGACTTACAACCAATTGCTTAGTGACCATTTAAATCAGGGGCGTCCAACCTTGGCAACTTTAAAACCTGTGGACTTCAGCTCTTTAAGTTCCCCAGCCCGCCACGCCAAAGTCGCCAAGCTTAGACACCACTGCTTTACAGTTACAACTGATTTCCCCAAAAGTACAGCAAGTCCTCGACTTACAACAAGTTCATTTAGTGCCCATCCAAAGTTATGCACTGACAAGAGTTACTAATTTAACAACTGCAGGGATTCGCTTAGCAACCTAAATTTTGGGCTCAGTTGTGACCACCTGTACTTAAGCTCCAGTTCTGATGCCCCTCCCCCTTCGTATTCACATGATGGCCTTTCTGGCGTTCCACATCCACCCCACCTTTATTTATTTCATTTAGATGCTGCCCACTCCCTCCTCGATCCAGCTCCACGTTTGCGGCCATTGGCAGCCTCACGTGGCGTGGGGACCACGAATGGAAATTCAAGCTTCGTGCAAACATTCAGGAAAAGCTAGGCCTCTGAATGGAGCCACATTTCAGATTATTCTTTCTCTTCGTCCCCGTCTTCTCCTCTCTGCCCTTGTGCAACCCTCCTGGACGTTATTTGAGGACGGTCCTGAAAAGCGCCCTTTACACTGTTGTCCTCTTGAAGGCAATTACTGTGTAAAGGTAGTCCTCAATTTCTGACCATAATTGAGCCCAAAATTGATGTTGTTAAGTGAGAAATTTGTGAAGTGAGTTTACTCCATTTTACAATTTTTCTCACCACATTTGTTAAGTGAATCACTGCAGTTCTTAAATGAGTAACCCGGGTTGCTAAATGAATCTGGCTTCCTCATTGAAGGAAGGTCGCAAAAGGGGATCACGTGACTCTGGGATGCTGCCACCGTCATAAATGTGAGTCAGTTGTCAAGCATCCAAATGTAAATCACGTGACCGTGGGGGGATGCTGCAACCGTCATAAATGTGAAAAACGGTTGCAAGTCACTTTTTTTGGGGCCTTTGTAACTTTGAACGGTCACTAAATGAACTGTTGTAAGTCGAGGACTAACTGTATTAATTCTCTGACTCACAAAAGAAGCAACACCGGTCCATTTTAATATTCCTTCTGCTTGAAATAGCCAACCTTAAAAAGAAAATTACTTCCTGAGGATAAAACAGGGAGGCTGAAAAAAATAATCGATGTGAAGAAAGGTTTGTTTGAGAGATTAAAAGTTTTTTTTTTTTATTAAGGGCTAGTTTAGTCATCTCTCTTCCTGTTCCTTTTTCTTATCAGGCCTCCAGGGCAAGAATAGTAGCAGATCTCTGAATTCAGAGAAGGAGGCATGGGAGAAAGTGGGGAAAATTGCTTCCATAATGAGAATTTTCACAAATATTTTATTTTAATTTTTGGGGAGGAAGCTTGCTATCCAGTAGGTGTCAGGGATGACAGCTTTCCATTCTTTTCTTCGGTTCCTGGGATCGAAAAACAGAAGCAAAATTTTGCTTTTAGGTTCTCGTTATTTTTTTCATTTCACTTCACAAACGTGCCCAATACCTCAAGATTTTTTTTTAAACAAAACAAAGAACATTTCATTGGAACATTCCAGTTGAGAGACTTGGTTTCAAAATCAAAACAAAACATTATTATTATTGCTGCTGCTGTTGTTGTTGTTATCATCCCCATGGTCACATGATCAAAATTCAAAAGCTTGGCAACTGGCTCATATTTATGACTGTTGCCGTATCCCGGGGTCATGTGATCCCCTTTTGTGACCTTCTGACGAGCAGAATCAATGGGGAATCCAGATTCACTTAACAACTGCAATGATTCGCTTAACAACGGTGGCACGAAAGGTCATGAAATGGGGCAAAACATACTTAATGAACGTCTTACTTAGCAGCAAATTCAGGACTCAATTGTAGTCGTAAGTCAAGAACAGCCTGGGCTTGTATTTGGCCTGGGCTCCTTCCCCCTGGTTGGGGACTGTGACCCCAAAGGAGCAGCAAGAGGAGTGCCTAGAGCAGCCTGCTTACTTTGCTGCAGCAGTGAAGTTTTGAAAGCAGACTGTCCACACAGCATTTTGAAACTTAAAGCTGATTTTAGTTGCTGCCTGGGGTTACGTATTGTTTTTTCTTTGCTTTTCATTTTAATTGACCCATCGGGAATTAATTTTGTTTGCGTTGGTGGATGAACTTAGTAAATAAACGTAGGAAGGAATAGACCCAGGCAGAGGCGTTTAATCCGTTGAGCGCCAGATCGTTTTAGAATTTATGGATTTGCACGGTTAGCAGAGTTCAGATTGCAAATATAGCTGGGTGTATGATTCCTGAACGTTGTGCTGCGCCAACAATTCCTCTTTCTGGAAAAATGGAATGAGAAGCACCAGGCCTAAGAACGGAATATGGTGACCTGTTGGCTGTGTTCACCCGAGACACTGAACCAAGACGGACAAGGTGCCTGCTAGGTTAATGTTAGGGGGGGTTTGCAATAGTGGTGAATATCCGTAGCTCAGGTGGAGGATGCTTTGTTACCAGGTTAGGTAACATCTTCAGCAGAGTTTAGATTAGGAATTTCAACTCCGCTGGTGATCTTACCCAACCTGGTAACAAAACCAACCCACAAGCTCGGAGAACAGATCTCCACCCTCATTGTTAGGGGAATCATCTAATAAGGGGTCCTTGGTGGTCTCTGAACTGGGTGGTTTCCTTGCAGACGTTTCATGACCCAAACTAGGTAACGGCATCAGTGCTAGTGATGACGATGAGCCCTGATGATGATGCCTAGTTTGGGTCATGAAACGTCTGCAGGGAAACCACCCAGCTCAGAGACCACCAAGGACCCCTCGTTTCAATCCTGAGCTGCAAATATTCTCCTTCACTGGAGTCGTCTAATAACCCTGCAGGGGTGTCCAACTTGGCAACTTCAAGACTTACTGACTTCAACACCCAGAGTTCCCCCCACCCACCCCCTCTGTTGGTTCACCCTCCTCTGCCTCTTTATCGGTGAAATATTTATGCAATCCCATCTTGAACAGCAGCCACAGCCACCGCAAGCTTTCCGGAGCAAGCGAGCGAGAGAGATCTGGTGACCCTTATTCCAGCTTTGGTTATTTAACAGCTGAGCGGCTGCAGGCCGGAGCTAATCTTATTGTGGGGTCTGGAAGTTTTTGTTTGCAAACCGGGAGCAACAGAGCTGCTGATTGATGTGTGCGCTGGGATCACAGTCTGTGCGGAAAGAAGGGCCCTGATTACTGGTGGCTTAGCCTAATGTGAGGATTCTGCCTTTGAGTCTCCATTCAGCTTTCCATTCCGGAGATGCCCAAGCTTAGCAACTTTAAGACACGTGGACTTCAACTCCCAGAATCCCCCAGCCAGCATGTCCAACCTTGGACAACTCCCAGAATTCAGTGGTTCATTTAACAATTGTAGCAAGAACAGTCATAAAATGGGACAAAACTCACTTAACAAATGTTTTGCTTAGCAACATAAATTTGGGGCTCAATTGCAATTGTAGGTCGAGGAAGAAACTGCAGCACAGGTGGTCCTTGACTTACAACCATTCATTTAGCAACCATTCTAAGTTACAAAGGAACTGGACAAAGTGACTTATAACCAGTCCTCACACTTATGACCATTAACAGTATCACCACAGTCACGTGATCAGAATCCAGGCGCTTGGCAACCAGCATGCATTTATGACAGTTACAGCGTTCTGGGGTCCCCTTGTGATCCCCTTTCGCGACCTTCACAAGGTTGGTAGAAGAGAGTAGAAATCCTCTAAAGCTGGGTTCCTCAACCTCTTGCAACTCCCAGAATTCCCTAGCCAGCCATAGAAGAGAAGGCTTGTAGCTCAGGGTCGAACTTTGGGCTCCTTGATGCTCTCTAAGTTTGGCTGCTTTCTTGCAGACATTTCATGACCCAACTAGGGAACACCATCAGTGCTAGGAGGGAGGGAAGATCTGCCCTCTGTTTATATACAGTAGCTTGCCCTGCCAGTGTTGGTAGGACTGTTTGGTATTCTTGGTATTCCCTTGATTACGCTCTTGTTTATATTGAAACTATTTACTGAAAAAATGCAAGGAAAGCTCCCCTGCCTGGCAGGCTTGGCTTGATCCCAGTGGATCCGTCTAAGGTGCCACGCGTGGACCTTCCGACCTTTGCCTTTTCTACCTCTATGTCAGTAGTTATTTTTCGAACCATCCATTTATGACTGCATCTGTATGCCGCAAAGGACCCAGGCGATCCTTCTGGAGAGTTCTGGGTGTGGCTTTGCCAAGGAGCGGCTGGTTCTTAGAGACCTTGGGACGGTGGCCAATGCTAATGGAGGTCAGAGTCCAGGGGCTGGGCCCGTGATGGAGAAGCTTCACGCTGAGACGATGTAAAATTACACCAGAAAGATAATTAAACTGCCTTCAGTTGTGTTTTGTAGGGGATGTGAGCGTGCAGGATGTGTCAGCAGCCGTTTGTCAACACCTCACATGCCTGCCCTTTGAATAGAAAAGGATTTGCATGTCATAATTAACACACACACACAAAAGCCCATCACGTGAACCCCACATGTACAAGTGCGTGACGCGTTTTGGCAGCTCATCCTTAAACTGTTTGGTTGCATCTCAGGAAATTGGAGCCGTGCGTGCCCTCCAGGTGTGAGTTTACGTTGCCTTACCTTTTGCAGAAAAGTTGAAGGAGCTTTAGCTGAATGTAAGGATGACTATTTTGATTTTTTTAATGGGTTATTTTTAAATGGGAGGGTGGTGGAAGCCATCTGGGCCAGATCAAAGGGAAAAAGTTGGCAAGCAGCACAAATTCCTCCTAATTTGGGATTAAGTTCACTACAGCCTTTTTTTTTCCTCCCCAGAATGAATTGTGGTTTGATAAATCGTGTGCTTCAACCCAGCCACTTTCAAATGAGTGGACTTCAACCGGCTGGGGAATTCTGGGAATTGGACTCCACAGATTTTAAAGTGGCTGAGATTGAGAAACATGCCATATTTCAGAGAATTTTCTTTTTTAATCTGCTGGCTCTTATTTGCCTGGGGGCTGAAGTGTCAGTCACCTCCCTTTTTCTCTTCCCAGGCTGAATAAACATTTTCCACGGTTGAAAACAATCCCTGCTCCATGTCCTTTCAAAGGCTGATTATTGTTCAAAATAATAGAACATGGAACAAACAACGGTTAAGGCAGCATCTTAATTGCAGTTTTACACTTAGCAACTTTAAGACGTGTGGACTTCAACTCCCAGAATTCCCCAACCCATGGCTGGCTGGAGAATTCTGGGAGTCGAAGTCCATGGGTCTTAAAGTAGGCCAGGTTGGACACCCCTGGCCTAGACCCCTTGAAGCTAGCCTCTAATTGTGGAGGAGACCTCCCCTCCTTCTCTGCCTAGACTTTGTGGGGCCCTCTTGCCGGCTTCTATTTGGTGCCCTGTTGCTCTGTTTTAAAATAAAATTAAGATCTTTGCATAAAGTTGAACTTGTTTTGCATGAGGGGAATCCATTATCGTGGCAATAGTTTTGTCAGTGTTCAACTAGCCAGAATAATACGTGGTTTTGCCCTTTGTTTTATTTTAATTCATTGCTGTTTTCAATGTTTTTTGTCTCCATTTAATTTTTTTCTTTTGAATTTTAATATTTTGAATAAAATAAAATGGTTAAAGTGAAAAAAAAAAGATAAAGTGGCATAAAGTTTATATCCCTGCCCTTGGATACATGGCTGACGGCTGATGCCACCTACCAGTATCAAGTTGGGTTTTACTCTGGTGCGAAGGCTCTGTGGCCCCTGTAACCTTTTTAAGGGGGGGGTTTAACTTCAAGCAGTCTCTGTTGCCTTTTTTCCTCCAGTGGGCTGGGTCTCTTTCAGTGACATTCCTTGGATGTCCCTGCATCCTTCAGTTTGACCTGTGTGCAGAAAAATGAAAGCCAACACAGACTGGCCTTAAGATGTGTTACCTCTCTGCCGAGGATGCTACTGCACAATCCAGTGCAAAGAGCTTGTAGCATATGGAGCATCTATAACTTCTGGTGGCAGGCTGTTTCACTGGCTAATTGTTCTCACTGTCAGGAAATTTCTCCTTAGTTCCAGGTTGCTTTTCTCTTTGATTAGTTTCCACCCATTGCTTCTTGTCCTGCCCTCTGGTGCTTTGGAGAAGAGGTGGACTCCTCCTTTCTTTTGGAAGCCCCTCAAATACTGGAATGCTGCTATCATTTCACCCCTAGTTCTTCTTTCCCAATTCCTGCAACCGTTCTTTGTATGTTTTAGCCTCCAGGCCTTTGATCACCTTAGTTGCTCTTCTTTGCACTTTTTCCAAAGCCTCAGCGTCTTTTTTGTAATGTGGGAACCAAAGCTGGATGCAGGATTCCAGGTGTGGCCTTACTAAGGTTTTATGAAGTGGTGCTAAGTCTTAATACCTCCCTCTTTCTCCCATCTCCCTCCCCTCCCCTCCCCATACACATACTGTGGAGTTGTGAAGATCAAGGCTGGAACTGCTTAAAAATCCCTTTAAAATCTCAGTTGGCGAAGAGCAAGCATTGGCCGCAAAATGCAGCCGTTAATGAAAACATGTGTCCTTAAATCTGGTGGGTGTTTCCAAACAGTCCTTTGTGGGCATGCTGTGTGAGTGTGTGTGTGTGTGTGTGTGTTCTGTAGTGCTAGTAAGTCTGCCTCCCCCCTTCCTGGCCTCTGATTGCAGAGCCCGCTGCTGCTGCTGCCCGCTGTGTAGGAATTGTGTAAAGTTGGGGCATCCCTCAAAACTGAGCTGCTGCTCTGTGGTGCGATGTGACTTTGTGGCTTGAAAAGGAATCCAGGGTGGTGACAGAGGCAGAACGTTGACAAAAGCTTTCACTAAAAATAGGAGCCCCAATTGTTTGGGTCGGGGTTTCTAAGGCTTCCAGGTGGATTTGGAGCACTTTCCCCAAGAGCAAAGTGGGTTGTAAGCCACACGTGTGTGTATGTGTGTGCGTGCATGTGCGTGCGTGCGTGCGTTGCAGAAGAAAACAGTGGCCACATGCTGTTGTGTTCATTGCTGCCTTTTAAAATCTCACAGAGGGAAAAAGATAAAATCCCAAAGAAAAGTGTGAGCTTCTACAAGTAGTCCTCGACTTACGACCACAATGGAGCCCCAAATTTCTGTTGCTAAGCGAGAGAATTATTAAATGCATTTTGCCCCATTTTACAATCTTTCTTGCCACCGTTGTTAAGTGAATCACTGCAGTCGATAAGTTGGTCCCACAGCTGTTTAGTGACTCAGTGGTTTCCCCATTGACTTTGCTCGTCAGAAGGTCGCAAAAAGGGATCACGTGACCCTGGGACACCCCGACCGTCATAAATATGAACCATCCAAATTTTGACCTCGTGACCGTGGAGATGCTGCAATGGTCATAATTGTGAAAATGGTCATAAGTCACTTTTTAAAAAGTAATGTAAGTTTAAATGGTCACTAACTGATTACCTATATATTTGTGAATCATTGGAAGTGGGTGTAGCTGGGTCAGAGGCCTTAGTAAGGCCACACCTGGAATCCTGCATCCAGTGTTAGTCACCACACCATAAAAACGAGGTTGAGACTCTAGAAAGAGTGCAGAGAAGAGCAACCAAGATGATTAGGGGAGTGGAGAATAAAACATACGATGAACGGTTGCAGGAACTGGGCCTGGCTAGTCTAGGGAAGAGAAGGACCAGGGGAGACATGAGAGCAGTCTTCCAATATCTGAGGGGCTGCCACAGAGAGGAGGAAGGGGGTCAAGCTATTTTCCAAGGCACTTGAAGGCCAGACAAAGAATAATGGATGGAAACTGACCAAGGAGAGATTCCACCTGGAAATGATGAGACATTTCCTGACAGTGAGAACAATCAACCCATGGAACAGAAGTTACCTTCAGAAGTTGTGGGAGCTTCGTCACTGGAGGCTTTCAAGAAGAGATCGGACTGCCATTTGTCCGAAATGGTGTAGGGTCTCCTGCTTTGGGGGGGGGGGTTGGACTAGATGACCTCCAAGGTCCCTTCCAACTCTGTTAATCTGAAGATGAGAGGCCTGAATGCAGAAGCCTCAGTTGGAAAACGTGTGTGTGTGTGTTTGGTGATTTATGCTAAATTGCTGTGGGGAACCAGCCGGAAATGACCCTAAGGGCATCATCATGGAGGGGATTGCTATGCGGGCGAACCTGTTAGGCTTGTTTTGAGACGGCTGCGTAATTTGATTTATGTTAGCCCAGAATTCCATTTACAGGCAGTCCTTGACTCCCATTGGTTTTTTCTGTAATAGATTTTTATTAGCTGTAGCCCCTAGACTTTATTTACCACTTCACGGTGCTTTCCAGCCCCCTCTAAGCTGTTTTTACAGAGTCAGCCTATTGCCTTACAACAATCTGGGTCCTCCTTTTACCCCCCTGGGAAGGATGGAGGGCTGACTTAACCTTGAACCTGGTGAGACCCGAACTGCAGTCAGCAGAAGGAGGCTCCAGTCCTGCACTCTAACCACTGCGCCACTGTGGCTCAAAGTGTTAGTTTATCGAAGTATAAAATACGAAGAGTAATTTTAAAAAGTAATGGAAGAAAAAGGCACCAACTTCTAATTCTCTTTAGCACACTAGAAAATAAACACCATTTCTATAGCAACAAACCTATCAGCAAAAACAAAATCAATGTTTCATTTTTCTCCCATTGCTAGCCCAAAATCCGGAAGCAATTTCCAAATGGAAACAAAATGAAATATACTCTCTTCTTTGGATTTAAAAAAAAAGTCAATTTAACCATCTCTGCTTCTCCTTCTTTCCTAAGTGGGGTGTAATCCTTCTTTATCTGAACTTAAGGGTTAATGGTGGCCTTCATTCTTTTTCTTCTGCAGATTTGAATGTGACCTGTAGACGCGAAGATGTCGCTTCACAACACCAGAGCCTCAGTGCTCCTGGCCTGGGTAAAGTAACACTTCTTTGTGGTTGAGAACCTTTTGGAGCAGGGATGGGCAACTCATGGCAACTTTACAAGCTTGTGGACTTCAATTCCCAGAATTCCTGAGCTAGCCAGAATGGCTGGCCCAGGGATTCTGGGACTTGAAGTCCACTCATCTTAAAGTGACTGTCTGTGAGACGTGATGAGATGCAGGATGCTTTTACGTCTGCCGGAATTGGCGGCTCTTCATGTTTATGATTTTAGGGTTTATTGGGTCATATTTAGCGTGGGGAAATAGGATGTGGATCATCAGATATGGCAACCATGGACTAGAAATAGAAATAAATGCATTCTTTTCGCTAAACTGGGAGCTTTAAAAACATCTTAACGTTTGAAAGCATTGAAACAGTTGGAAAAAAGGTCTTAAACCCTAATGTTGTTTCTGGACATGGGCCAGAATTTATTAGTCCCTGAAGAGGATTCCCTTCCCGCATGTTTCTCCAGCATAGTTTTTCCATCCAGCTTGTATCTTGGCAATCTACCAGCTCCCTCATTGACCAGCGTTTCAGAGTGATGCCTGGCAGAATGGCCACATGGGTTCTCTGTCCTGGCATGTGGCTGGCCTGCCAGCCTCTAATGTGCCTCTCCTTCTCCGCAGGTGAACAGCCTGAAGTTGGGCGATGCCGTCACTTCGTTGTCTCAGCTCCAGGATTGCAGCCTCTTCCTCAAGATCATCGGCAAAATGTAAGACAGATTCCGGCGTTCTTCCTGTAGGCTCTAGCACAAGGATTCCCAACCTCTAGACCATGACCCAGGGCCGGGCTGCAGCTTGTTCAGAACCAGGCTGCAGAAGCAGTGGGCAAGTGCGTATATACACATGCGCCGAGTTGCCTTTGTGAAAGCAGCACACATGCGTGAAACCATCTCCTCTCTTCCCCCCCCTCCACCAGCCAGTCTGCAAAGCCCAAAAGTTTGGGGAACTCTGCCGCAGATCTTGTTTGTTTAGGATGCTGCCGACCCATTCAGCTGTTCCTGAGCTGCGTAAAGACCTGGCTGTTTCTCCATCCCCACATCCAAATTTGATTAAAAAAAAAAAATAGAAGCCAGCCATTTAGAAAAAGAAACAGACATCAACGTTGCAAGTGGTCCAGAGCAGTGTTTTCTCAATCTTGGCAACTTTTTAAGATATGTGGACTTCAATCCCCAGAATTCCCCAGTCAGCACATGCACTTCTGGGAGTTGAAGTCCACACAGGTTAAAAGTTGCCGAGGTTGAGATTTATTGATCCAGATAATTTATTCAATTATATCTCCCTCCCCCCCCCCCCTTCCTCTCTTTCCAGACATGGCACGGAAGAGGGGCAGGATGTTTCCCAGCAGAGTGTGGCAGAGAGGGTGACCCAAGTCGTCAGCTTCCTTCAGAGTAAGTGCTTCCCTCAGTCAGAGGATGCTTCGGTCTGGGGGAGGTGGGAAAGCTTTATCCTGGCAGCAGCCACACACACACACACACACACACACACACACACACACACACACACAC
>WNWU01000067.1:822985-876323 GCA_012654045.1 Ptyas mucosa | reverse complement strand
ACACACACACACACACACACACACACACACACACACACACACACACATACCATGCACAAAACAAACTTTGAAGCTTTATCCGGCAGAGGCTGTGAGCCGTTCAGCTGCGTGACCCTTCCTCTCCCATCTTTCCTTCCAAGGCCCCTCCCAACCCTAAACTCTGATTTTAAGTGTGACAAGCAGTGTAAGTCACTTTTCTTAGTGGCTCTTGTAACTTCAGACGGTCACTAAATGAACGGTTGTAAGTCGAGGACTAACCCGTAGAACAGCTGCACACTGCTCAAGCTGAAACCGGATTAAAAGAGCAGCAGCTGTTTGTTCAGTTCAAAAGTGGGCCAGCTTAGAAGTCTTTGGGCCGAGTCCGAATGTGGGGGAGAGGCTGTGGGGTCAGGACCTGAGGTGGTTCACTTACGCTTCGCCCACCTGTCTCCTTCCAGAAATCTGCAAGCACAAAGCCTCCCCGCACAGCCTGGTGTCCGAGGAGAAGCTCTTGGCAGCGGAAGAACTGGAGTTAGCCAAGGTAGGACCAGCTCCTTGGTACTCGTGGCTTCCTGGGTTTGGGGCCTGGACTGGCTTCCTGGGCGGGTTGAAGAAAGACTCAGTCTGGGGGGGAAAAGAGGCCCGGGGTATTGTTTTTACTTCTTGTGAGCTGCCCAGACTCATTTAGATGAAACTAATTATTATTGATTGTTGGTGGTAAGAGACCCAAGCCCAAAATATCTCGTATGAGAGGGCTCTAAGACCAGACCTGTCAGGCATGAACAATCAGATCTGCTGGAATAGAATTCAGGCTAACTACTTCATTATGTTCTGCCTGTAATACAGGAACCCGGTTTTGCAGATGTTCCTTGGGGACAATTCAGTAAAGCTCCAAAGAACTTAGGGGGTCAGCCCCAGCCCTTTTGTGGTTCCGCAGTGATCCCAGGTTATCCCTGTGCTTGATCCCTCCTTCGTGATAGATTGGGTGCTTCCCAACAAGATCTGGCATTCACTGGAACTGTCCATGGAATAAAGGGGGAACCCGTGCAAAACAGCATCCCTATTCCCAGTCCCCCAAATTGCTCCAGAGGGACATCTTGGTTGACTGTCAAAAATCCCTGAGGGACCCAGACAGCCTGGATGGATGCATCACCCGTATCCTGAGCCCTCCAGAAGTTATCCACAAGTGTGATTGTTGCCTTCCTAGGCCTGGCCTGAACTCTGCTTGAAGAGGGTCCTGATATCCCTTCATCCAGGGTCCTCTGGAGCTGGGCACCTTCTACCTGCTCAACCACACCTTTGGGGGAAGTTGGAGACGGGAGAAGAGTTCTCCAAAATGGTCACACCCAAGGATGATCTCTTGAGTAGGGGTGCACCACCTCCTCCTTGGAGTATAAGACACACTTTTCCCCCCCACTAAAAGAGGGTGAAAATTTGGGTGTGCCTTATACACCGAATGTAGCCCCACCCACCTGCTGGCCCCCAACTCAGCCGTTTTTGGCATCTGCACGTCACATTTTCGCACACTGTTTTAGACCTGTTCCAGGCTGTGGGGATTGCCACAGTACATCACTGCCTCTGTGCCTTGCGTTTTTGGCCTCCACACGTTGCATTTTTGGGCGGGTCAAGGCGGCAGGGATTGGTGGTAATCCCTGCCACCTGGAACCGCCTGAAAATGCAGCATGTAGAGGCCAAAAACGCGTGCAGAGATGGCGATCCACAGCGATGTGCTGTGGTGATCCCCGCATCCTGGAAGGGGTCTAAAACGGAGCGTTCAGAGGCCGAAAACGTGAGGCATGGTTATGGTCTGTGTCAATCCCTGCAGCCTGGAACAGCTGATTGGGAGTATTCCGGGCGATCCACCCGCCAATCAGCTGCTCGTGCTGAATCAGGCTGAGATAATGTGCTGAAGCTGACCAGGCTGTTTGCTGTTTGCTGCAAGGACGTTAGCCAGAGGAATTCCAATGGATGCTGGTAGGCAGAGGCAGAGGTTATTTTTTCTTGTTTTCCTCCAGAAAAACTAATTTGCGTCTTATACTCCCGAGTGTCTTATACTCTGAAAAATACGGTAGCTGAAAGCACCCCCGTAAGCAGAGCTTGGGCCCAGCCCCATGCTAGCTCCCAGGAGGCCTTGGCCAGGCAGGAGGGGCCTGAGTGCAGGTGGCCAAGCTCCCCGCCCATTTCCTCCTCAGGATGGATGGGTTCAAAGTCTTCCCGGGTGTCTCTGATCAGAAGCTTCCCAGGGGTGTGGAGCTTCTGACCCCCGTTGCTGGAGTTGGGGTGCTTCTGCTCTTCCCCAGAGGTGCCCTCCACGTGACTCTCTTTCCTCCGCTCTCTCGAGGTGGTGATGCTGCTTTTGTACTACGCTTCCATGAGCGATAAGATTCCTCGGGAGTGGACCACGCTCGAATACGACCTGCAGGTAAGGGAGATCTCCTCCTGGGTTCCATTGGGAATCTGCTCAGCCTCATCTCCCCATCGGCCTCTGGGTTGCTAGGCTGCCTTTTGCCTCTGCAGACGACCCCTTCAGTTGCATCCTGCCAATTCGGCCTCCACTTAACAACAGTTCATTTAGTGACTGTTAAAAGTTACAATGGCCCTGCAAAAAGTGAATTACGAGCGTTTTTCACACATCTGGCTCATCTCCATGGTCACGTGATCAAAATTCGGATGCTTGGCAACTGACTCGTATTTATGACCGTCGCAGTGTCCCGGGGTCACGTGATCCCCTTTGGCAACCTTCTGACCAGCAAAGTCAACGGGGAAGCCAGATTCACTTAACGACGGCGTTACTAACTGAACAATTGCAGTGAGTCACTTAACAACTGAAGTGGCAAGAAAGGTCATAAAACAGGGCAAAACTCACTTAACAACTGTCTCGCTTAACAGTGGAAATGTTGGGTTCAATTGAGGTTGTAAGTCGAGGACTGACTGTCTAGGAGCCTGAGTGGCCTAGGAGGCTAATGCCTCCTATTAAGGCAGCATTTAACATCCAGCTGCCTGCAATTACTACGAGTTTTAATCTCACCAGGCTCAAGGTTGACTCAGCCTTTCATCCTTTCTAAGGTGGGTAAAATGAGGACCCGGTTTGTGCGGGCAATAAGCTGACTTTGTATAAATATACAAAAGTATGAAGGCTATTGCTTAACGCCTTGTAAGCCGCCCTGAGTCTCCAGAGAAGGGCGGCATATAAATATAAATAAATAAAATGAATAAATAAATATGTTTGGAGGAAAAAGTTTGAGAAGGGCAATGGCCCATGAAAAACGAGTTGGGTTCTGGTGGGAGTGGTGGTGGGGGGCATAGGCTTCATCTGATTTCCTTGGCTAATCCTTCTCTGGATAACTCGGGGGCCGCCTGTCCACCCCCCCACTCTCATCCCCAGGCGGAGATGGCCAAGTTCCTGAACTTCATGCTCTACAACGAGGACTGTCTCAGCGAAGATCTGGAGAGCTTTCTCCAAAAGAAAAGTAAGTGCCGAGAAGGTTGTGGTGCTCTGACTGGGAACCCCGTGTTTACTGATGGAAAAGAATCTTTGTACCTCAAGGTTGGGGTTCTCTGAGCTGGGTGGTTTTCTTGCAGATGTTTCATGGCCCAACTAGGTAACCTCATCAGTGCTAAAAGGGAGGGAGAGGAGGAGGAGAAGGTTGGGTTCTTGGTGCTCTCTCAGCTTGGTGGTTTCTTGTAGATGTTTCATGACCCAATTAGGTAATGACTAGAGCATGGATGCTGTTCTTCTTCTTCTTTATTCCTGACCCTCTAAAGCTCCCTCTTGTTTGTCACTTTCTCCAAACCAAAGAAGCTCCTGGCGTCTTCTGCAGCGAGAGAATTCCTCTGGCTGCAAAACTGACTTTTTTGGAAACTTCTTAGCAGGGGCAAAAAACCAGTTGAATTGAAGGCTGAGCCCCTTCTTGGCTTTGTTTTGCCTCACGGCCGGCTCTCCTCTCCTCTCCTCTCCTCTGCCCTCCAGTGCCAGCGTCCTCAAGTACCTCCAGTGCCAGCTCAGAAGAGGTCACCCCACCCAAGCGAGGGGTGCCTTTCTTGAAACTACACAAGATTGCATCTTCTTCCAGCATGAATAAGTAAGAGGTGGTTTTCTTCTGAGGCCTGATGGGAATGTTTGTCGCTTCACTCCACTCCACTCCACTCCACTTTATTATTTTATTATTTTATTTATTTATTTAGCTTTTTTATTTTTAATTCAAAGCGGCAAATATCTCCAACACATCTTCCTCCTCCTATGTATGTTCCCTACAACAACAGTCCTGCCCAGTGTGTTGGGCTGAGAGAGGGGGACAGGCCCAAAGGTTTTGTGCCAAGACAGGACTAGAATTTCCCTTTTCCTGATGATCAGCCCAGAGTCACCCAGCCGGCTTGCATACCTAAGGTGGGGCTAGAATTCCCAGTCTCCTGGTTTCTAGCCTGCTGCCTTAACCACTAGACCAAGCCGGTTCTCAAAAGGTCGCAAAAGGGGATCTCATGACCCCGGGACACTACAACCGTCATAACTGTGAGTCAGTTGTTAAGTATCCAAATGTAAATCATGTGACCCTTTAATGGTCAAAAGTCACTTTTTTCAGTTGTCACTTTGAACAGTCGCTAAGCGAGGTGTTGTAAGTCAGGGACTCCCCATGCCTCTTCCGACAATGGCTGCCCAGTCCCTTCTTAAAAAGAGAATTTTAACCTCCTGCTGCTTCTCCTGGGCAGGCTGCTCCCTGGCTCCTCCTCCTCCTCCTCCTCCTCCTCCTCGTCTCCCATGGGGGAGATCATGCAGACCCCCCAGTTCCAGATGCGGAGGCTGAAGAAGCTGCTGGAAGCCGAGCGAGAGAACCGCGACGAGCTGGAGCACGAATTGGCCGAGAACCGGAAGCTCATCGACGAGAAAGGTGAGTGGGGAGAGTGGAGACCACCCAAGCAGCCCGCCTTCAAGGGACTACAAAGCCCCTGTGGTGGCAGAGCAGGATGTCATCATGGTGATGATGGTGCCGTGGTCGTAACCGTGAGGACTAGTAGGAAGTCACTTTGTTCAGTGCCGTTGTAACTTGGAACAGTTGTCAGTGAATGGTTTTCAGTGGAAGACCCCCTGTGCGACTTCTGTTATAGACCTTTATGGTGAGTCTGGCCGAGGGGTCGCTGCCCTCACTCTCCCCTTTGACCTGGGCCCAGCCCCCCCTTTTGGCTGACTTCACCGTGAGTCTCCTTCCGGCCTTCCCAGGCCGTTCTCTCTGCCATCTGTGGTTTTATTTCACTTTTTAGTTTAGTTTAGGTATTTTTATTTTATTTCATTTTATGTTTTGTTTCTTTTTTACTTTTTTTTAAATTTAATTTTTTAAAAATTTTACTTCACTTTTTTGATGTGCCGTATTTTTCGGCATATAAGACGCACCTTTTCCCCCCAAAAAAGAGGGTGAAAATCTGGGTGCGTCTTATACTCCGAATGTAGCCCCGCCCAGTTTCTCAAATGGAGGTTTCAGAGGCTGAAAAAAGCCTCAGAAACGAAGCTTCAGAAAAGAAGCCCCCAAAAGGCTTTTTTTCTGAAGCTTGGAGTCTTTCAGAGGCAGGATTTTTTTTTTCCTGAAACAGAGTTTCAGAAGTTTCAGAGGCAGAAAAAAAAGCAAGGCACAGAACTCACAACCAAGGAAAGGAACCTGTTGCTAAAATTCACCTCTGGGAACAGCTGATTGGAGGCCGATCCATCTGCCAATCAGCTTTTTTTCTTATTTTCCTCCCCAAAAACTAAGGTGCGTGTTATACTCTCAGAAATACTTTAATTTTATTATTTAATTTTATTTGTTTTTTGTTTTGTTTTGTTTTGTTTTGTTTTGTTTTTTATTATTTGTTTTATTTACTTTTTTTAATTTAATTTAATTTAAATTTTTTATTTTATCATTCTACTTATTTTTTTCTTTAATTTCTTATTATTTTATTTATTTAATATATTTATTTATTATTGTTTTATTTTTGTTTCTTTATTCTATAACCACCCATCTTCACAATCGACTCTGGGCCGCTCACGGTTCAGAAACATACATTACAATTAAAATCTTAAAAACATTTTAAAACAATAAACATAGTGAAAACATTTTTTTTTAAAAAAAGCATTAAAATATCTAATTTGCAGCTTTGCAAATTCACCCCTCCGGTCATCCAGCGGGGTTAGAATTGCACTATATTCTGAGGAACGGTTGCCATTTTGCCTTTTCTCGATGAGGGAAAGTTGAGTGGGCCATCCTGGAATGGCTCCGCCCGGCAGGGCATCCGAATGGCCACTTCTCAGGTTCTGAGGAAGGTTTTGTGCTCTTTGCGTAGATACGCGAATCCTGATGATGAAGCAGCGGATCGACCGCCTCACCCTCCTGCAAGAACGGCAGGCGGCTGCGGATAATCTGGAGCCCAAGGAGATGGAGGAGCTCCGGGACAAGAATGAAAGGTCCGTCCTAGCTTTTTGTATGGCCTTGGGGACCTTGGATGTAGCAGAATAACAGAGCTGGAAGGGACCCTGGAGGTCTTCTAGTCCAAGCCCTAGATCCTAGACCCTAGATCCAGGTTGGATCCTGCAACATTATCCTGGGACACATATATTCGCCTTCATTTGTGAGAGCCTATCCCATTTTGAGGCAAATGGCTATCCAGTCTCTTCTTCAAAACCTCCAATAATGGAGCGCCCACAACCTCTGGTGGCAAGCTGTTCTACCGGTTAATTGTCCTCACTGTTAGGAAGTTTCTCCTTTAATTCCAGCTTGCTTTTCTCCTTGATGAGTTTCCAACCATTGTTTCTTGTCCTGCCCTTCAGGAGTTTTGGAGAATAAGTTGACTCCCTCTTGTTTGGGGCAGCCCCTCAAATACTGGAATTCTGCTATCATGTCACCCCTAGTCCTTCTCTTCATTAAACCGGACATACCCAATTCCTGCAACCGTTCTTCATACGTTTCAGCCTCCAGTCCCCTGATCATCTTTGTTGCTCTTCTCTGCCCTCTTTCTAGAGTCCCAACGTCTATTTTATATCGTAGCAACCAGAACTAGAGGCAGTATTCCAAGTGTGTTGGTTGATGAATTACCCATATCTAATCCCACCCCTCCCCCCCACCACCATGTGTTCGCTCCTTTTCCATCTTGTGTTAATCAATGATTTAATGTTTTAAAATTGTTTTTATGATGTTAGTCACCCAGAGTTGTTGGTAGTGAGATGGGTGGCAAGTACATTTCACAATAAGCAAATCAGCAAACAAACAAACAAACAAATAAATTTGGGGAGAAGACCTGCACCTGGCTCTTGGAATGAATGAATGAATGAATGAATGAATGAATGAATTTGGGGAGAGCCCCTGCAGCCAGTTCTTGCAATGAATGAATGAATGAGCAAGCAAATAAATAAGCAAGTAAATAAATGAATAAATTTGAGGAGAGCCCCTGAGGTCAGCTCTCGGAATGAATAAATAAATAAGTAAGTGAATAAATAAATTTGGGGAGCCAGTTCTTGGAACAAATGAACAAAGGAAGGAACAAACAAATGAATAAGTAGATAAGCCAATAAGTAAACAAAATAAATTTGGGGAGAGCCCCCGCAGCTGGCTCTTGGAATGCTCCAGAGTCCGATCCTGCTGCCCGTCTCCTTCCTCTGACAGTCCCCCTCCTCCCCCTCTTTCCTGGCAGCCTCCTCCTCCGCCTGCATGAGACTCTGAAGCAGTGCCAGGATCTGAAGACGGAGAAGGGGCAGATGGACCGGAAGATCAACCAGCTCTCCGAGGAGAATGGAGAACTCACTTTCCGGGTACGAAAAGTGGCATTCCATATCCTCCGGGCAGAAGACCTGGCAGCCTTTTGCCAAAGGGAAAAGGGGCAGAGGGTCCAACCGAAGCCTCTCCTGTCTCCTCTCTCAGCTCCGAGAGTTCGCCCGCACCTTGACCGAGGTTCAGGAAGCCATGAACGAAATGTGCGAAGGGCAGGACAAGTCCCTGAAGGAATGGGAGGAGCGGAGGAGTCGCCTGGAAGGAGAGCTCCACAGGGCCCTGAGCGAGAAGGTCAGCAAGAGGGGAACAGGCCCACTTGGGGGGGGGGGGGAATATACCCCCCGTTTATTGTGGCCCGTCAGCGGCCTGTGCAGTTAGTAGCTGATTCCGACAGCGAGGAGGCTGGTGTGGTGCTGTGCCAGCAGTTTATGCAGCTGGCACTCGAGTCAGACAATGAGGAGGCTGGAGAAAATGTGGTGCCAGAGGCGGGGATTCAGCCAGGGCCTTCAGAACTTCCAGAAGCTCCCATAAGTGAAGAGGAAGAAGAGGAGGAGCCTCTTCTCAATACACGGGCACGCAGAGCTGTAAAAAGGCAGGAATGGCTCGAGAGTAAGACTTGGGGCTAATTGGCCACTCCCCTAGCCTATTTAAGGAAGGACGACGTCTGATGCAATTTGCAGGAAACAACTTCGTTCACATTCCTTCGCGTCTTGATTACAGAAATGTTTGATTCGACTCTTGTTTCTCTCTTGTCAGTTTTCCTGCAAATTGCTTCTGGGCAACCACAGTAAGATTACGGTTATCTGAAAGACTGTGCCTCAGAATTGAGTTATTATTCTTTGGATTCTTGTCAGCTGTTAATGAAGTTAAATTAACAGCCCTTGTTCAGAAAAGACTGATTTAAACTGTACTTGTATTCGAACAACTACTAAGAAAGCTCATCAGTAGTCCTTAATTAGTAAACTAAGGTTTGTACAGACTTTGTGTGTGCTGCGTTCTTTGGGGTCCGTAGCTCGGGAGGGAGGACAGTAGGAAGGAAGGACAGACAGATCGAAGGACTGGGTAAAATAAACAGTTCCCCTCTAAGTTCTCTCTCTGATAGTTTTGAGAATACACACACACACACACACACACACACACACAGAGGAAGAGAGATTACCAGCACCCAGAAGGCAACCCAGAGAGTTAAGTGGATCTGGAGGCTGCCCACTTGAAGGGCCAAGCCTGAAGGGAGAGTGGGAAGAGGTTGGGACACATGGGGCCTGTGTTGGCTGGGTTCCTTCTCCTGGATGATGGGGGTGACCCACTTTTTTGGGGGGGGGAAGAGCAGAGAGGCAGGTGGGCTCTCATTGCTTGTCTCCGTCTCCGATTCTCCAGAGATGCCTGGAAGAGAAAGTGGAGATTCTGCAGGGGAAGATCTCCCTGTTGGAGGACCAGCTGGCCAAGCTGACCAAGGAGACCAGCTCCCTGCCGGTGAAAGGAGAAGTCCTGGGCGACGTCTTGAAGGTGGGAGCCGGGCAGCCCCGGGACCGGCACCAGCCAGGAGAGTGGGTCATGTACTCTGGCTGCCAGCTCCGATTCATCTCTGGAAGATGAACTAACTCTAGTTGTCTTTATCTTGAAGTACTTAGTTATTTATTGGTATCCTGCCTTTATTATTTTTTTACAAATAACTGAAAGCGGTGAACAGATCTGATATGCCTTTCTGTTCCTGTTTTGCCTACAACAACCCTGTGAGGTGGACTGTACTGAGAGAGAGGGACTGGTCCAAAGTCACTTACCTCTTCTGTCCCCCCCCTCCCCTTCTGCTCCTCATTTTCCATTCTGGTCCGGTATTCCCTGCTAATGTCGGGGTCTGTTTTGACCAGGTCAGCCTAGAGGGGGTGGAAAGCACACCCTGTAAATCAGAGAGCAGGAGAAGTGACTCCCCCGCAGGTGATTCTCTCTGGGGTAATCGATGTGTCCCTGCTTCCCCTCTCACAGCTCGAGGGCCTGAATCAGCAAGTGGCCAGCCTGAGCAGCCAGCAGGCCGAACTGCAAGCCACCGTCCTCCGCCTGGAAGAAGAGAAGCGCCTTCTCGAGGCCAACCTCCAGTCCGAAAGGAGAAGCTTTGAAGCGGAGAAAGCCCAGCTGACGGGCCTCCTGACGGAGCTGCAGAATTCCAGCTCCGAAATTTCTCGTGCCAAGGAGAAGCTGGCGCAGGACTGCCGGGCCCAGGAGGAATGCTTGATCGCCCAGGCCAACACCCTCACGGCGGAGATCGCCAAGCTGACGGGCTTCCTTCGCCAGAGGGACGAGGAGCTGCTGGCTCTACACCAGCAGGTGGAAGCCGAGAGGAGCCAGAAGAGCCAGCTGGCCGAGGACTGGGAGAAGAAGGAGCAGAGGTCTCGGGCAGCCATCGAAGACCTGAGCCACCAGGTGGATCAGCTGAGCAGCTCCCTGAAGCAGAGCAATCAGAAGGTGTCCCAGATTGAAGCCGCCAGCCAGGAGGAGTATAACCGGATCGCCCAGGAGAAGGAGCTGGCCGTGAGGCAGCTCCAGGAGAAGGAAGTCGAAGTGTCCTCCCTGGCCGAGCGGCTGCAGTCCCTGGAGCACGCTCGGACCTCTTCTGCTGTGGAGCTCCACCAGGAGAAGATGGAGGCCAGTCAGAAGATCCAGGCGCTGGAGGCCAGAGTTGTGGCCCTCACTGCCCAGGGCCAGCAGAGCGAGGCCCAGGCAGCAGCCGTCCCAGCCTTGAAAAGCCAGCTGCGGGAAGCTCAGCAGAAGCTGGCCGAGAAGGAGAAGCTGGCCAAGGAGCATACCCGTCTTCAGGAGCGGCTGATGGTCCTCGAAGAGTCCGTCCGCAACACGGAGGGGATCCTGGAGGACGAGAAGAGGAGGGCGGCCGAGTCCCTGGAGAGCAACCTCCGGCAAATCGCAGAGCTGGAGGAGCAGGTCCAGGAGCTGACCAGGCACAAGGACCAGGCGGTGGAAGGAATGGCTGAGGAAAAGGCCAGGAGGCAAGCCTTGGAAGGCCAGATGCAGCGACTGGAAGGGGAGTCCAGGAGGAAGCTAGAAGAGCTTCAGCGTCAGCTGGCTGAGTTGCCCGTTGCCAAAAGGGAGCTGACCGAACGGAGTGGGCCGGAGCAAGCGGCCAGTGTGGGTCAGGAGCAAAGCGGCCAGAAGTTTCAGGCTGACCAGAAGAAGTTGGCAGAGCTGGAAGCCCAGCTGAAAAATCTCAGCGCCCAACACCAAGAGGCTCTGGCTGCCGTTCAGGCCAAATTGTCTCAGTCCGTTTCCCAAGTCAAGGAGAAGACGAGCTCGGAAGAGAAGCTCCGAGCCAAAGTGGCCACTTTGGAGAAGCAGGTGGCTACCACACGTCAGGAATTGGCTCAGGCCAAGAAGGACGGGCACGAGGCCGTCCAGGAGCTTGCAGAGACCGTCAAGAGACTGGCTGAAGTGCAGCGCAAGAGAGAGGAGCTGGAAGCCAGAGTGAAGCAGTTGGGGGAGCGAAGCAGCGAAGATCTGACCACGGCCGAGTCCAGCTTGTCCAGCCTCAGGTCCGCTCTGAAGGAGAAAGAGCAGGAGGTGGAACAGGTCTCCGCCCAGGTGAAGACGCTGAAGGCCAAGTTGGAGGAGACTGTGCAGCACCAGGAAAGCCAGCTGGCTCAGCACCAGGAGGAAGCCAAGCGGCTGGCAGTGGAGGAGGAACGCGCCCACGCTGAGCTGGCCGAGGAGAAGGCCCAGAAGATGGCCCTGGAGGTGCAGCTGCAGAACCTCACCAATGAGTACCGGGTGGAGGTCTCCAGCCTCCAGGAGGAGGTGGCCAGGGCCCAGGACCTGGTGGGCGAGAAGGAGAGGGAGCTGGAGGAGCTGCGGCTAAAGAACGTCTCCCGCTGCGAGGAGTTGAGGGACCTGCAGAAGACGGTGAGCAAGCTGAAAGGAGAGCTGGCCTCAGTGGAGGCGCTGAAGGAGAGGGAAGCCAAGATGGAGAACGAGCTGCAGGGCTTCCTGGAAGTGGCCAGAACCCGGGAAGCCGAGATCAACGGCCTGAAAGCCCTGGTGCGCTCCAAGGACACGTCCCTCAAAAGCCTGGAGGAGCAGAAACTCCACTTGGAGAAGGAGTCAGTCACCCTCCGGGAGATGTACGAGAAGCAGCTGAAGGAGGGCAAAGATCTCCAGGGCCAGGTCGGCAAGCTGGAGAAGCTGACGGCCGCCTCTAAGGAGCAGCAGCACGCCGAGGCGGAGGCGTTGAAGCGGGAAGTGGGCCATCAGAGGCAGAAGACCTCCGAGTTGGAGAAGCTCCTGGAGGCGTCCAAGGCCACCGTGGAGAAACTGAAGAGGGAGCTCCTGCAGACGGAAGAGGAGCTGGTGCGGAGCCAGAAGGCCGTGTCAAGAGCCGAGGAAGAGTTGGCCTCCATGCGGACCTCGGCTCAGGAGAAGGACAGGTTAGAAGAGAGCCGGAAAGAGCAGATGTCCCGCTACCGCCAGGAAGCGGAGAGGAAGGCCAGCCACATCAACAGCTTGGAGCAGGACAGGTCCATCATGCACCGGCAGCTGATGGAGAAGGAAGCGGAGAGCAAGGACCTCCGGCGCCTGGTCATGGCCGAGTCGGAGAAGAGCAAGAAGCTGGAGGAGAGGCTGAGGCTCCTCCAGTCCGAGATGGCCACGGCGGCTTCCCGGGCGGCAGAGAGGTGCTCGGCGATGAAAGCAGAAGCCCAGAGCTCCCAGGAGCAGGCCGAGAAGCTGAGGCTGTCCGTGGAGACCCTGAAGAAGGAGCTGAGTGGGCTCTCCAAGCGGGAGGAGGCCCTCGGCCAAGAGCTCAAGTCCTGGCAGGAGAAGGCTTTCCAGAAGGAGCAGCTGCTCGCAGGACAGCAGCAGGAGTTGGCCGGAGCTCAGGCCTTGATTGGTGAGCTGATGCCCCTCAAGGGCTTGTACCAGCAGCTCCAGGCCTCACAGGCCTCGCAGGGGGACAAGCATCGGGAGGAGGTGGAGCAGCTGCAGAAGACCACCGGCCTCCTGCAGGCGGAGCTGAGCAGGACCAAGCAGGAGCTCTCGGAGACCTCCTCCGTCAAGGAGAAGGTCCTCCAACAAGAGCAGCTTCTCCACCAGCTGCAAGCAGACAACAGCGGGTACGTGGAGCGCCTGGCCGCCCTGCAGCGGGCTCACACCCAGTTGGCCGAGGAGAAGAGGGAGCTGGCGGAGAAGAGCACCCAAGGGCAGCAGAGCCTGGACATGGAGTTGGCCCAGGCCAAGCAGAAGCACGCTCTGGAGCTGGAGGCTGCCCGGGTGGACTCTGAGAAGCGGGTGGCAGGGAGCAAGCAGGAGGCTGAGGAGGCCCAGAAGAAGCTGGAGGCGATGGTCAAGACCTGCGAGGACACCAAGCGCCAGCTGACAGCTCAGGTGAGCCCCCCCCCCCCCCCCCCGATATCCTTCGAGGTGGGAGGTGGCTGTTCTTAAGGACAACCAACAGAAGAGACTCTTCGGAGCTCAGGGTGGAGCTGTGGGATTCCTGGTGTTTTCTTGCAGACATTTCATGACCCAACTAGGGACCAACATCATCAGGGCTAGAAGGGAGAGGGGTGTTTATGGAGCGGAGCTTGGCTGTTTTCTTGCAGATGTTTCATGACCCAACTAGGTAGCATCATCAGTGTGAGGGAGTGTGGGGTTTGGTCATGTTTATATACAGTAGTTTGCCCTGCAGCCTATACCCAGATAAGCAGGGATTAACACCAGAGAAACAATGAAGCAGAAAACCGTATCCTAAAGAAGGAATGGAAAAACCAAGGAAAAACCCACAATCCCACCAATACTGGGAGGGCAAATTTCCGTATAGGACCAAAGAGCAAAAACCCCCTCACTTCCAGCGCTGGTGACGTTCCGTAATTGGGTTATGCAAGAAAAGAGGCAAGCTCAGAGAGCCCCAAAGACCCCACTCTCCTCTCCTCATATTCTTCCTCCTCCTCCTCCACTCCACAAACCCCCCTCTCTTCTAGCATTGATGATGATGTTCCCTAGTTGGGTCGTGAAATGTCTGCAAGAAAACCATCCAGCTCAGAGAGCACCCAGGACCCCACAGTTAATGACGGTTGGCCATCCTACCCTTTGTCTCAGCATGTTTGGGGGTGAAGATCACGTTTTGTAAGGAGGGGGGGGGTGTAGAGCCCACCCAGCTGGTCAAAATAGCTCAGAGGACTCCCAGGTCTGGCTCGTGCCCAGGCGGTGCCTCCATCCCCTTTGCCCGGCTGTAGATCGGGCGCTTCATGAAATGAGCAATGCCAACCAAATCACTTGGGGTTACGTGGGACGTGTGGTGTGAAGAGGTGGGCTCAGCGGTCTCTTTATCTCTGCCATCTTTGGATGCATTTAGAAAGTGGGGGGGAGTTGAGCTTACCCCCCAGCACTGCCACAGGCTCTCAGGGGGCTTTGGGTTGTGATGTCCTGACCTTTACAGTCTTTTCTCCTCCCCAATTTGCAGGCAGAGAAGCTGGAGAAACATCAGCGGGAACAAGCTAAGCAGGTAACATGCCCAGGAGACCGGCTGCTTCACGGTGGAGCTGGCCTCTTCCCTTCCCTTCCCTTCTTGGCCACGGAGGGCACGCGGGAGGGAGTGGGGCTTTGCTCCTGGGCTGTTCGGTGGAAGAAGGCTGTACAGGTAGCCCTCGACTTACGACCACAATTGAGCTCCAGATTTCCGTTGCTAAGCAAAACGTTGGTTAAGTGAGTTTGGGCCCATTTTGGACCTTTTCTTGCCAAAGTTGTTAAATGAACCGCTGAGGTTGTTAAGTTAGTCACACACCAGTTGTTAAGTGAATCTGGCTTCCTCATTGACTTTGGGGGTCAGAAGGTCACATGACCCCCCCCCCCCCCCGGGACATTGCAACCATCACAAATAGGAACCAGTGGCAAAGTGTGTGAATTTTGATCACGTGACCATGGGGATGCTGCAGCGGTCCTAAGTGTGAAGAATTGTCGCAAGTCAATTCTTCAGTGCCGTTGTAATTTCAAACGGTCACTAAACCAACTGTTGTAAGTCGAGGACTACCTGTATAATTCCCCAGCTAGATTGTTGTCTGGTTGTCTCTGCGTGTCAGTTGGCCAAACTTCCCTTCCCTTGAAAATGTTCCCTCCTTCCAAGGCAAGGCCGAGGCCGTGGGTGGGGAGCCCTGAATCTGCTCAGTTTCTCCTCCCAGCCGGTCCATTCTTTGGATCTGTTGCCCTCCCGGTCCAGGCTGCAGCTCTCCCAGATCGATCCTGGCTTCTTTCCAGGAAGCCTAGTGAATTTCTTCCTAGGGCACCCATGGAGGTCATCTCTCCTCTGCCTTCTCCTCCACCCCAGCTTTCCGGGTCCTTCCCCCACTCCTGATCCTGGGGAGATGGAAGATGATTCATGGGAGATGGAAGAGTCCACCCCCAACCCTCCCACCATTCGAGGGGCTGGGGAAGATGGGTGCTGCCACCACCTTACCCAGCTGGCTAGCAGAAATCTTAATTGAGTTGCAGAGCTCTGCAAACCGCTTATAGGGGTCCCGGAAGACTTTGTGTGAAATGCGGGCCCCTGAGGGCGCTGGAGGCTGGGAGAGCTCAAGGGGCCCCAGGCAGGAAGAGGGGAGACTTGGAATGACTTCTCCACCTCTTCCTCCTCCAGGTGGATGAGCTGAAAAAGAAGCTGGCTCAGCAAGAGAAGGCCGGCCAGACCCATCAGCAGAAAGCAAAGGTGGGTGTCCAGCACAGGAACGCTTGCGCACCTCCACCTGGCCTCAACCTCAGGCCCACCAAGAAAAAAGTTCCAGGTCAAATTATTCCATGTAGCCATAGCTTCATTCTGATTGGCTTGCAGAGTCTTATTTCACACTTAGTTTTACTCCACCCGTTGCTACGATGGGGTGGCATGCAAGCCAGGATTCCAAGATTTTGACTAGCATAAATAGCATCAGAACAGAAGTGCAAATAAAAACATGACAAGATCCTATCTGGGTAGATCACCGGGACCACAGTATTATTTTCGGAGCTTTCAGATTCATGCTGGATCCCGTCCTCAAGGAACTTCCTTCTACTGGATTATATGCTTTGAGCTATTCTACGCGCAGTATTTATGCGACACCTTCCTATTGGCCGATTGGTGTATTGATGGCTGGTGATTGGCTTTTGTTGCCTTATGCTTCTGAGCCCTCAGATCCTAAATATCCGATAAGCTGATCATCAATCAGCACTCCTTTTTTCCCAGGCTTCAACCATTTCCCTGGCTGTTTTTGTCCCTGCTCGGCCAACAATCTTGGTAGATGCGAAATTAAATGTATGTCCTTGTTCATTGCAGTGTGAGGCTACCACTGAGTTCGGGTCTCCTCGTCTGACCGCTCGCTTGTGTTCTTGCAATCTGGTGGTTTAGCTTCCTCCCTGTCTGTCCCATATAGTCACAGGGGCAATCCATGCAGGGGATCCGGTAGATTACATTGGAAGTAACTCCCACCTCCAAGGGATCTTTACAATGCGTGATTTGTCATAGTAGCTTCTGGACGGTGCAATGCAAAGTACATTTGCCTTCATTCGTGAAAAACATGACAGCCGAAAGCTGTTAGCTTCAGGCCAACAATCAAGCAAGCAATCCCCCAACTGAGAAACTGCCAGAGCCATCAGTAAACAGCCCAACCAAAGAATCTCTAAGACCCCCCACCCACACAGACAGGCAAGGCACCAAAATATAAACTGACCGCAAACCCCACTCCTTACTAGCACTGATGATGTTACCTAGTTTGGGTAATGAAACGTCTGCAAGAAAACTGTCAAACTCAGAGAGCACCAAGAACCCCTCATTTCAATCCTGGGCTACAAAGATAGCATAGCCCTTAGACTTATATACCACTTCACAGTGCTTTACAGCCCTCTCTGAGCGGTTTACAGAATCAGCCTCTTGCAAACCCCAACAATCTGGGTCCTCATTTTACCCACCTCGGAAGGACGGAAGGCTGAGTCAACCTGGAGCCTGGTGGCATTTGAACTGCCAAATTGCAGGCAGCAGAAGTAGCCTGCAGTACTGCACTGTAACCACTGAGCCACCATGGCTCAAAGATCCTCCTTTATTGGTAGCAAATATTCTTCTTTATTGGGACAGCTCTGTGTCCTGCCAGGTTAAAGCCTTAGTGAGGTGTGTCTCCCTCTCCGTAGGTGCGTGAGGAGGAGCTCCGTTCGGAGATGAAGCAGCTGAAGGAGAAGACGGCGGATCTTCAGGCTCAGCTGGTGAAGAAGGAACAGGCCGCCGAGCATTACAAGGCTCAGGTAGGACCCCGGGCGTCTGCTGCCTCCCACGCCAGGGGGAGCGAAGGGCTTGCAGGAGGGACCCCTCGATGGAGGCTCGAGGGGGCTCCTGTCAGCTGCCACCTCACGCTTGCACTTCCCTCGGTGCCAGTCTGCCACCGAATACAGGGTGGGTGGGTGGGTGGATTGGATGGGAGGGGGCAGTTTTCAAGGGAAGCAAAAAGTTCACTGTATCTCCCTGAGATGCGGCTTCAAATCCTTTGAATTTGATTGGACATGGGGGGGGGGAGGGGGGCAGCAAGGGGAGGCACCTAAGAAGAGGAAAAAGTAGACGGGAAGGTTTGGGCACGCGATTTTCAGTTCCAGCTTTGCATTGTTGTAATTTGCTTGACTTCTAGTAGACTATGCCTGTCTCGACGGATGGAGTTAAGGATTGTTTTTACTTGGAGGTTGAAGCTGAGGCAGAGCTGACAGGTTCTCTTTTCTGCGCCCGCAGATGGAGAAGGCCAGGACGCACTACGATGCCAAGAAACAGCAGAACCAGGAGCTGCTGGAGAAGCTGAAGGGCCTGGAGCACCTGGAGAAGGAGAATGCCGAGCTGAAGGCCGAGTCGGAGCGCCTGGCCAAGGAGTTGCAGCGCACGGCACTGCAGGCCACCGAGTCGGAGCTCAGCCTGAAGAACCTCACCAGCCAAGTCCGGGTCCTGCAGGCGCAGGTAGGCAGGGAAGTGGGGGGGGGGGGGGGGGGGGGGGCTGGGTGTTAGTCAGAGGTTAAAATACCAGACAATACATCATTTTATTAAACATTTCTTTCAAGTTATAGCTCCATGTAAATTTCAGATTTTGCATTCGTGTGCAGGCGGTCCTTGACCATAATTGAGCCCAAAATTTCTGTTGCTAAGCGAGACAGTTGTTAAATGAGTTTTGCCCCGTTTTATGACCTTTCTTGCCACAGTTGTTAAGGGAATCACTGCAGATGTTAAGTTAATCACACAATTGTTAAGCGAATCTGGCTTCCCCACAGACCTTGCTGGTCAGAAGGTCACCCTGCGGCCCTCATCAGTATAGGTACAGAGTTGCTGCAACAGTTGGTGCAAAGGCCAGTCTTAAGTCCCTTTTTTCCAGTGCCATTGTAATTTCAAATGGTCACTCAACAGATGGTTGTAAGTTGAGGAGCATGGAATTAAGAGGTCCCAATTGGGCTCTTTTGTTGGCCTTCCAGCCTCTCCGCCTTCTTGGGCCTGGCTTCCTCGGGGCTCCTCTTTCTAATTCTGCCCCAATTCCCCCCCAGCTGGACTTCTCGGATCGGCAGCTTCGAGAGCAGGGCAAAGTCCAGGCAGCCCTGGAGACCCTCAAGGGCCGGGAGACCTTCAGGCAGAGCTCGGCCGACATCAGCACGGACAGCCTGGACTTGAGCACCAGCGACGAAGGGCAGCCCCTCAACTCCACCAGGTACCTGGCGGCCTCCTCCCCTGGCTCTGGAGGGCAGCCTCGGGCCGCTCCTTCTGCGCCACCACTGCTGCCCAGGCTCCTTGGGAACATCCTTGCTCCCATAATGGGGCTGCAGAACGGAGACTGGTTCTTTCGGGGTCTCTGCTCCTCTCTGAGCCTGGTGAGGGTTTTTTGTAGACATCACTGCTAAAATCTACCAAAGATTACCTAGTTGTGGCATGAAACACCTGTAAGAAAACCAGCAAGCTCAGAGATCATCAAGGACCCGGCAGCCTTCCTAGTTGTCCTCCTCTTTGCCAACCTCCCTCCTTCCAACACTGATGAGGTCACCTAGTTTGATAATAAAACGTCTGCAAAAAGACCACCAAGCTCAGAGAGCATCCAGGACCCCTCTGTTCACTCCTGAGCTACAAATGTTCTCTTCCGTTGGTACTTTTGGGGTCTTCAGACTGAATGGGAGATTATGGCAGGGCATGAAACATATTTATTTATTAAGAAAATTTATAAAGCTGCCCGCAGTGGGTGGCTTACAGAAGTAAGACCCCCAACACATACCCACACCAACCCCTTGATGGGCTCTGTATCCCTTTGGGGTCTCCAAGCCCATTGGCAAGTTCATGTCTTCAGGGCCTCTTGAGAGAGGATCAAGATGGGGGCCAGTCTTATCTCTGCAGGGATGATGTTCCACAGGGAGGGAGCCACCCCGGAGAAGGCCCTTCTTCTAAAGTGGACATCCTTAAAGAGGGGGTGGGTGGGTCTTGTAACATCTCCTGCCTCTCCTTTCTGCTGGATCAGGTGGATGTAACTGGGAAAAGACGGTCCTTCAAGTCACAGGGAGGGAGCCACCCCGGAGAAGGCCCTTCTTCTAGGTCCCACCAGATGGACCTCCTTAAGAGAGGAGACCCATAACTTCCCCTGCCTCCTTGCTCTGGTGGCTCAGGTGTCTGTCACTGGGAAAAGAGGGTCCTTCAGAGAACCTGGCCTGAAACCATGTAAGACTTTAGAGGTGACGACCAATATCTTGAATTGGACCCGGAAGCAAACGGGCAGCCAATGCAGCTCCCGCAAGAGAGGTGACCCCATGCAGGCCGCAGCAGCTGAGATTCCCCCGGATGGAGCTGCCCAAGTGGGCGGGGAAGCTCTGTTTCCAGGCAGCCCTGCCCCCTTCAAGGCCTCCTGCTCTGCTTCTCCCCAGCAGGAAGACCCGCCGCTCTTTGTCCGAATCGGGGGCCGTGGAATCGTCCAAGACCTCCCAGGCGCTGCCCCACAAGAGGGAGTCCTTGGAGAGCCTCTACTTCACCCCCATCCCCACCCGCTCACGGTCCAAGCTGGAGAACAGCATTGACTCCATCGGCAATATCACCTTGGACTCGGGACGGAAGGCGCTCTCTGGCCGTCGGCGCACCACACAGCTGATCAACATTACCATGATCAAAGTAAGGGGGGAAGGGGGCCTGTAGACCCTGAAGGGGGGGGAGCCAGGGAGCGAGAGACCCTTCCTGGTCCTATGTACGCCCGCAGGGGACCTGTCACTGGAGCCAACGGCTGCTGTTGTGTCTGCTGTTTGGGTGGGACATCACCCGTTTGTCTTCTTTCACAGAAACACCCCAAGCTGGAACCTCTGGACAGCACCAACGAGTCTTTCGTCAGCCTGCGGTCCTCCGGCTCAGGGGACAGTGGCCAGGAGTCGGTCAAGACCCGCCTGCGTTCAGCGGCGGCTTCCTCCTCCACCCGCTCTCTGGCCAGCCTCCCCTCCCAGGAGTCCCTCATCCGGCTGACCGCCTCTTCGCCCGATGGCACCTCCGGCCACGCCACACTGAAGAGCCTGCCTGGCTACCGACCTGCCACCCGCAGTTCTCTAAGACACTCCCAAGGCGGGGGTGCAAACACCGGTGAGAGTGGGGGGCACGGGGTGTGGACCCTGCCGTGTTAGGGATGGAGGGGGAACCCTGATCTTCCGGGTGCTGTGAGAGATGGGGTTCTCTGCCCCCTTGATCCCGAAACCTCCTCTTGACCAAGATCAATGGCGCAATCCTCCATGACCTTATCCCAGGGGTAGCTCCAAGTCTGGGCAATTTTTAAGACTTGGGGTTCAACTCCCAAGCAGCCGTGGTAGCTAGGGAATTCTGGGAGTTGGAGTCCACAAGTCTTCAAGTTGCCAAGTCTGGAGAGCCCTGCTTTATCCAAATCCCCCCTCAGAACCATCTCAATCCGTATTTTACAACCTTGGTTGCTTTAAGATGTGTGGACTTCAACTCCCAGAATTCCCTTCTGGGAATTCAGCCCTGCTGAACTCTGGGAGTTGAAGTCCACATGTCTTAAAGTGGGCATAGTTGAGAAAGGCCACTCTGGGGATGTGACTTCGTGCTGCAGCTGTCAGGTGGACAAACACAGAGAAGAGAGAGAGGGACCCACAGACAGGCACACGATTGCAGAAAGCTGCCCTAGCCAGCCACTCGCAACCCCACCCCGGCTGGGCTGCATGGGGTGCTCCGTCTCCCCTGCTGCTCTCCGAGTGGGATCTTTCACCCCTTGGGGGGATTTGGAGCCCCTTAGGAAAACCTGTCCATCCACACCCTGCCTCCCCTCCCCTCCGCAGGCCGCAGCAGCTTCTACGCAGCCTCCTGTGACGATGAGCCCGAGCAGCTGGACAGCTGGAACCGCATCGCAGAGCTTCAGCAGCGGAACCGCATCTGCCCGCCTCACCTGAAGACCTGCTACCCTCTGGAGTCCCGGGTGAGTGGCCGCCTGGCCTCTTCTGGTGCTCGGGGAGGGAGTTTCCGGTTTTCTTCTGCCCTCCGTGGGTCAGTTCCCCACATGCGCATCAGGGCTCCTGCTAGTCAGGTCGGCCGTTTATTCGGATCTGGACAAAAGGGGTGGATGGAGGGTCCTCTCATAAGACCCCGAGCAATTTCACAGCAGGTTCTTACGGTCTTCTTGGTTGCCTAAGTAAAGAGTCTCTCAATCCCCCTCCCCATGCACCCGTTTACAGGTAGTCCTCGACTTACACCCAGAGATTCTGTTGCTAAGTGAGACATCTGTTAAATGAGGTTTGACTCATTTTACGACCTTACTTGCCACTGTTGCTAAGTGAATCACTGCAGGTGTTAAGTTAGTGACCCAGTCGTTAAGTTAATCCGGCTTCTCCATTGATGTGGCTTCCCGCAAAAGGGGATCACATGACCATAGGACATTGCGACCGTCATAAATACAAGTCAGTTGCCAAGCGTCTAAATTTTGATCACATGACCCTGGGCCGTAAGTGTGAAAAACGGTCATAAGTCACTTTTTTCAGTGCTGTTGTAACTTTGAACAGTCACTAAACAAACAGTTATAAGTCGAGGACTACCTGTAGTGGCCATCATTGGCAGCTAGCTCTCCTTTGGGGCTGTGGCTGCTCCTGAATGGCCCTGTTTTCTCTCTCCCCCCCCCCCCGCCCTGTCCACTCCTGACCACCATCACGGACGAAGAGGTGATGACCGGAGACCCCAAGGAGACCCTCCGACGGGCCAGCATGCTGCCCTCCCAGATTGTGGAGGGCCCCAGCACCCGCCGCAGCACGCTGAGTGCCGCCTGGGCACTGGGAGGGGTGGCCACGCGGCAGCAGCGGAAGCGCCTTTCGGACGAGCCCCAGACGGGGCCAGGGACCCCTGAGGTGAGCAACTCCGGGAGGATGTGGGGCCCTGGACCTGCTGACTCTGGAAGGCCAACATCTTGCAGGCTGAGGAAGGCGAATGTTGCTGCTGCCCCTCTTTCTCAGCTGCCGAGGGAGTCTGGACCGCCCCCTCAGCTGCTGGGGAGGGGCTTTGTGGGCCACAGTGGGCAGCGTCTTCTCAGGCACCAACGCCAGCCTCTTGGGGTCACGGGAGGCCCACGGTGGCTCTTTTTGCTTGGCTCCTTCCTTCAGGGGTTTTTATTTAGCAGGTTCTGGAAGGTTCTGGAGAAGCGGAAATTTTGAGTAGTTCGGAGAACCGGTAAATACCACCTCTGGCTGGCCCCAGAGTGGGGTGGGAATGGAGATTTTGCAATATCCTTCCCCTGCCATGCCCACCAAGCCACGCCCACAGAACCGGTAGTAAAAAAAATTGAATTCCACCACTGCCTTCCTTGGTTGTTTCTGTTGTGACCAAGGCCCAAGTAGTGATTACCAAACACAATTCAGTCCTCAACAAGCTTATTTTATTAAAACAGCTGAGAATTAATTCATTCTCAGCTTAGTCCAAAACAAAATTCTTCATAACCAGTCCCTCGGCCTTATCACCAAACTTTGATGTCTTTGGCAACCTGCCAAAGGCTTTTCTTGGCAAAAACCCCACAAAGTTCAAGAGAGGCTGACAAGAAGCACTGGAATCAACGTTGCTTTTCTACAAAGAGCCCAACGGCTCCTTGCTGCTCTTTTAAGCCTTCTGGGAGGGGCCAATCATCTCCTGGCCTTACTCCCGAGTCGTCCTTTTTGCTTTTGCCTGCTCTTGCCACAAAGCTGCTCTTTGTGTGCGTGCATTAGGAACGGGCTCCTCCTGTTCCTCTGCCTCTCAGCTATCCACCTCTGGAAGCTCCGGAGTCCGTGCATCGCTCCCAGATGGCCCGGCCCCCTCTCTGCCTCCAACACAGAGCCCTCGTCCGGGCCTTCCCCAGATTCCAGGACTGGCCCATGGTCCTCCCCAGCCTCCTCACTGTCTGACTCTGCTGCCAGCTCCGTAAGCTGCTAGCGGGATACAACAGTTTCTTAGATTTGTCAGTGTTGGTCAACATGATACAAAAAGGTTGTAGAGACTCTGGAAAGAGTGCAGAGAAGAGCCGCAGAGATGATGAGGGAACTGGAGGCTAAAACATACGATGAACGGTTGCAGGAGCTGGGCATGGCTGGTCCAGTGAAGGGGAGGACCAGGGCGGACAGGAGAGCCGTCTTCTAGGGTCTGGGGCCGGAAGCGGCACGCAGAACCATCCCACGAGGGCTCGCTGGCTCCTCAACCGCATTCCTGTGCACACACACGCGCGCCGGTCAGCCGGCCTTGGCGCTCCATGGTGCACGAGTGAGCTGGCACCTGAACTTCCGAGTTTACATTGCGCGCATGCGTGAGAGCCGGCTGTTTGTCAGGCGCGCGTCCGTGCTGGAAACTAGAAATTTGGGTGCCGGCTCATGCTTGCGCATGCGCAACAGAACACTGTTTTTCTGGGTTTTGGTGATCTCGCGTGCGCAAAGGCCAGCGAGGCCACACAGTCCAGGCAGGATGATTTTGCGTGCCATTTCTGGCACGCAGGCTGGCACACGGTGATGTAAAAGATTAGCCATGACTGGTCTAGGGTCTTCCGCTTCAGCAGGGGGTTGGACTATAAGACCTCCAAGGTCCCCTCCAACTCTAATTCTGTAATTAGCTGTCTGGGGAGGGGAGGGAGGGAGGCGTGTCTCCTCAGCTGAAGCTGTTGAAACTCCGTCTCTCCCCCTCTGTTCTTTTTGTAGGTCAAGAAATCCGCCTGCTTCCCCCGGCCCCAGACCCCCAAAGGGAGGGCCGAGGATCGCAAGCAAGGGCCCCCGGTGGGTGAGAAGAAGAGCAAAGCCCAGGCAGCGGACAAGCAGGTAAGGCCCTCTGGGGGCACCAGGAGACCCCAGACTCATGGAAGGGTTCCCTCCTCCCCTCATGCTTAGAGCAGGCACAGGTGGCTAGCTGGGGAATCCTGGGAGTTGAAGTCCACCAAAGTTACCAAGGTTGGGGACCCTGGATCAGAGCATATTAGAAGTACCTGTAGAGCCCCGAGGGTAAACAAGCGGGAGCTACTTTAGTTGTAAAAGCTTTTTAACTTTGCTTTTGACCCACAAATCTAATCCTAACCCAGATTACTTGCCATCAATTTGTGGCTGGTTCTTAGTGACCGCCTAGATAGATGTTCTCCATGACGATCTGTGGCTAACTGGTCCTTCGGGTCTGCCAACGGTCCAGAGAACAGAGCCTGCATCCAGGCCTTGTGTGTGAAGGGGTGGGAAACTTGCTTTGATCTGAGTTCCACAATTGGGGGCTGTCGATTTGATTGGTTGAAGGAAAGGTCAGCCCCTCACTCTCAAATCTGTGGTTCCCACAGCACACTTAGAATTTCTGGCTAGTTGGAATTCAGGAGAAGAGAATATTGGTAGCTCAGGGTTGGAGTGTGATGGTCTCTGAGCCGGGTAGTTTTCTTGCAAGACGTTTCATGACCCAACTAGGTAACCTCATCAGGGCTATGAAGGGAGTGGGGTTTCCTCTCTGCAAGCAAACTATTTGTATATAAATGGAGGGCAAACAACACTCAGGAAGAAAACAGACCAGCTCAGAGAGCACCAAGAACCCCCCCCCCCTCCAATGTGAAACCTATTTTGCTTCCTCCCCAGTCTGAGAGGCGTCACTCACTGGCCTTCAGCATCCTGAACACCCCAAAGAAACTGGGGAACAGCCTCTTGCGCCGTGGGGCCAATCGCAAGGTGACTCCCAAAAACTCCCCTCTGAGCGGCAGCCGGAGGTCTCCAAGGAACGCTCCGTCTTCGAAGGGCAAGGTAAGGGGGAGGGAGGGAGCCCCAGACTTCCATGCCTGCTGGCCTTGCCATTGTAGCACCCCACCTGCCCACCCCACCCCTCCCCTCCCCAATACCCTGATCCCAGATCTGAGCGGAAGGTACTTTCTGCTGGATGCTCTACAGAGCCCCATTTGGGCAGATGTGGGTGCGTGTTCGTTTAATCGACGTCCTAATACAGGTAGTCCTCGACTTATGACAGTTCACTTACCAACCGCTCAAAGTTATGGCAGACTCCTTGGAGGCACTTACGACCCAGATTCAAAGTTATGGTGCCCTCACCCTCACCCTCACCCCCTCCAACAAGCCACGGTCACCTGACCATCTCTCAGACCCTCAGCATCCGGCCTCCATCTATGTGACCACTTACAGCATCCTTCAGTCACACGACTCTGATTTTTCACCTTTTTTTTTCCCATAAGCCAGAATTTATTTACTGTTTCTGGCTTTGCTTCGTGGTCTTTGGAAGAATAATGCCATAAAATCAAATTGTTCACAGGATGAGCTGCTTAAACAACCATGTTTACAGTCGTAAGTCGAGGACAGGACCTGTACTGGAAACAAAAGGGGGGGGGGGGCCCTCTTGGGGGGGGGAAGGAGCTTGATGAGGGGGGGGGGGGTTAGGAAGGGGAGTCAGCCCTTGCCCAATGGCAAGAGAGCCAACAAACCCCAATTCCCAAACCAGATTAGGTTTTTTTCTCCTCCTCCTCCTCCTCCTCCTGCTCTCAGTTGCCCAAACTGGGCCTCTGGACCGGAGCCGTCCCCTCCCCGCCCTCCCTCCCCTCCCCAAATCGGGTCCTTCTGAGCATCCTTTGCTTCCACAGGTCTCGGGGGTGGCCATACCAGGCAAGTGCACGCTGGCCCGCTCTGCAGGGTTGCATGCAGCCTTTCCTGTCTGGGTCTAGGGGAGACACACGCACACGGGGGTCCCCTCACCTTTCCCCCCTCTCCCACGTGGGGGGGGGAGAGCAGGTTTCAGGATGGAAGCACCAGAGGGTGTGGGGGGAGGTGCACACATGTGTGTGAGAGTGACAGTATGTCACACTCTCCTGACACACGGTTGGCTGGTTGGCTGGCACGAGTGGCTTTCCTGCCCTTGGCTGGCTCCCCAGGCCTTTGCGCTGCTCCCGTCGGGGGGGGGGGGGTGGGGGAGGTTGGGGGCGGGGGGGGTGAGCAGTAGGATTTCCTCCAGGTTTGCCCGGCTTCTGGTCCCCTCCCCCTCCCCCTCGCCAGCCCCCCAACTCCTCCTGTCTCTTTCTCTCCTGCAGACCAGCTCCAAGTCCCAGAAGGTGAAGTTCTAGCTCCCTTCGCTTTGGCTGCCGATTCAACCATGTTCCATCTCTTCCCGGAGGAAAGGGAGGAGGGGGCCGCTGCCCCTCTGCCGCTGCCAGCCCCTGCGTCCCCCTGCGTCCTCTCCCCCTGCCTCAAGCAGGCCTAGGAGCCTGGCCTTCTCGCCTCCCTCCCTGTCCCAGCCTGGGTGGAGCAGGGGGGGCCTCCCGTTCACAGCCTCTCTGAGTGTAGGTGCCTTCCTTCCCCCTCTTCCTTCTCCCTCTGTTTATCCCCTTTTTCCTTTTCCTCCTTTCTCCCTTCCCCCTTTCACCCTCTGCGCCTTTCCTTTTCCTTTCCTCCTTTCCTCCTTTTATCCTTCCTTCCCTCCCTCCCTCCCTCCTTCCTTTTCTTTTCCCTCCCTCCCTTCCTTCATCTTTCTCCGTTCCCTCCCCCCGCTCATTCGGGGCTGTGCGGTTGGCATCCCAAGGCCTTTTGGGGGGGTTCTTCTCCCTCCTGCCGATGCCCCCCCTCGCGGTCTTTTCCGTTCTCGGTTCCTTGTACTTCTGGGAAGGCTCAACCTTTGGCCAAGAGGTGAGGTGGGTTCCTCTCTTGTGCTTCCCAGCCCTTGGGCCTTCTCGGGGCACCCAGAGATCGTGCCCTGGCAGAGGATGGGGGGGCTCTGCCATTCCGTTTGGGAGGGGGGGAGGGACAGCTTGGGCACACGCCTCTCTTTCTATCACAGCTTTACTTAGCTCCCTTGCTTCGTATCGCAATCTGTAGAGCCTGGCTTGGAGCCGGGGAGGTTTCCAGGTGGGGGTTCCAGAAACTCCCCTGGAGCAGGTAGGCGGTCAGGGTGGGGGTGACCCTGGGTGGCAGATCGGACGGGGTGCACGTCTGCACCAGGCCTGGGCCACCACCGAGCAGGGCCCAGAAGCCGTGGGGCTGCCCAGGACCGGCTCTCATCCGGAGACCCCCGACTGGAGGGTGAGAGGGAGACCCTGACGGAGGAAGGCTCCCAGGCTGAGGGGGGGGCACCACCTGGGGTCTTCCCCTGCTTGCAACCCTCTACTACTCGCCTTTGTAGAGTCTTTAGCAGGAAATGTGTCATTTTAAATAATGTTTCTACTTGTAAATAAATGGTATTTTTCTCCCAAGAGTGGTTGGAATGTGGCTTTGCAGTGAGTCTCTCATTGAGAACCTCAGAATTGCCTTGGGGGACTGGACGGGGCAGCGTAAGGCCGGGCAGGGGGACCTGGCCAAAGAGCACGTTCTCCTGCCCTTGTGCAGAGCGCAGTCTTCTGACAACCCTCTCAAGAGCCTTTCTGGGGTCTTGTGTTGAAGGGGAAATGTCTCCTGTAGGAGAAATCAAAGCTGCAGCAAAAAAGATACTTGATTTAACGCATGTAGGAACCAGGAGACTTCCTACAGTTGTGCAGAGTTTAGAATGGAATGAAATACAGAATACAAAGCCGAGAATGAAATAAAATGAATAGAATAGAATAGGGATAGAAATAGAAATGTGATTGGACACACAAGGCATTTGTCTCTGGTGTAGAAGCTCACAGTGTACATATGAACAGCAAATAATAGGTCATAGATCATAATTTACAATCATTAATGATAAGCAAACAATTGATAAGACAAAGCGTAGGGAGAAAAAGATTCTTCTTTTACAGCAGGGTATCCAACCTTGGCAATTTTGAGACCTATGGCCTTCAATTCCCAGAGTTCCCCAGCCAGCCTTTGATTTAGAGGCTCAGAAATGCATCCAGGAACCTCAACTATACAATTGAAGGAACTAAGAGAGATTAACAAAGTTTATTTAAGAAAGAAATATTATTATAGAAAGAATAGTAAGAAAATCAGTGTTGTTTCACCGGCTTTAAAGTCTTTTTGGTGGCCTTGTTGAAGGGGCCAGCTTCCTTCTCAGGGGCTGACCTGTTCTAGGCATGCCAAGGGACCCCCGAGGGTCTCCCTTTAACTTCTGGGTACCAACGGGCTGTATGTTGCACCAGGAGGGTTGGCTAAGAGGAGCTCCAGAAGTCAGCGGACTTACAGCAACTTACAAAAATGCCTTTTCCAAAGAGAGAATTCTGGAAAAAAACCTTTTAATGCAAATACTGTGGAATGTTGCATGATACGGGTAGTCCTCAACTTACGACCTACCTGAAAAATGGGACCTACGACCGAGTCCAAAGTTCCTGCAGTCCTCCTTCCCCCATTCTTGTCATGGTTTTAGGACTGTTAGCAACATCCCACATGACAAGTTTTTCCAAAAACCAGGATTTGATTTCCAGTTTTAGCCAAAAAGCAGCCATGGCGAACATCGGATTCACACTTGTGACCACTTTTCAAAAGAACCCCCTAAAATTACGTCGATCACATGACCGACCCTTTTTACAACTCTTAACTGTATTAGACAGGCTTCCTGACGGCCGTATGTCGAGGACCACCTGTAAAGATTTCTTCAGCCGGCAGAGCTCCCAAGTCCCATCGCTGGTCCAGGAGGGCAGGGGGACCCCGGAGCCCCCCTGGGAAGGAGCCCCGAGGAGCATGGATGAGCCGAGGGGTCTCTCCCTGGGGAAGGCAGCAAAGAAAGGCCCCTCCCCACACTCTAGAACTGCCCTCTGTGCAACCTCTTGAGGGGGTCTCCCTCTTCGCAGACCAGTCAAAGTCCTCGACTTACGACCACAATAGAGCCCAAATTTTCTGCTGCTAAGTGAGACATTGGTTAAGTGAATTTTGCTCTATTTTACGACCTGTCTTGCCACGGTTGTTAAATGCGTCACTACCGTTCTTAAATTAGTAACCCGGTTGTTAAGTGAACCTGGCTTCCCCCTTGACTTTGCTTGTCAGAAGGTCGCAAAAGGGGATCACGTGACCGCGGGACTGTGACCATCATAAATAGGGGTCTGAATTTTGATCTCACGACCACAGAAATGCTGCAACGGTCGTAAGTGTGAAAAATGGTCGCAAGTCTCTTTTTTTCAGTGCCGTTGTAACTGAATGGCCACTAAGTGAACTGTTGTAAGTCGAGGACTACCCGCAGTGCAGGTATGAACCCAAGACCTGGGGAAGGGCTGCCGAGAATGCTAAGGTTGCCTGGGAATAGCAGCTTCTTCCCAATTTTGAACCCTCATTTGGGAAAACAGTTCCACCTCCGTCTCCTCCAGCATGGAAAAATGACCACATCATGGCATTTAGAATTGGGGTTTTTAATGGGTGGTGTGGATTCAGCAGGGGAATTAAGTTTTTATCTTAAAGGAAGAGGAAACATTTTACAGAAACGGATCGAGAACTTCCTCCCTTTACAATCTGGGCTTTTCAGGTCTTCGTCACTTTTCTTCTTTGCGTTAAGATGGGGCGGAAGTCCAGGTCCTTTGGGCAGCAGGATTAAACCATCTTTCACACAAGCCAAGGCAAAAATGTCAAGGTAGACGTCGAATCTTCTGCAGCGTTTCCAGGAATCGGCTCTTCCCAGCTCAGTCGCACCTTCGTCCTGGCCATTTATTTATTTATTAAATTTTCATGCCGCCTGCCTACCCCATTAGGCGACTCATAGATTACAAAAAGTCAAGTAGAAAAATCATTAAAAATATCCAAACTGCAGATTTCAAAAATACAAAACTTTACAAAAACCCCGGACTCAGAGACAGGCGACAACGGGGCTGAGGTCTTCTCGGCCTGGTTATTTACTTTTCTTCCATGGTTGCTGCAAAATACACTCGTACAAATGCACAAATCGGGGGTTTGGCGAATGGAATGGGGGGGCCTTTGGTTTGGTGCCAAGGAGTTCTGCCTGAGGATCCTCCGTTTAAAATCTTCAAAATAACAATTTTTGCTCATTTTTAGACGAGCATTATTCCCCAATATTCTAAGCCAGGAGTCTCCAAATTTGGTGACTTTAAGATTTGCGGACTTCAACTCCCAGAATTCCCCAGCCAGCTGCGTTCCCTAGTTGGGTCATGAAACGCCTGCAAGAAAACACCAAACTCAGAGAGCGTCAGGGACCCCACAGTCTTCCTCCTCCTCCTCCTCCTCCTCCTCCCTGCAAACCCCATTCCCTTCCTGATGGTGCTCCCTTGTTGAGTAATGAGACATCTGGAAGAAAACCACCAAGCTCAAGAGACCATCTAGGACCCCCAGCAGGGTCAACCCCGAGCTACAGACATTTTAGCGGATCCTGGAATCCCAAGTGAGAGACAGAGGGGGCAGGAGTAGCTTAGATAGGAGATAAATGGGGGAGGCATTCTATAAATGTGCTACGACACTGGGGTCATTGTAAGTTGTTGGGTTGCTTTGTGCCCTCCAGTCCTGGGGAGACTGGTTCTCATCACCTTGGAGGGAAACGTTGGCTCCTAGTGAAGATCCAGAGTGCTCCTCTTTGGCCCAGAGACTCGTTTAATGGAAAGAGCAAGATGGAGTCCCACCATCAAGGTGAGGGAATCTGCATCTTCACAGCCCTTGTATTGGTGCCCTGCGTTGGCCGCTTTTTTGGGCTCATGCATTGGGCCGATGGATTCACCAAAACCGAATCCCAATGGGATCCTCAACCTTCAGATCCCACGTGCCCCTCAGGTGAGCCATGAAATCTGCTCGGTTGATGTTCCTCACCTGGGGACCTTCTCACTTGGCCAGCTCAACTTTTGCAGCTTTTCGGATTTGATTGGTCCCACTGGATGGTCTTCTGAAATACGCCGGAGGGGTCGGTGATGAAGCAATCAAATTTGGTGCGGAGGTCGTGCGCCGTCAACGAGGAGAAGATCAGCTTCCGGGTCAGCTGGCTGCCTTTCTCTCTGTGGCCAAGGAACAGAAGAGATGCTGAAGAAGAAGAAGAAGAGAGACAGCCACCACGAACCCTCCTGGGAACTGGACCTCTTGGCAGGAGTGGCTTCTTCCCTGAGTCCTAGCTGGCCACCCAACCCCTTGCCTGGTCCTTGGCTCCCTCCAGGAGTGCTAGGCCCAGATCTTCCCCATGCCTGCTTTCTCTTCCCACCATTGGGCTTCAGCTGTTTCATTCCAACCCCCTGCTCTAGCAGGAGACCCTATCCCATTCCAGACAAGTGGTTCTCCAATCTCTTCTCAAAAGCCTCCAGTGATGGAACACCTACAACTTCTGGAGGCCAGATGTTCCACTGACTATTTGCCCTCGCTCTTAGGAAATTTCTCCTTAGTTCCAGGTTGCTTCTCTCCTTGATGAGTTTCCACCCATTGCTTCTTGTTCTGCCCTCAGGGGCTTTGGAGAAGAGCTTGACTCCCTCTTCTTTGGGGCAGCCCCTGAGATACTGGAACACATGCTATCACGTCTCCCCTGGTCCTTCTCAATTCCTACAACCGTTTTTCATATGTCCAGGCTTTTAATCATCTTGTTGCTCTTTGAACTTTTTCCAAAGTCTCAACATCTTTTTTGTAACGTGGTGACCAAAACAGCATTCCACGTGTGGCCTTACTAAGGCTTTACAAAGCGTACTAACACTTTTTTCCTATGTAAAAGTTTAACCCGGGACAGATCCTGCCTCTCCTGGACTTCCTCTACTCACTCCGTGGCTTCCTCCTTCACCGTTCCGTTTGGGTACAGCTGGTCCACAAAAGTGCCGTTTGCCAGCCAGTACATGATGCCACTCTCTGGGTGGACGGTTCTGCCCTCGCAGGAGACCTGAAGCTTCTGTCCTGAGAGCCACAAGGAAAAACGGAATACTGTTCACCCGTGGAGGAATGGCAGATGCCACCCTCGATAGGAAGAAGGGGCCACGGATTTCCTGCCACCCACAATCCCTCCCACGGATGTTCTCCCAGCCACTCCACTAAGAGGCTTCCGGTGGATCTCATTGTACAGGTAGTCCTCGACTTAGGACCACAATTGAGCCCCAAAATCCTGTTGTTAAGTGAGACGTTAAGTCAGTTTTGCCCCATTTTGCAACCTTTCTTGCTTCAGATGTTAAGTGAATTTTGCTTCCCCATTGACTTCGCTCATCGCAAAAAGTGATCACCTGACCCCAAGACACTGCGACCGTCATAAGTAGGATACTCACCCACTCCCCCCTGACCCCCACCCTCCAGATACCTGGCGGGACCTACCGATGGAGGCCTGGAACTGGAGCAGGGAGGTGATTTGCGACTCCTTCTCTGCTGCTGGAGCTGAAAAGAGAGCAGGTAGGTTGAGGGGGGGCCGGGAGGGGGGGACAACAGCTGCACACCCAGCCCTGGTTCCCCTTTCCAGGGTCTTTGGAGGAGGAGGAGGAGGGGGGTCTGCATTCATCTTTGTGCATGAGTTCTGCAGCGGGTCGTCAATAAATTTAATAATAAAATAAAATTATATATAAAATAAAATAATTAAAAATAATAAAATATATAAAATAAAATAAATAAAATGTAAAATAATAAGTATAAATATAATAAAAATTAAATTAAAGTTTAAAAAATAAAATAGGAGTCTGGAAACCAGAATCCGGAGGAGGCTGGGAGCCCCTTTTCTGACTAAGCAACTTTACGGAAAAGCAGGTGCTTCTGTCACTTCTGCAGCTCCCTTCAGCAGAAGCCTGGAGGGCCTCGACTGATGGAGGATTGGCACTCTGCTCCTACTGTTATATAAGCGGCCATCTCCCCCTCCCTCTATTTCCATCCTAGATCCGTCTCCAGCCCCCAGGGCCCTCTCTCGCCCCACTCTCTCTGCTGTGGGGCTGCACAGAAGCCAAGCTCAGCTTCTTGCCTTGATCAAGATTAGGGTTAGGGTGGGTGGGTGGGTGGGCTGGGTTCATGACGGTGGGGGCCGTAGCTCTTCCGCTGATGTAATAGAAGCATTAAGAACACCCATTGTCATTGACATAGGAGCCTGAGTGGCGTAGCAGGCTAATGCCTCCTATTAAGGCAGCATTTAACTTCCAGCTGCCTGCAATTACTGCAAGTTCAATTCTCACCAGGCTCAAGCTTGACTCAGCCTTCCATCCTTTCTAAGGTGGGTAAAATGAGGACCCGGTTTGTGGGGGCAATAAGCTGACTTTGTATAAATATACAAAAGTATGAAGCCTATTGCTTAACGCATTGTAAGCCGCCCTGAGTCTCCGGAGAAGGGCGGCATATAAATATAAATAAAAATTTTTTAAAAAATTAAAAATTGACAAAATCGCCATCGGTCAATTGCAGAAGGCAGCTTCAGTCAGAAGAGCTGGCCTCCTGCCACGAGACCTTTTACACCCTCAAACATCCACATCTGCCTATCACAGGTCCTTGGGGAGGACTCAGACAGGTGGTAAAAAGAGGCCAGATCCCGTCTGAACATCTGGCTGTGCGACCAATCGCAAGAATACAAGGCAGTGCAGTGCCATTCCGTAGCCCTACCTTGGATGGAGGGGGAGACACTGAGCAGAGCCAAGAGCAGGCAGCCAGCGAGGCTCCGAGCATCTGGAAAGAGAAGAGGGGGGAGATCAGTGGGGCCCCTTCTTCCCTCCTTTGGGAAATGGAGCAAGGGGCCCCTTCCCAGCCTGCTGCCTCGAACCCAGGAAGGGACGGTGATGAAACACGACCTCCTTGACAACTGAATTCAGTGGTGAAAAATGTAAAGTTTAGGCAAGAAGAGCCAGAATTGACGTCCACAAGTCACCAAGGGGCCATGTTCCCCCACCTCTGCTATGCGTATCGTTTAGAGTTGGACAGCTTTATAAATGCACTAAAATAATGAACTAAAAATAATAAAAACCCCAGTGAGGCTGCACTGGATGTCCCTTCTCTTCTTCAAGAGAGGCAATTAAAAAAAAGGAAATAAAACGAGTAGAACAGATTGTCTCCAGCATCTCACAGGCAGATAAGCAGGGCTTAACACCAGACAAACGATCAAGCAGAAAAGACCCTCCTAATAAAGGAACTGGCAAGGAGAAACCCCCACAAACTCCCCACCAAAACTGACAGGGCAAACCGCTGGTATAGAAACAGGAAGCAGAACACACACACTCCATAATTCTGACGGTGTTACCTAGTCAGGTAATGAAACGTCTGCAAGCAAACAACCCAGCTCAGAGAGAACCAAGTTTTCTATCAAATGTCTTCAAAGTTTTCCCAAAGCAGCTTGCGTAATAATTCAATTAAAGAAGAAGATAGTAATTAAATTCAATATATAAACAGCCCAGCCACCCACCCACTGCGGCTGAAGGCGGCTTCCAGGCCGTCCCCCCGGCTCTTCATCCCAAAGGCTCAAAGCCTGGCTGCCCCCCTTCTCCTCTGCGCCTCTGCCCTAAAGGGGGGGGGGGGCTAGCCTCGCCTGTCGCCCTTGAGAGTCGGCAGCGTCCCCGGGAAGGCTGCTGGGGCTGCCTCGGGCTTCTTCCGCTGGCGCCCGGCTGGCTCCCTTCCCCGGAGACCTCCCAGCGGGTCCCCAGCCCCTCCCGCCCAGCAGCCCCTCGCCAGGCTGCCTGCGTCCCGGGCTGAACGCTCCAGGGCGGCCGAGCGGCCAGCGGTACCTGGCTCAGGTGGGCGCTGGCCGAGCTTGGCTTCTGCGGGGGAGGCAGGGCAGGGCAGGGCAGGGCGCCGAGAAGCGGGAGCAGGTGGGAGGCGGCCGGGGCTTACCTGGGGCTGAGGGGGGCATGGCTCGTCCTTCCTTCCTCCCTCCGGGCAGGGCTGGCTGATGTGGCGGAGGCAGAAGCGGCGCTTTATAGCCTGATTTGGAAATCAAATCAGCACTTTTTCTGCTTGGATGACTCAGCCGCCCAGCCGCCCCCGGCCGCAAGGGGAAAAAACACCCGGTGCCCGCCAGCCCGGAGCTTTGGGGAAGAAAGACCCCCGCCCCGACGCCCTTTGCCTCTTTTCCTAAGGGGCCGCGGCGGAATCAAGGCTGCGTCTTCCCAGGCAAAATAGCCAGAGCCATCGCCCTTAGACCTATATGCCGCTTTCCAGCCCTCTCCAAGCGCTTTCCAGGCTTCTTGCCCCCAACAGTTGGACTCCTCATTTGACCCACCTGGGAAGGATGGAAGGCGGAGTCAACCTCAAAATTCAAGGCTCTCCCTCTGTTCCAGCCCCCCTCTCCTTGATCCGACCCTCAGTGTCCATTGGCACCCCGGTTCAATGTTTTGGGAGCCGCTTTGAGTGTAGGTGCCTCTCCAAGAGGTTTGGCATTCATTCCCAGCCCAGGCGTCCTTGTGGCGGTGAATCTGGCCGCTTGGCACCTCTGCTTCCTCTCAATGTCCTCCCTCCCTCTCCCCTCCCTCTTCTTTTTCACCACTGCACCACTTCCCTAATTTCCTCTGCCCCCTCCCTCCTTTCATGGCAGGATGCCAGCAAGCAAAGATGGCAGAGCTGGCATGTAACCTCTCACCCCTTTTATTTATTTATTAAATTTATATACCGCCCTACTCCCGAAGGACTCAGGGCGGTGAACAGCCAAAGATAAAATACGTGTAATACAAAACTTAAAAACCAATTAAAATACATTAAATACTTTGGCCTGGCCCCAAACAAATTTAAAACACCTCAATTTATAAAACAAATTAAAAGCAATATAAAAGGGAAAGTTAGGCCAAACCAGCCTGCTGAAATAAGAATGTTTTGAGGGCGCGGCAGAAAGTGCACAGATCCGGGATCTTCTGTATCTCCGGGGGCAGGTCGTTCCAGATGGCAGGTGCCCCCAAAGAGAAGGGTCTCCCCCTGGGGGCCGCCAGTTGACACTGTTTGGCTGACAGCACCCTGAGAAGCCTCTCTCTATGGGAGCGTACTGGTCAGTGAGAGGCTATTGGCGGCAGAAGGCGGTCTCGTAGATACCCCGGTCCTAAGCCATGGAGCGCTCTAAAGGTGGTAACCAAAACCTTGAAGCGCACCTGGAAGACCACCGGGAGCCAGTGCAGCTCGTGCAGGAGGGGAGTCACATGGGAGCGCCACGTCGCTCCCTTAACCACCCGCGTGGCCGCATTCTGGACCAGCTGGAGCCTCCAGGTGCTCCTCAAGGGGAGCCCCATGTAGAGAGCATTGCAGTAGTCCAGGCAGGAAGTGACGAGGGCATGAGAGACCGTATTTAATGAGTCCCGATCCAGAAAGGGACGCAACTGGCAAATCAGATGAACCTGTCCCATGTGGTAGCCAAAGGCAGGGGCCGCCACACCTGGTTAAAAGGTGCCCAGCACATATCCTGCTTGCTGCAGGTGCCAAACAGGCCCCAGTAACCAGGCAGAAGAAGGCAGTGGTGGGTTCCTGAATCTGCCCCTTGGAAGTGCCCAAGAGGAGGGCAGGAATGGCCATCTGGTGCCCCCTCAAGTACAACGTCCTTTTCCTATCTATCTATCTATCTATCTATCTATCTATCTATCTATTGTCTATTATCTAATTATCTATATCTATATCATCCATCCATCTATCTATCTATCTATCTATCTACTGTATTATCTACTTATTATCTATATCTATCTCTATCATCCATCCATCCATCTACTGTATTATCTAATTATCTATCTATCTATCTATCTATCTATCTATCTATCTATCTCTATCATCTGTCTATCTATCATTTGTATCTATTATCTGTCTACTGTCTATTATCTGTCTGTCTGTCTATCTATCTATCTGCCTTTCTAATTTAAATGCTGTTCATCTCATGCTTCCAGCACCTCTATGTTAAGAAAAAACAAACATGCAACGATTATCAATATAAAAATGGATTAAAATTAAAGCAAAGTTAAAAAAAACAACCATGACTTTGGAGGAGAGAGGAGGGGGAGGTGCCTTCTCTGTTAGTGCACCAACCACCTCCAGCCAGCAGCTCTTCCTGTGCCGGCCAGTCGGCTGAGTCAGGTTTTAAGACTTCCTGAAGCCTGAAAGAGGACCTCACCTGGGGGGGGGGGGAGATGTTCCAGAGGTCGGGGCTGTGGCAGAAAAGGGCCTGGACCCCACCAGCCAAAGACCCTTGCCTGGTGGGATCTGGGATAGGCCCTTTTGCCAACAGAAGTGGGGTGGGTCAATCTCATTGGGGAAAGACGGCTCCTCAGATTTCCTAGAATCCGGTGCCTAGTTCTGGTCAGCACGAATAAAAAAAGGTGTGGGGACTGTAGGAAAAGTGCAGAGAAGAGCAACCAGGATGCTGAGGGCTCTGGAGGCTCAAACATAGGAAGAATGGCTGCAGGAACTGGGCCTGGCCAGTCTGGTGAAAAGAAGGATTTGGAGTGACATGATAGCAGTCTTCCAATATTTGAGGAGCTGCCCCATAGAAGAGGAAGTCGAGATATTCTCCAAAGTGCATGAAAGCAGGAGAAGCAGCAACAGATGGAAACTCATCAAGGAGAGAGGCAACCTGGAACTGAGGAGAAACTTCCTGAGAGTGAGGACAATTTAGCAAAGGGGTCTGGGTGAAGGAGGGACACTTGACCCAGCAGCCCAAATACCCTTCCCCCCAACTCAAAGGCTGTCACTGAGTGGGTTTCTAGCCCTCTTTGAGGCAATGCACAGGATAAAAACCAGCTCACGGCCCTCCCCTTGTCCTCCCAGTGTCCCATCATGGAAACAACTCCCAGTTCACGGAATTACGCTCTGTGCAATTATGCTCCGGTCTGATTCACATCACGCACCATCGCAGATCATCAGCTCTGACGGGAAAACAGCCCTGCACTCATTCCTGTTCACTTCCTTGGTGGAGGAGTGTGTCACGGTTTGGATTAAAGGGACTGAATTCCCGGCCTTCATGCCCCCTGCCAGGTGGATGGGAAACACCAAAGTCTGCAAGGCCAAGGGAAACAAGACCCACCTGGGTTTCGGGAAAGGCGCCCGTCGCCAGAAACTGGAGGGGAAAGTCTGCCAGCTGGGTTTGCACCTGGAGAAATTAAGGCGGAAGGTCTCCAAGAAGACACCTCCTCCTCCTCCTCCTCCTCCTCACAGCCTTCAGTTTTGGTCACCACATTACAGAAAAAATGTTGAGACTTTGGAGAAAGTGCAGAGAAGAGCATCTAAGAGGATTAAAGTCCTGGAGACAAAGACATTTCAAGAACAGTTGCAGGAACTGGGCACGGCCACTCTAGAGAAAAGAAGGACGAGTGGGGACAGGATAGCCATCTTCCGATATTTGAGGGGCTGCCACAAAGAAGACAAGGGCTAAGTTATTTACCAAAGCCCCTGAAGGGCAGGACAAGAAGCAACGGATGGAAGCTAATCAAGGAGAGAAGCAACCTGGAACTAAGCAGAAATTTCCTGACAGTGAGGACAATTGGAACGGTGGAACGGCTTGCCACAAGAAAGTTGTGGGCGCTCCATCACTGGAGGTTTTTAAGACTGGACTTGTCTGAAATGGGATAGGGTCTCCTGCTTGAGCAGGGGGCTGGACTAGAAGACCTCCAAAGTCCCTTCCAGCTCTATTCTGATTCCGATCCTGATTCCCCTGAGCTCTGTTTTTGCAGGTGCCTTCCTCTTTTTTGCGTCCTCCCCACCAGGTTGTGGGTGCAAATTCCCTCCCCAGGGCAAAAGAAAGAGGAGGTTATTGTTCTCGGAGCAGGGGCATCCCACCCACCCATTTCCGAGGGGCGGGGGCTGAAGCCAGAAGCTGAATTAGCCCATTTTTTATTGAATTACAGTTCTTCTTTCACTTACAGCCATAACAAGCCCTAAAGTTCCATTGCTAAGCAGTACAGCTGTTAAATGAATCAGGCCTGATTTTATCACACTTCCTGCCATGGTTGTTAAGTGAATCACATGGTCATTAAACCCTTCCAGCTCCCTCCCTTGACTTTACTTGTTGGAAACCGGCTGGGAAGGTCACAATGGGACGTCACGTGACCCCAGGATCCTACCACTGCCCTAAATACATGTCATTGGCAAGCGCCCAAATTTTGATCACGTGACCACGGGGAGGCTCCAGCCGTCGTAAGTGTGAGGATGGCAGTAAATCATTTTTTTTCCAGTGCCACTGTGACTTTGAATAGTATAAGCCTGTTTTGTTTTGGTCTGGACACATAAAAGATGTCATTTCGTCCTTCGGATCAGGGGTCTCCAGCCTTGGCCACTTTAAGACTTGTGCAACTCCCAGACTTCCTCAGCCAGCAAAGCTGGGGAACTCTGGGAATTGAAGTCCACAAGTCTTAAAGTGGCCAAGGTTGGAGACCCCTGCTTCTGATGGACCCCAGTTATTATGATTTGGTGTAGAACTGGCATTGTCGGACTGCCAAACTCCAGATGACCACAAAGTGGCAGTCAAGAGAGTGTCAGCAGATATTTGCGGCTCGGATCTTCAGGTAGAGAAGGTTTGCCAAGGGAGTCTCTGCGTTTTCTTGGGTTCTCAGTTAGAGGGATCTGTTTCCTGCTGATGGGCCAGTTGTTACAACAGAAGGTGCTGCTTTCTTTCCAGGAATTGGTTATTTGTATTTTCCAAAGTGATCGGACTTCTCTTTTCAGGAAAACACGAGTCTTTCTTCTGCTTTTCGTTTCAGAAATGGCTCAAACAGGGAGAAGGCAGGACTGAGTCACCCTGGGAAAAACACGGCAGGAGAAATTTATTTATTTCATAGACTCATAGATGCCGAGGGCTGGAAGGAACTTTTGAGGTCATCTAATGACTACCGTTGCCTGATGCAGACAACCTTATTACATCCTGGATAAATGGCTGTCGGGTCTGTTCTTCAAAACCTCCAGTGATGGGGCACCCACAACTTCTGGTGGCAAGCTGTTCCGCTGGTTAATTGTCCTCACTGCTAGGAAGTTTCTCCTTAGTTCCAGGTGGCTTCTCTCCTGGATGAGTTTCCATCCGTTGCTTCTTGTCCTGCCTTCAGGGGCTTTGGAGAATTGCTTGACTCTTTCTTTGGGGCAGCCCCTCCAAAATTGGAAGATGCTATCATGTCTCACCTAGTCCTTCTCTTCATTAGGCTAAACATACTCAGCTCCCTCAATTGTTCATCACCTGGCTGAGCCTTCAGACCCCTTCTCATCTTTGTGGCTCATCTCTGCACACCTTCCAGGGTCTCAGGATTCTTATTTATTTGTCCTAGGTGCTCTCTGAGCTTGGTAGTTTTCTTGCAAATGTTTTATTACCCAACGAGAGAACATTATCCCCGCTCACGATGATAATGATACCGTAGCATTGATAAGTTTACCTAGTTGGGTCATGAAACACCTGCAAGGAAACCACCCAGCTCAGAGAGTTCCAAGCCTGAGCTACCAATATTAGCTATTTATTTATTATTTTTATTAAATTTATATGCTGCTCACCTCACTCTCACGAGACACTGGGTGGCTTACAAGAAATACCATTTATGAGATTGAGGTCACGGAAAACATGATCTAGAGATTTGCTCAGCAGGCTTTTATGACACTAACATATGCTGCAAAGGTCAAATAAACCCACAATTTTTTGTGAGGCTCTGACTGCTGATGTTTTTTTCCAGTTACCTTAGTCTTCTTTTAAAATTAATTCTCTGTTTAAAATGCCCATAGAAAGCCAACGGATGACAATAAATGTGTCACTCATTCTGAGAATGTCTCGTATTAGCATAGCAAGAAGAGAGGTGCAAATCATTCTTCCTTTTGAGTCAAATAATTTCTGCTCAGATCAGACGGAGGTTTTTTGCTTACTCAACTTCTTCTTAAATAAGCCCTTTCTTAAACTTAAAAGGAAAGTGAGAAGAAAACAGATCATCTGTGTAAATCTTGCTCTGTTCTAAGAACCTGTAGGAAGTTAGCATCCGTCCCTCTCCTAGGAAAATGAAATATTATAGGAAATATTAAAAAGGCAGAAGATTATATTTCCCTGGATGAGAAATAAACATGTTTTTTTAGGCAGGAAGCAGACTCACTCTTAATAGCCCCCATCCTCCTCAATGGCCCACAGCAGATGTCAGCACTTAAGAGATAAAGAGATAGCTAGCTCTATTCATAAGCAAATGCCCTCACCCAAAAGCCAACAAAAGTAGGATTAGCCCTCTACCCATCTAACAACAGCACTCACCACATGGCACTTGGGGAGATTACATCACCCAGCAAGGCTCAACCAAGCCTGGGACTCAAAAGACAACCTACAAAGTTACCCCTGCATGGCCCCATGGGAGTCTGACAACCAATCAGAATACAAGCCCAAATTCAAAGCCCAACAGAGGGTATAAATCTCTCTCTCTCACCCATGTGCTTTTTTTGCCCAGGACCTCAAACCACGTGGTCCTGTCCAGCATTAAAAGCCATCTTTCTGATCAGCCACCATGTTTCCAGTGTCTTTCTCCCTACTTGGAACTGAACCCAGATGGACATTTATTCCAACAAACCGATGGATCGAAGCTGTTCTGGGTATCGCTGAATGATAGAGTTGAAAGGGATCCAAAGGGCCCATTGTCCAGCCCATTGCGATGTGCAAGACCGCCCAATTCAACCCTCCATGAGAGGTGTGACCGTTTGAAGTTACACAGGCCCTGTTTTTCACACTTATGACCATTGCAGCACCCTTGTGGTCATGTGATTAAAATTCAGAGACTTAGCAACTGGCATGTACTTCTGACGGTTGCAGTGTCCCCGGGGGCCACGTCATCCTCCTTTGCGACCTTCAGACAAGCGAAGTCAATGGGGAAGCCAGATTCACTTTACAACCATGTTACTCACTTAATAACCACAGCGATTCACTTACAACCATGGGCAGAAAGGAGGAGGACGGTGGGTGCTCTCTGAGCTTGGTGGTTTTCTTTTTCTTTTTTTAAGTTTTTTATTAATAATACAAAATTTAAAAAAACATTGGACATAGATATGACATCACTGGTTCCGAACATCTTCTGTCACTTTACAATACTTAGTACCCATATAAACATATGGTTCTTTAGCTTTGTTCATTATTTAAACGTAATATGATATGATATTAATACTTTTTCCCTTATTTCTGTATATTTATTTCTCTCATACATTTATCTATAATAACATCTATATCTATAAGAACAAAAATATATTTGTTATACATTTGCCTTGGCTACCCTCTTGTTATCTATCCAATCATAAAATTGTTCCCAGATTTTGTAGTACTTAGTTTCGCTTTAATCTTTGAGTTCCAAAGTGAGTCTGTCCATTTCTGTGCAGTTAAAGATTTTCAGTAATATTTCCTCTTCAGTTGGAATATCTTTCTCTTTCCATTTTTGACCGAAGGCTATTTGTGCCGCTGTGAGTATACGCAGTGATAAATCATTTGTATCTTTCTTATATTTTCTTTCTATAATTCCCAGTAAGAAAAATTTGTTGACAAAATTTCTTCCAGCCAGTTCTTTAGTAAATTCCAAATTTTTTGGACCTTTGGGCAGCTTGGTGGTTTCCTTGCAGACATTTCATGCTCTGACTTGGGAACCTCAGTTGTAGCATTCATGAGCACCAACTGGCAGTTAGAAGACATAATTAAAACCCCTTGATTGCACAACATGTGGACAGAGTCACCCATGCTTCCAACTGGGGAACTGAGAGCATCCTAGGCCAAACCAAGACCAAACATGCAAGAGTATTTCTGGAAGCCTGCCATTCAGGCACATCGGCCATAAACCAGCAGGTAGAAATAAACAACATTTAGAAATAAGCCGGGCAAGAATTGGGTATGTCTAATTTAAGGAAAAGAAGGACATGATAGCAGCCTTCCAATCTTGTGATAGTCCTTAGTCTGAAATGGTCTAGGGCAGTGTTTCTCCACTTTGGAAGCTTGAAGATGGGTGGACTTCAACTCCCCCGCTGGCTGGGGGATTCTGGGAGTTGAAGTCCACCCATCTTCAAGCTTCCAAGGTTGAGAAACACTGGTCTAGGATCTCCTGCCTGGGCAGGGGGTTGGACTAGAAGACCTCTGAGGTGCCTTCCAACTCTGTTATTCTGACTTCTCTTTCCTAGAGTAAGCCACGCCTACCGTATCTTTTCTGAGAAGTACCACCAGAACAGAGACCATCGATGCTCTGGCAATTGGGAGCCTGTTGTTGGCCCCTTTGGAGCAGCCTGGGGGCCATCCGGGAGGGGAGGGTCCTGAATGGGAGTTCTGCCTTGACCTCTTCCTGACTTGTCTTTCTCAGCTGGGAATTCCTTTCGCTTGGCTGAGCCAGGCGCCACAGACGGTTTCAGTTTCATAACAGCTCATCGCATGGTTGGGTGTGTGTTTGTGTGTTGCCATTCACTCAGTTTTGGAGAAGTCATGTTCACATGTTCCGGCCCACTTGAGTTGTTATTTTCTAGAGCGGAAACACATTCACTCCACACAAAACAGTCCACCCAATTCATCCTCTTAAAGTTCAAACCACTAACATTAAAAATAAATAGTGCAATTTTGCCTTGACTGCTCTTAACGCACTTCCAGCGAGTGTGTCAATCATCACTGTCCATCCGCTGATCCTGCGTAGCAAACAGCCCTTCCTTCCCTTGTGGTTTTCCCACCAAACATTTTCCTGGTAGATGTCTAAGGAGTTTCTCAATCCTCCAGGTCATCACTGTCCCAACGGTGTTTTTTCCAGAAGGCAACTGGATTTACTTGGGGTTTTTTTCTTGAAAACATTTTGCTCCTCATCCAAGAAGCTTCTTCAGTTCTAACTGTTCTGTCCTTTCAGCAGTTCCAAGAAGACTCCACACCCATTGGCAATATTCAGGTGACCCTGAGGGCGCAGGTCAACCTCCAAGCGGCCTCAAGGACTCTCAGAAAGAGCGCTAAGGACCAGAGGACTGCAAGGAGCATAAATCCTTCCATCTTCACCCTTCAGTCAGAACCGAAGAAGCTTCTTGAATGAAGTTTCTGGTCCTTATTCCCTTTGGGTCTGTTTGGGAAAGAGCCCTGGTGGCGCAGCAGACTAAAGCACTGTTATTAACATCAGCTGCCTGCAATTACTGCAAGTTCTAATCCCACCAGGCTCAAGGTTGACTCAGCCTTCCATCCTTTCTAAGGTGGGTAAAATGAGGACCCAGATTGTGCGGGCAATAAGATGACTTTGTATAAGTATACAAAAGTATGAAGGCTATTGCTTAGCGCATTGTAAGCCGCCCTGAGTCTCCGGAGAAGGGCAGCATATAAATCAATTTTTTTAAAAAAAGAGCCCTCTGCCCCGTTGCTCTGGGAGGCAAGGAAAGCCAAGCTTGGCTGACATGGAGCTGTGGCTGCCTTTTTATGATTTGGTTATGGAGTTTATGGGCTGAGGAGAGCATCTGTCCATCCATCAGTTCATCCATCCATCCATCCATCCATCCATCCCATCCACCCACCCATCTCTCCATTCATTCATCCCCAGTCCGTCCGTCCATCCCTCCATCCCATCTGTCCTTCCCTCCCTCCCTATTTATGTATGTCTATAAACACCCCGAGTTTATTACTCTCTGTGCGCGTATGAACACAAGGACAGGTGCGCATAAACTCCTTGCCACCCCCTGCCTGCCTGTCTCCATTGTGCCAGACATCCTGCTTCCACCACTTCAGAAGGCGGCCAGCCTCCCTTCTTCCTTCTCCTTCTCCGGGAGCCGAGAGGAAGGGGGGGGGCACAGCAGACACTCCCAACTGTATCAGAAAAGTCTGATGGCCTCTGCCTTCAAGAGGCCTAGAGGTTAGCTCTGGGGCATTTTCAGTAGGGGAAGGTGCCAGCCACAATGGGAAGTTTGTGAGTCAGTGCTTTTCCTGAAAGTGTCCAGTGGAGAGGAGTGAGCCAATCCTCATCATGTGCAAACAGGCAGAGAGGATTTGAGGCCCCCAGGCAGGCGCCTTCTGGGGCTACAACTCCCAGCCAGTCCCAACCCTGCTGCCGCCACTAGAATGGAGACGTCGGAACTCGAAATGGGAGCAGGCTGCCTTCTGGGAGACACAATTTTGGCCGAGATCTCCATAGAACAGCTACACGTGGATTCCGGCCTACCTTACAGGGAGGTTTGAAGACTAAAGAAAAGAGGAGAAAGCTGCCTGGCTCTCTTCCTTGTTGGGAGGCTCATCGGCCAGGAAGTTTGTACAGGGGGTCCTTGACTTGTGACCCTTTAATAAGAGTTTAAAAGTTACAATGGCCTTGGAAAAAGTGAGTTAGGATCTGTCCTCGCACTTACGACCGTTGCGTCACCCACATGGTCACATGGTTGCAGTTCAGGCTCAACTCGCTTGCATTTACAACCAACTGCCGTCGTATCTTGCAGGGATCTGACTGTGGTTTGCAACATTCACAACCAGTTCAGGATAACGTCAATTGCAAAAGCTGGATCCGCTTAATCCACATCCGCTGATCCGTTTAACTACCAGGGTAAAATGGCGATAACATCGAGGCCGGTTCTGTGATGACTCTGAATGGCCACGTTGCTTAGGACCAAAATTGTGGTCCTAATTTGAGGGCTACCTGTAGGAATAACAACTTCAGGATAAAGTGCCAAAAATGAACTAAATTTTCTCTTTTTTCCCCATAAACGGAAAAAAAATGACGGCTTCCAAGGATTCCTTGCAAAGTCCCAAATTCTTCTGCTGGGATTCCGTGTGTTCATCTGGGTCAATGTTTAAAATGCAGCAAGTGGAGTATTACCCTATAAAATGTGAACAATCCTGTTTCACAACTTTTCTCTCCAGAGTAATTAAAGCACAAAAACTGAAAAAAAATAAACCTCTGTAGGATACAGGGAATCCTCAACTTACAACCACAATGGAGCCCAAAATTTCTGTTGCTAAACAAGGCGGTTGCTTGAGTTGTGCCCCATTTTACGACCTTTCTTGCCGCAGTTGTTAAGGGAATCGTCGTTAAGTTAGTCACATGGCTGTTAAGGGAATCTGGCTTCCCCATTGACTTTGCTGGTCATAAAAGGGGATCCCATGACCCCAGGACACCACAACCGTCGTTTGAGCCAGTTGCCAAGTGGCTGAATTCTGATCACATGACCGTGAGGATGTGGCAACTGTTGTGTGAAAAATGGCCCAAAGTCCCTGTTTCAGTGCTGTTGTAACTTCAGTCACTAAATGAACTGTTGTAAATTGAGGATTACAAGAAAAAGGAAGGAAGGAAGGAAGGAAGGAAAATTCTCCAAAGCTCAACCCCCCCCTGCCCTCCCGGCAGGACAACTGGCTCATACTTATGATGGTTGCAGTGTCCTGGGACAGCCATGGGACAAGAAGCAATGGGTGGAAACTAATCCAGGAAAGAAGCAACCTGGAATTAAGAAGAAATTTCCTGACAGTGAGGACAATTAACCAATGCTTGTCTCCAGTTGTTTGAATGCTCCAACACTGGAGGTTTTTAAGAGAAGATTGGACAACCATCTGTCTGAAATGGTACAGGGTTTCCTGCCTAAGCAGGGGATTATATTAGATGTCTTCCAATGTCCCTTCCAACTGTTCTATTTTTATTTCAAAAGAAAGAAAGAAAAGAAAGAAACCGTTTCAATATATGGTACAGGCAGAAGGATCAGGCTAGGGGTCTAAAAAGGACTGTTGAGACACGAAGGCAATTTTAATTTTCATGGTGGTTTTTTTTAGCAAGAGAGATCTGGCAATCAAAATTGCGCACCCCCCCCCCAAGCTCTCCAGGTCCCCCCTCCTTCTCCCCTATGTTCACCATTGGGACACCCCCTCCCGCCAAGGGGGCTTTTCACAAAACACCCTAACAGCTTGCCTTTGTTTCCTTCAACCTTTAGCTCTTCCACGCCCCCTGGGGTTCCCCCAAATTGGTCAGTGTCATCTTCTGTTTATAGAAGTAGGGTGCTATTTTGAGTAACGGAAATGATCAGCACTGCAGGCCGGGATAGCAACTGCCTCAAATAAAGAGGAATTTAAACTCAATAAACTTTCGGCTTTGGGAGCTGGCAAAATAGGAAATATCTCTGTAAAGTCTGCCAAGATGGATTAACCTTGTGTTTTCTCAATGTCAGCCACTTTAAGACACGTGGACCTCAACTCCCAGAATTCTCCAGCCATTCCTCTTGCTGGCTGTAGAATTCTGGGAGTTGAGGACCACCCATCTTAAAGTGGCTGACGTTGAGAAACATTTGATTAAAAATCTATTTAAATGGAAATCTATTTAAATCCAGCCTCTTTGCAAAAATCCCAGTTTGCAAACCCCCCCAGCCCCCCTCCAACCGAGGCCTATAAAGACCCCAAACGTTTCTTCTGTGAATCCTCCCAAATGGATTTGCACATATATGTTGTTTGCTCCCAAGACAGATTTGCTGCCTCTTTTCGTTCTCTCCTTTGATTTTCCTAAGCCTTGGCTGAGTTGGGTGGCTTGGGAAATCAAATAAAACAAAAATTTCCAAAGCTACAATGATCTCGCGGCCGGTTGCAAAAACAAAAGGAAAAAGCAATTTAGCAGAATTTATTACATGTTGTTTCAAAAGGGGTGGGGGGGAGAGAAAAAAATCTATCCGCACTCTGAGTTTTTAAGGATTTGTCTACAAGAAAGTTCCCCGTTGGCAGTAGGTTGCACAGGTGGGCCAGGCTGCCTGTGTGTGTGTACTGGACACATCTGGAGGGATGCCAACCATGGCTAGGAATGACCCCCCAACCGTCCCAGCTTCCTCCCCTTGCTGGAGAGAGCTCTGCATCTGGACACCTTTCCTGGTGACCCAGGGAATCCAATCAGCCCCACTATTCGTCGGGATCGGGGAGAGGCTGTGACCGGCTGCAAAGCTCCCCCTATGGGCTGATGCCCAGGAAAGCGAGAGCCACAAAGTGGCAGAGGCACAGCCTGGCCCTTGTCCTGTGGATGGCGGGCCAGAGAGATGCACCCCACAACTGAACCCGTCCCCTGTGGAGGCACCCGGTATTTCGGCCGCTGCATAGCTAGTGGTGGGGAGCAACCTTCTGGAGACCCTGCAGCCTGTCCTTGCAAGGGGTCCGGGTCACCCCCTGCAAGGGGTCCGGGAGCCCCTGTACGGAAGGGGATCTGCTCAGCTCGGTATCTCGCCTCCCCTCATCTGGGGTTAGGAGAAAGGAGCTCTACACAATAGAGCCTCCCCGATAGAGACCCAGGTGCGAGGAGGTTGGGTGGGGGTCCCAGGAGATGGGAGCGACTTCCTCTCTTCCTGGGCCAAGGGCCACCTGCCCCTCTACCCGTTTCCACCGATCTCCTGGAGTTAAAATGCACCAAAGCAGCTCCTGGCTTTACTCTCCTTCCCCGCATTAACACCGCTGTTCGTTAAACCGAACGCTGCCATGCCAAGCCCCCAAAATAATCAGACAGTGGTGAGGATGGGAGGCCACCCAGCAATCCTCGGATTGAGCAGGACTTCTCAGCGACGTTGGGATGGACGCGGCACGGTGTTGCTTCCTCCCGGGCGAAGTGGAGGGAGAGGAGAGGAGCCGATGCCCCCGGGACCCCTCAATCTGGCAGGTTGCCTTGTTTAGGGGAGAGAAAGACGACGGCTGACCACGTTTTTGAGCTGCTACTTCCAAAGCTCGACCGGTCTAACCGGCAGGCAAGAAAAGTCCCGGCTTTGACTAGGAACCGTTCGCAAGAGACCTTTAGAGGGGAGAGTGCAGAAGGCAGAGGAGCCTCCCCCCAAAATTCAGGCTGGGGCCCCTCCTGCCGAAGGCCTGAGGGGGCAGGAGAAACGGAGGAAACCCAGACTCGGGTTTGGGCAACAGAGGACGGGAACCCCCTGTGTTGGCTGGGGATGATGGGGCTGGGGAACAGGGCAGGAGCCCCCCTTGACCTCCTCCAGAAGCGGCCAAGGGGAGGGAGAGGGGGCGCCCCCAGGCCTGGCCCAGAGAAGCGATGCCGGAGGGAAACGTCCATTTCCTTTTGCATCAGGAATAAAAAGATGTTTCTATAGGCTCGTTAAAATAATTCTTTCTTGCTAAAAAAAAACAGGAAAAAGAAAAAAGAGGGAGACCCTCTCCCTCCCCTCCTACAAGCAGCAGAAGCCGGCCTCAGGGGTGCTTCTCGTGCGCAGAGTCCGCCTGGGGTTGTGGCGCAGCAGCACTGGGCCGGAGGCCACGGTCCTGAGAGGTAAAGTGACCGAGAACACTTCTCCTGGGGCTCCCAAGGTGTCCTGGGCCGGGCGGCTCGAGACCCCGGCTCCCCAGGGCGTTCTGGCTCTGGGGCAGGAACTGGGGGGAGGGGGGCTACTCCAGCCCCAGGATATAGTTAATCCCTTGCACCAGTCCGATGATGACTGGCTGCCACGCCACCAGGTAGCGCAGCCAGTCCAGCAGCTGTCCGTACATCACGTGCGGCCTCTCCCAGCTGCAAGGCAGAGTTAAGGCAGAGTAAAAATAAAAGGTAAAAAAGTCCCCGCGGGTTTTACTCGCTCCTTGTAGGTGACTTTCAGGCCCCCCGTTTCAAGTCCGTTGAGCCGATGCTGTCCAAAGACGTTTCAGTGGTCACGTGGCCAGCATGACCATGCCACAGCACAGAGCGTGCAGCAAAACACGGGAACATGTTATCTTTTCACCAAAGGGGTGCCTATTTATCTACTTGCAAGTAAGATGCTTTCAAACTGCTAGGTTGGCAGGAGCTGAGGCCAGTGATGGGAACTCGCCCCATCACACAGTGGCAGGACTCGAACCGCCCAAGGATAGGCCTTTTCCAGTGTCCTTTAAGCCAGAGTTCCCCAAGCTTTCCGGTTTTTCAGGGTGGGGGGTAGAGGGGAGGTTCTGCATGAGCGGTGGGCACACGCACCTGCTGGCCATGCAAGTGGGAGTGAACGCACACACGCTTGGCTGCTTCTTGCACAGGGGGGGATGTGTGCATGCTCTGCCGCCACTTCTGCGGCCTGCTTCCAAACGGCTCAAGGCCCGGTGTTGGGCTGCGGCCCTGGGGATTGGGGACTCCTGGTTTAAGCCACCACGCCTTAGATGGGGCGGGCAATTAATTTCCCCAAGGGGCCACCTGAGAAACCGGGACTCTTCTGGGGGGCTGAAGGTCCATGGCCACGCATGGATGCCAATAGGTAAATTGGGGGAAAGAAATACAAGACAGCTTCAAAATGAAAGCAGCCCCCACAGGACGGTCAGGGACAGCCAAGGGGCCAGATGTGGCCCAGGGGTGGGGGGTAAAAGGCCAAGGGAAGCCACAAGGCTAACGTGGGGTCAACAGGCCACCATCCCACCCTCTGGCTCTGGAGTCTAGGATTCAAGGCCAGATCAGGGTCAGAGCAATCATTTGTCCACCCCGGGTGAGAGACGGGCCTGCAGGGCCACGGGAAAACATTGAGCGCACTGCCTGGAAACTATCCAAATGGAGACTCTTGGGGGGACTCTTGGGGGGCAGGCATCTGGTGCCAGCGAGAGAGAGAATAAGGGTTGGGAGGGGCCCGAAGAGCATCTAGTCCAGCCCTCGGGGGGAGCCGGGGGTGCTTGTATGTTCTAATGGCGAGAGAGGAAGGATACGGATTGCTGAACATCCGCTTGAGGTCCACTTTCTCCTTGCAGTACGGACAGGTCTGCTTCTTCCCCACAATGCACCAGCCCCGGATGCAGAACTCGTGGAAGCTGGGTGGGCGGAGGGTCAAGGAACAAACGGGGGGTGGACAGAATCCAGAAGTCGGTAGAAAAGAAGACCAGGGTTGAAATGGGGGAGTCCTCAGTGCCCTCTGAGCTGGGCTCTTTCCTTGCAGACGTCTCAGTCCCCAACTAGGGAACATCATCAGGGCTGGGAGGAAGGGAGGGAGGGTTGTGGAGAGGAGGAGGAGGAGGAGGACTGTGAGGTCCTTGGTGCTCTCTGAGCTTGGCTGTGTTCTTGCAGACGTTTCGTGACCCAACTATGGGACATCATCAGTGCTATGATCCTTATTGTTAGCACTGATGATGTTTCTTAGTTGACCCCACAGTCCTCTTCCATCTGCAAACCCCATTCCCTTCTAGCGCTGATGACGTTGCCTAGTTGGGTCATGAAATGTCTGCCCGGAAACAACTAAGCCCAGAGACCCCCAAGGACCCCCATCATTAACCATGAAGTGAACGAAGGCTTTGGCCCAATCCAACATCCTGCTCCCCCACCCACCACTGTGGAGGCATCCTGACTGGGTGACCAGTTCTAGCCAGACCCAAACCGTCCTCCAGCTCAGGATCTCAAAGGAGATTTGATCCCCACGAGGAAGAGGAGGAGGAGGAGGAGGAAGAGGAGGAAGAGGAGGCGCCCTGGAAGTGAGCTGCCCACGTGGGCTGTGACTGCTCGGCCACAGGCCCATGAATCACAGGGTGGTGCGTTGCAGCCATGACGGAAGAGCCGAGGGGGGGGAAGGAGGACAACCCTGGGGCCGGGGGAGGCGGCCCTGCTCTCCTCTCAGCGGCTCCTTCGGAGGCTCCAAGGAATCCGGGCCGTCTCTCCCCTGCCCCACTCTGGGGCCCCAAGCCCAGGTGCCCCCCCTCCAGGACCCAGGCTGGCCCCCAGCAGCACAGGTGGGGCTTCCAGGGCACGGAGGTGACCCTCGGGCCTCCCCTGCACCCAATCCCATCGCTTTGCTCACCCCTCAGAGGTCAGGCTGGGCGACTACAAGTCCCATGCTCTCTGGGCATCTGGGGGTTACAGGTCAGCCCAGGTGGAGAGCCCAAAACCAGGGAGCACCAGCCCAGGCCCAGCTCAGAGCAGGCCCAGTCCTCGACTTATAACAGCTCCTTTAGTGGCCGTTTGAAGTTACAAGGGCACTGAAAAAAGTGACCCCTGACTGTTTTTCCCATCTCCAACCGTTGCAGGGTCCCCGGATCCAAAGTCAGAGGCTCAGCAACTGGCATGGACTTACGACGGTGGCAGCATCCCCCCCACGGTCACGTGACCCCCTTTGGCCACCTTCGGACAAGCCACGTTCAGTGGGGCAGCCAGATTCGCTTAACGACCACGTTATTAACTTAACAAATTTATTAACTTGCAGTGAGTTACTTAACAACGGTGGCAAGAAAAGTTGTAAAACGGGGCAAAAATGTCCCTCAACGAATGTTTCCCTTGGCAGCAGAAGTTTTGGACTCGATTGTGGCCGTAACTCAAAGACTCTCCGTCCTCTGGCTCCTCCTTAGGATCGTTGTTGTTTCTGTCCTTGGGCTGCCTGGGGTGTCCCTTTGGGGGGCGGGGGGGGATGAGTCAGGGGAAAGCCCGGGGGGGGGGGGGGGGGGCTGAGTCACGGCCCTGTGGCTTCCCCTTTCGGCCCCTGAGGGGAGGGAGGGGCTGCGGGAAGGTTCCCACGAGCCCTGGCCCTCCCCACACGTGTGTCACGCAAGGGAAGCCGAGCGGATGCCGTCATTGTGCCCCGGAGGGAGACACATGCGCAAGGGAAAAAGCCCCTCCCCCCCATGGGCCTTCCCTGCAGGGGCCTCCACGCTCGGCCAGGAGCTGTGGGGCAGGAGGGGGGGGGGAGGCAAGAGCTGGACTCAGGAGCCACTTGGGCGGCATTTGAGGGGTGCTTGGGGGGGCCCCATGCCTGAGTGACCCAACCTCTGAAGGCTGGTCAGTGGATTCACAGGCGGTCCTCGACTTATAACTGTTCACTTAGTGATCATTCGAAGTGACACTCAACGGCACTGGAAAAAGGGACTCAGGGCCAGTTTTTTACTTATGACCGTTGCAGCTTCCAAAATTTCTGTTGCTAAGCAAGACGGTTGTTAAGTGAATCTGGCTTCCCCATTGACTGTGCTTGTCAGAAGGTCGCAAAAGAGGATCACGTGACCCCAGCAACCGTCATAAGTGTGAGTCAGTTGCCGAGCGCCCCAATCCTGATCACGTGACCACAGGGATGCCCGTGTGCGTGTGCGTGTGGGGGGGCAGTGTGTACCACAGTCCCTGGAAGCTGCTCCCCCCTCCCTCCTGCCACGAGACCCCCCCATCCTCCCAATCCGTGGAAGGATACACGTGGTTGCAGGAGAGCCGGTAGGTGTTCTCGATGATCCCTTCCTCGTTGACGTCCACGAAGATCTGCTGCCCGCAGACGGCACAGACGCTGTCCGAGAGGTGCTTGGTGGGCATCCCGCAGGCGCTGTAGAACTGCCCCGGGGAGAGCCAGGCTGATGGGAGGGCTCAGCTCCCCCCAAGGGACTGCGGGACCCATGAGCCACCGCCTGGAGCTCTCCCCCGCCTACTCCAAGGCCCTTTCAGGCACTGGCCCACCCGACGAACAGCTAGGGCGCCACCTAGTGGCCAAAGTCCCTCTGCGCTCCTTAGATCAGCTTCTCAACCCTCGGCCACTTTAAGACGGGTGAGCTACAACTCCCAACTTCTTCAGCCAGCAGTCTTTCTTTCTTTCTTTCTTTCTTTCTTTCTTTCTTTTCTTTCTTTCTTTCTTTCTTTCTTTCTTTCTTTCTTTCTTTCTTT
>WNWU01000067.1:792303-818789 GCA_012654045.1 Ptyas mucosa | reverse complement strand
GGGGGGGGGGGGGGGTTATTCAAAGAGCTACTTTATACTGAAGGGGGCAGATGGCAGTTGAAGACTTTGGAAACGCTGTTGGAAGAAGGGATTTCTTTGACTTGGTTGCAGTACAATCAATTGCAGATGAGATGGAAAGATCAACAAACTGGGTTAATGGAATATGAGGTGGAATTGGTTAGACAGATAAAAGAGATAGGTCCAATGCATATTAAGAGAATTTATAATGTTTTGTTAGAAAGGGATTCAGAAAATGAGTTAGTTAAAGATTGTATGATTAAATGGGCACAGAATTTTTCTCAACCAGTTATGATGGATACTTCGGAAAAAATATGGGTTCAGAATGTTAAATTTACACAGTCACAGAATTTGCGAGAAAATTTTTATAAAATGTTTTATAGGTGGCACTTAGATCCCAAGAAATTGTCTTGTATGTACCCTAATGTTCAACCAAAATGTTGGAGATGTGAGTGTTTAGATGCTACATATTATCATATTTGGTGGACCTGTAAGAAAGTGAAGGCTTTTTGGATAAAAATTTGGTGGGTTATGCAAAATGTCTTAAGGAAAAAAATACAATTCTCTCCACAATTATTTCTATTAGGTATAGTTAAGGATTTTACACTGGGAGAAACAAAACTGATTTTGTATATGGTGACAGCAGCTACGTTGTTGATTGCTCAATATTGGAAGAGTGATGCCCTACCGACTGTGGACCAATGGACTCAGAAGATGGCGGGATTTGCAGAAATGGCGAAGATCTCAGCCTTTTTAAAAGACCAGACGCATGAGAATTATATACAGGAATGGAAAAAGTGGATTGATTACATACAGAATAAATATCAGACTAGAAAATATTATGTAGCTTTCAGCTGAGGGGGATTGATTGATGAGTTAGTAAATAGAGAAAAAGTAGGGATGAATAACATATATATTGTTTGGAATTATTAGCATTGCATATAGTGGAAGTCAAGGGGGAGGGGAGGGAAAGGGGTGGTGGGGAGGGTTAGGGTGGGATTGGGAGGGAATTATATTTTTTGTATATGTATTTTTATAATGTTGGGGAAGGGGGGGGAAAGGGGGGGAAATTTGTATGTGTAAAACTTTTTCAATAAAAAAAAAGTGACTTATGACCGTTTTTCCACCATTGCATCCTCCTCCTGCTCACGCAATCAAAATTCAGATGCCTTGCAAATATTTACGATGTGGTTCATATTTACGACGGTTGACAGTCCCAGGATCACGTGATCCCCTTTTGCGACCTTCTGAGAAGCAAAGTCAATGGGGAAGCCAGATTCACTTAACAACAGGGTCGCTAACAACGACTGGGGTGCTTCACTTAACAACTGTGGCAAGAGAGGTCGTAAAATGGAGCAAAACTCACAGAAAAACTGTCTTGCTTCGCGATGGAGATTTTGGGCTCCATTGTGTTCGTACGTTGAGGACTACCTGTATTCCATTAGCACAGTGTTTCTCAACCTTGGTAGCTTGAAGATGGGTGGACTTCAACTCCCAGAATGCCATGCTGGCTGGGGGAATTCTGGGAGTTGAAGTCCACCCATCTTAAAGGGCCAGGGTTGAAATATTGGAAAAACCAGCTAGCACAGTGTTTCTCAACCTTGGAAGCTTGAAGATGGGTGGACTTCACCTCCCAGAATACCCCCAGCCAGCAGTGCTGGCTGGGGGATTCTGGGAGCTGAAGTCCACCCATCTTCAAGCTACCAAGGTTGAGAAACACTGCATTAGCACGTTAATCATTTAGCCACTTTTTAATGGACTCTGGGTGGGCAGTTGGCCAAGGAGCGTAATTAAAACACTCCGAAATAGCCCCAGCCGAAAGAGGACAAAGGCTCCGATGCCACGGCCTCACTGGCATCCCAAGACCTCTGCCCCCCGCAAGGAGCCCAAACAGGAAAGCGCCATCCGTAGGAGATGGGCGGCCTTCCTCCCCCAGCTCACCTGGGGGTGGTCTGGACAAGGGGCTTCCGGGTGGCTCGGAAAGTAACGAAAGCCGTGATGGCCGAGAAGAAAATCCAGATGCCCAGGAACCGCCACCAGTGCAGCTTCACAGTGAAGTAGAGGGGGACGACCCACATCTGGAAGAGGGTCACCATCTGCAATGAGAGGGAGGAGGGGTTAGGGGAGGGCCAGCTTGAAACCTCCCCGAGGAGCTGCGTCTCAACAGGTGTCCATCCCAGAAGCGTTCAGACAATCCTTAAAGAATTCTGGAAGTTACCCCTTGCCAGCAGACCATTGGAACCCAGCATCCAAAGGGATTTTAAGACTTACTATTTAGGCCAGGGGTTAAATATAAGCAAGAATCCGAATGAGAGCATTCTAGACAGAGGGTTCTAGGCTGTGAGGTCCCTGGGGGCTCTTGGACCTGGGTGGTTTCCTCGCAGACGTTTCATGGAGGAAGAGGAGAAGGAAGGGGAGGGGGGACTGCGGGGTGCTTGGTGCTTTCTAAAGTCGGTAGTTTTTTTGCAGACATTTCATGACCCAACTAGGGAACATCATCAGTGCTAGAAGGGAAGGGGATTTGCTGTCGGTTTATATTCGGACACCTTGCTTGCAGAGAGCACCAAGGACCCCGCAGTCGTCCTCCTCCTCCATAAACCCCACCTAGCACTGATGATGTTCCCTAGTAGGGTCATGAAATGGCTGCAAGAAAACAGCATAGCTCAGGGAGCAGCAAGCACCCCACATTTCCTCTTCCTCCTCTTTGCAGCTCCTGTCCCTCCTAGCACTGATGAGGTTCCCTAGTTGGGTCATGAAACGTCTGCAAGAAAACCACCCAGTTCAGAGAGCACCCAGGAGCCCACAGTTCAACCCTGAGCTACAAAGATTCTCCTTCATTGGCACCCTGAAGGAGCGGCCTTACATTGTAGGAGCGAGGATGCCTCTGTTTCCACTGCACCAGGAGCAGCTGGGCGACGACCAACGTGGCAATCAAGATGAGGACCATCTCGGCGTGCATGGCCTCGTGGCCCCGGTGTTTGGCGTGCATCCGGGCATGCTCGATCCTGAAACGAGAGCCAGGCGGGTCAGCCTCTCGCACAACAGCAGCACCTGTCAGAAGCACCTGTCTTCCTGACGCAGCTGGCAACACTTTCAGTCTGGCTGCGTAGCGCGCGCGCGCGCACACACACACACACACACACACACACAGAGGCTTCTAAAGACACCAGGCCGCCTCGGGACCACAAAGAGAGAGTCAGAACCACTCAAGTGGAGAGTGTGTGATTGGACAACGCAATTTTATTTTAATTTTTAAAAAATCTGAAATTAATTTTAATGCTTTAGTGTTAATTTTATACTTTACGTGTTGATTATATTGCACACTACCCAGAGTCCCTCTCTGAAGGAGAAGGACAGTTTAGAAAGAGAGAGAGAGAGAGAGAGAGAGAGAGAGAGAGAGAGAGAGGGAAGGAACTCTGGGAAGCAAACAACATCAACCAATCTTCCTTGAGCCCAGAAAGCAAGGAATGAAAGGCAGCCCTTCCAACCCGAGAATCCACAGGCTGAATAGTTCAGCCCCAGTACAGAGTGGGGGACCCACAAGGCCATCTAGCCTAGCCCCATAAGTAAACAGAGACATATCAGCAGCGTGCTGGAGGTGGGTCTTGCAAGATGAGCTCACTGGTCCCTCTGCTTCCCCACAGCTGGCGGCTGCCCACCAAGACAGGCGTCCTGAAGGTAGCCAGGCAGCCTTGCACTCACCTCCATCTCTCATCCGGGTCCAGGTGTGAGAGGTCAACCTGCAAAGAACAAGAGAGAGCAGCTTGCATCCGAGGGAGGGGAGGGAGAAGGTCCTGCTGTCTCAGCAAAGGGCATCTCCCAGAGCTCCCTTTGGGTCCGCCAGGATTCAGAAACCACCAGGCTCATATCCACAGAACAAGATGAGCCCAGAACCTCCCCTGGGGGGTGGGGGGCTCAATGGGGTGCTGTGGATTTTAGAATAGCTGTGAACTTCGTGCCCGACCCCCTGCTCACCTGCAGGGTAGCCATCACAGCAACTCAGAGAGCATGCTTTGGCTCTCCTCTGAGCGAAGCACTGAGCAATCTTTAAATCCCTTCAGATCCGAGAACTTCCCAGGGCAGACATTCCACCCTCATTGTGGCGTGGCATTCCTGGCCTCCGCAGGGACCACCGGCCAGCCGGCTCCCCTTTTCCCCAGTCCCAGAGGCCTTTTGCCTTTTTGCCCCTGGATAGCAGGCCTAGCACAAGGGAAGCCAGAAGGTGGAAGCCACTGAGCCACCAAGGCCCTGGGAAGGCCACCTCCGCCTCTGGAGGAGACTGGTCAGCGTTTCCCTCGAAGGCCAGAGATGCTCACCTGTTCTGTAGAGGGTGATGGGCTGACCAACAGGTGTGTGTGTGGGGGGGGGGAGTTTACAACTATCCTAACATACAGTTGAAAGACGGAGCAGGTCGTCAGCAGGTGGAGGTCCAGGATCACGGACCTAATGGCCTTTAATGTCCCTCACACTGTGGAGGGACGACCGTTCACATCTGGAATAAATAGGCTCCCCTTTAGCACAGCAGCATCTTTTATGAAACATGTTGTGGCACCAGACACGTCTCTGCTGCACTCTCCCCCTTGAAAACTACAGGAGCTGCCAGGCCTTCCTCCCCACTCCCCAATTTGTGACAGCTAACAACAGCACACTAACAGCAAGGAGAGGTAGGTGTGAGAGACGTTTTGCTTCTTATCCAAGAAGTTTCTTCAGCTCTGACTTGGATGGTAGAGAATGGAACTGGGGACTTGCTAACAAACTGAGTTTTGTGAGTGCTCTCTGAGCTTGGTGGGTTTTTTTCCCCAAACATTTCATGACCCAACTAGATAACTTCATCAGTGTTAGAAGGGGATGATGGGATTTGTGGAGAGGGAAGACAACAACAACAACGATGACTGTGGAGTTCTTGGTGTTCTCTGAACTTGGTGGTTTTCTTGTGGAAGTTTTGTGATCCAACTAGTTCACCTCCCTCAGTGCTGAAGATGTTCCCTAGTTGGGTCACGAGACGTCTGCAAGAAAATAACCAAGTGCAGAAAGCATCAAGGACCCCCCAAATCTCCTCCTCCTCTCTCAGTCTCCAACCCCCCTCCCTTCTAGCACTGATGATGTTACCTAGCTGAGTAATGAAGCATCTGTAAGAAAACCACCAGGCACAGAAAGTTTGTTAGCAAGTCCCCGGGACAAACTGGGGAAAAAAACACCCTTGCAGAAGTTGAAAACTGGCGGTCCAAGGGTTTCCCTGAGGAAAGGAACAAGAGGTACTTGTCCCCTGCAACTTCACCTACTCAGAGATAAGCCCAGCTACACTTGCCTAGCCCTGCAGCCGAAGTAGTATTCCAAACAGCTGGCTAAACACAGTGCAAAGGTTGTTGCCAGCACAGGAGGAAGGAGCAAGACTCCTACTTGTGCACCTCACGGATCACAAATCAAACTTCAAAGCTTAGTTTTATTCACAAAAGCTAATCAACTCTTCTTTTAGCTGGGACACAGCGAATCAAAACCTCCTTTGCTATCACTGGAGGTTTTTAAGAAGAGATCGGACAGCCGTTTGTCTGAAACGGCATACCCTCTCCTGCTTGAGCAGGGGGCTGGACTAGAGGACCTCCAAGGTCCCTTCCAACTGTTATTCTATAATTCTGTTATAAGAAACTGTTTTGCATCCCTAAGGGGGCTGCCACTGCCAAGTGGAGGATTTCACCTGCACCCTCTTAACAGGAGAGGAGGGCCGAGTGTCGGTGAGTCATAGAGGTTACAAAGGCGTGTAAAGCACAGCTCAGCCATTGGCTGAGCAGAGGGGAACAGCTTTTTCTCCTCTTAAGAGGCAGCAGGAGAGGCTGGAAAGAACAATTGTTGCCGCACAATAATTGGCTTTCAAGATTTTCTCCACTTAACAGACCAAGAGTTTTCACAGGTGTTTGGAAAGGACCTTGGAGGTCTTCTAGTCCACCCCCCCCTTCAAGCAGGAGACTGTAGCAAAAAAACATCATTAAAAGGGAGCAAAATGCAATGAACAACTGTCTAACAACAGAAATTTGGGGCTCAATTGGGGTCTAAGTCGAGGGCTACCTAAATTTGCGAACAGCATGGCTGATAAACACACCCTGATACTAAGACTTGCTCAAACTCCGTCATCCCTCTGGCTTCTTTGAAAAAGAGAAGGAATGTCACCTTCCATCAGCTTTGGGGACCCAACGGGAAACGCCAGGGGAATTTTCCATTTTGTAAAATTTGGGATTCAATTTCTAGGCTGCCCATCGGCCTGGCGGGCGATTCTAGGCGGCTGGGGATGGGAAGGGAAGGGAAGGGAAGGAGCCCCTGGAAGGAGAATTGGGGTTACGGCCATCCACATCCTTTCTTCAGCTCCTGCTCCAGTTATAGCTTCAGGTCAGGCTGGGAAAGGAACTGAAGCGTGGGAGCAGAGGAAGGGCTGCCGGCAGATGGGAATGCACAGGCGGGAGGTACCCAGTGAGAATCCTACAAGGACAGGGTTTCTCCAGCTTTGACAGCTTGAAGTGGGCTGGACTCCCAGAATTCTCCAGCTACTTTTCTGGGGAATTCTGGGAATCGAAGTCCAGCCCTCTTCAAGCTGTCAAAGCTCGGGAAACCCTGCAGTAGACCCTCCGCAGGGACTGTAGAACTCCCCGCCACAAGAGCCCAGGCAGTCCTAATTTGGACAGCTTTGCTGGCTGGGGAATTCTGGGAGTCGAAGTCCAGCCCTCTTTTAAGCTAGAGAGACACTACAATAGACACCTGGTAGCTTCATCCCTTGGCAGGGACTGCGGGACTCCCCGCCACGAGAGCCCAGGAGGTTAGGATTGGGACAGCGGTGGTGGCTGGGGAAGGCTCGGAAGTTGAACTCCATCCCCGTGCAAGCTGTCAACCTCGAGAAACACTGCAGTCGGCCCTTGGCAGTTTCAACCCTCGACAGGGACTGCGGGACTCCCCGCCACAAGAGCCCAGGAGGTCCTGATTTGGAGCAGCCATCAGGGGGATCATCAAGAGACGCCGAAGGCCTTTTCCGGGGGTGCTTGGCCTGGATACGGGGGCCTGTTTAAGGGAGAGGCCCCCAGAGCCGCTCCTTTGCTGGTTCAGGTAGACTGTCCCTGGCGCTGGAGGCTCTAGCCAGCTATGAAGAGACCGGGATCGGCGGGAGGCCTGCCTCGCAGGGCTGTTGGGGAAAGGGGACCAGCCTTCTTCCTCCTCTCCGCTCCTCTCTGCTCCCCGCCCGACCCCCGCCAGCAACTCACCTCGTCGGCGCCGGGCTCCAGCGGCGCCCCCACCACCTCCACTTCCACCACCGCCATCTTGCCCCCGCCTCACCGCCAACTCGCTTCCGCCGACGCCCACCAATCACCGCCCTCGGCTCCCGCTCGCCCAATCGCCGCCTTCAGAAGCTGCGGCGGAGGGCGGGCGAATCTCAGGGTCCGTCGAAGAAATTCCGCATTCCCCTTCGGACGAAACCATATCAAAGCCAACGGGAGGGGGTCCGCTGAGGTGGGGGTCTGAGGGTTTCTGCCTGGAAAATATGCTACAGTTCGGGGGATCCGGGCTCCAAAGGGATCGGCGCGTTCTCAACGGCGCTTCCAGGGAAGAGGAATTGACCGACGCTCCCCGGGGTGACTGTCAAAAACTACGCCTCCCGGCATTCCCGGCGGCCTCGACCGGGGCGGAGCTATTGGCCGACGGGGAGGATGACGTCAGAGCGCGAGCGGACCGTCGGCCTATCCGGAGCGAGGCGAGGCGTCGAGCCGAGATTGGCGGGAAAAGCGAAGCCGCGTCCGGGGCTGATGGGCGTTGTAGTCTAGTCGCGCGGCGGGGAAGGCGATGGCGCCGCTGAGGATCCGCTGCGTCGTCTCGTTCTCCTCGCAGGTGACGCGGCCTCGGGGCCTGGGGCTCTCCGGGGACGGGGAGGGCTCGGGCCGGTCGTGGGGATGCGGGCGCTCCCGACGCGCGTCTGCTCCTGACCCCCCCTCCCTCCCCCAGCCCCCCCTTCCAGGGGCCGCCCCGCCCTTTGCCCTCTGTGTGTGTGTGTGTGTTCTAAATGAGTGGTCGTAAAACGAGGACTATCCCTAATAAAGGAATAACTGAAATCAGCCCTCGGGGCTGTTATGGTTTGTGGGCCTCACAACATGGGCTTTGTAGTTCAGGTAGGCCTCTTACCCCATTCATTCATTCATTCATTCATTCATGTATACAGGTAGTCCTCGACTTACGACCCCAAGGGATCCCAAAATGCTCTGTCGCTAACCAAGACAGTTGTTAATTTTGCTCCCTTTTACAACCTTTCCTGCAACCCTTTTTGAGTGAACCCCTCTCAGTTCTTAGGTTAGTAACCCGGTCGTTAACTGGATCTGGCATCCACCCCCGTTGACTTTGCCAGTGAGAAGGTCACAAAAGGTGATGACGTGATTTGGGGACACAGGGACCGTCATAAATGCGAGTCAGTGGCCAAGCATCCGAGTTCTGATTGTGTGACCCTGGGGATGCTGCAACGGTCATAAGTGTGAAAACAGTCAAAAGTCACTTCTTTCGCAGCTGTTGTAACTTTGCGGTCGTTAAGCAAACTCTTGTGAGTCAAGGACTACCTGCATTGTTATACTTCCTAACTAACATAGTTAGTTCGTATTTTAATTTATTTTTGGCTTTTAAAATGATGTGGGTTTATCAAACCATTGCAGAGTGGAAGGTAGAAAACGATTTATCCTGCTGCAGTATATTGATTGATAACTTCTAACATTTTTAAACTGAAAAGAAATAGACTGGGGTTTTTTGCCCAGGATAGACTGGGATGCCTGATAAGACAAAGCTGGTTAGTGGTTGATTGGTAGCCTGGCTTGTCTCTTGGTGAACTCCAAACAACCTTATGGCTTTATTTCCACATTAACACCTTAAATGTTATGCCCCTGCTTTCATCTAAAGGGAGACCTATGTAGTAGGTTGGTCTACATCTAGCTGATGAAAAGCTATGTAGTTACAATGAAAAATCCTGTCCTGTATTTTCTTTGATGGGTTAATTATAAAACGGAACGTAACCTAAGGACCAGGGTTCCTCTTTGAATGAGAGGAATGCCTTTTAATCGGAACATTCTGAATAAATTATAATTAAATGATCTGCCTGCCTTATTGGGGGTCTGAGCTTAGCCAGCCTTAGGCCGTATTTGGCTAACTGGTTCCTTGCGGCTGACATGTCTTTGAGTATCAACATTAAACCTTCATTAAATGCTTTCCTCCGATTGCCCCTTTTCTGGGCCAGGACCCCAAATACCCCGTGGAGAACCTCTTGCTGGAAGAAACGGTTCAGCCCTGGCTCTGCTGCCCCTTGGACCGCAGCCGGCAGCTGAGAGCCGAGTTGCAGCTGGAGCAGGCCGGCTGCATTGGCTACATCGACGTAGGTAAGTCAGGAGGGCGATTTGAAATGCTCTTTTGGGTGGGGCAGTCAAAGGTTTGTGTTCCACTTCTAGAGAGCATGGAGCAAGAGGTCACAGCGAAGGATCGGGCCCAGTTTATCTCATTCGTGTGTAAAATGTATTGGCCGCCCAGGGTAACCCAGGGCGGCTTGCAATCTTAAAATCAAAATACCCGTATATAAAAGCTAAAAGACATAAATAAAATGCTGGGAAGATCCAGTCAGTGATTTAGACTCTCGTATGCATGTAGTCCTCGGCTTATGACCACAATTGAGTACAAAATTTCTTTTGTTAAGTGGGCGTTGCCTCATTTTACGACCTTTCTTGCCACAGTTGTTAAGTGCATCACTGCAGTTGTTAAATTAGTCACATGGTCAGTAAGTGAATCTGGTTTCCCCATTGGCTTTGCTTGTCGGAAGGTCGCAAAAAGGGGATCATGTGACCCCGGGACACTGCGACCATCATAAATGTGAACCCGTGGCCGAGTGCTGGAATTTTGATCACGTGACCGCAGGGATGCTGCAACGGTCGTAAGTGTGAGAAACGGTCATAAGCCCCTTTTTTCAGTGCCGTTGTAAGTTTGAACGGTCACTAAACGGGCGGTTGTAAGTGGAGGGCTTGAATGAGCTGAGAAGTGCCTGTGTGGCTGTGCTTCCCCTGGAGAGTAAGGGGGTTTCCTGTTTTGGGTCCCCAGGGAACTCTGGCTCTGCCTTCCTGCAGATCGAGGTGGGCCGGTCCTCCTGGCCTCCAGATCACCATTATCTCACCCTCCTTCCAACCACCACCTTGATGGTGCCAGCGGATGCCAAACAGGACCGGAACCGTTCCGGGGTCCGGATGTTTAAAGAAGGTAAAGGGAGGGGCTGGCCTGCCTTGGGCCTGGGGGTTGGGCTAGAAGACCTCCGGGTTCCCTTCCAGCCCTAGGATTCTAGGGCCTGTGAGTGTGCCGGAGCCGCCCGGGTCCAGGAGGCTCAGCTTTGTTGTGTCGCGCAGGAGACTTGCTGGCACCTGCACTGGCGGAGAAGTGGGATCGCGTCCGGCTCACCTGCAGCCAGCCCTTCAACAGGCACGCCCAGTTTGGCCTCGCCTTCATCCACCTCCGCACCCCAGAGGATTCGGAGGAGCGCCAGGGGGATCCCGCAGCCCCCTCCCCATGTCAGGTAGGGCTTTGTGGGAGACGCAGGGGGTTCAGGGCAGCATCTGGAGCAGGGCTGGTCCAACTTTGGCGGCTTTAAGACTTGTGGACTTCAAGCCCCAGAATTCCCCAGCCATCTCCCACGCCCCAGGTGCTGTAAATTGCGCACAGCCTGTACAGCTAGTCCTCGACTTACAACAGTTGGTTTAGTGACAGTTCGAAGTTACAAAGGCACTGAAAAAAGTGACCAGACCGTTTCTCACACTTACAACGGTTGCAGCATCCCCGTGATCAAAATTCGGAAGTTTAACAACCGGTTCATATTTATGACAGTTACATGCCCCGGGTGTCTCCCTTTTGCGACCTGACCAGCAAAGTCAATGGGGAAGCCAGATTCACTTAACAACCAGGTTACAAACTTATCAACTGCAGTGATTCATTTAACAAGAAAGTGGCAGGAAAGGATGTAAATTGGGGCAAAACTCACTTAACAAATGTTTTACTTAACAACAGAAAATTTGGGCTCAATTGTGGTCGTAAGTCCAGGACTACCTGTCTAAATGAATGAATAACAGCAGAATTTTAATCCTTGTTCTTTGCCTTCATTTTGATGACTCGAACTCCCACGGCCTTCCTCGGCCGAGTAAATTCCTTCCTCTGTTATTATCCCTCTTAGGCTTCTCCGGAGTCGGGCCCCAAGCCTGGGGTCTCCAGTAGGGTCTTTGGGGAGACCCTTTCCCCAGCAGAGCCATGGTAAGTACCCAGCTATGTCTTGGGCCGCTCCGGCTGCTTTCCCACTGTTTATTCATTTGAAAGGTTAATAACTTTAAAACTATAAAACCCATCTGATGAAAACATTAAAAGCAGTCAGTTCCCACGTGCATCTGATCCGTTTCCCTTGTCACGAGGGACTGAAACTGTATCTTCAGCAGTGCCCTGAAATCCTGGCACAGCTTTCCCCGCCCAGGGTGGATAAGAACCCAGCCCATAATTCAGCTTCTCTTCCTCCAGGTCCGGCACCCAGGAGGAGACGCTGCTCAAGAGCCAGTTGCAGCAGCTGGACTCCGCCCTCCTTGGCAAGGGGCTGAGCCCGTCTGGCCTGAGTCGCCCAGCCCGCCTGGTCCTGAAGGCAGCAGCCTCTGCCCACAAGCGAGCCCCTCTCCTGCCCGCCGGGTCGCCACCGCCTGCTGCAAGGAGCAAAGAGGCTGGGCGGGCCCCGGGGGCAGCCCAAAGCCCCAGGGCCCCAAGTGAGTGGGGGGGTGGGAGGCTCTGGGCCATCAGCAGAGGGAGGGGGGACCTCGCAGGCTTCATGGCTCCTTCATCCAAAGATGCTGATTAGACTGGACTCAGAACGGATGCCGAGAGAGGTTACCATGAGAGCCAGTTTGGGGGAGTGATTATTAAAGTGTTGGCCTAGAAGCCAGGAGACAGTGAGTTCGAGTCCTGCTGCCTTAGGCCTCGGTGGCGCAGTACTTAGAATGCGGTACTGCAGGCTACTTTTGCTGACTGCAATTTGGCAGTACGAGTCTCACCCGTCTCCAGGTTGACTCAGCCTTCCGTCCTTCCGAGGTGGGTAAAATGAGGACCCAGAATGTTGGGGGCCAAAGGCTGACTCTATAAACCGCTTAGAGAGGGCTGTAAAAACACTGTGAAGCAGTATATAAGTCTAAGGGCTATGGCTATTGCTAGGCATGGAAGCCGACTTTGGGACTTAGCAGGAAACATTTGTAACTCAGGGTTGAACTGTGAAGTCGTCGGTGCTTCCTGATCTCAGTGGTTTTTTTGCAGACATTTCATGACCCAGTTAGGTAACATCTTCAGTGCTAGAAGGAGGGGGGTTGCAGAGTTCAGAAGGAGAAAGGGAGAAGGAAGAAGGTCAAGGAAGACGAGGAAAAGGAGAGGAGGATGAGGAGGAGAAAGGGAAGAAGAGGACTGGGGTCTTTGGTGTTCTCTGAGCTTGGTTGCTTTCTTGCAGATGTTTCATGTCCCAATAAAGACATCTTCAGTGCTTGGGGGGGGGGGGTTTGCAGGGAGGAGAAGGACTATCGGGTCCTTGGTGCTCTCCGAGCTTGCAGATGTTTTATGTCCCAATTAGGTTACACCATCAGTGCTAGAAGGGAGTGGGGTTTATGGAGAGGAGGAGGAGGACTGTGGGGTCCTTGCTGCTCTCTGAGGTGGGTGGTTTCCTTGCAGACATTTCATGACCAAACTAGGTAACAGCATCAATGCACTGAAGATGTTCCCTAGTTGGGGCATGAAAGGTCTGCAAGGAAACCTACCAACCTCAGAGACCACCCGGAACCCCACACCCAAAACAGCCTGCTTTGCCACCCCTGCTAACTGCATCCCCTTGTACCATCGTCCACTCTCCTGTTGGAGGTTTTTGTGTGTCACCCAAGGCCACCTAAGGCCAGTCAGGCGCTGTGGCCTCCCGTGGCCGTGAGCTTCTTATACTTCCTGCATATCCAGAAAGTTGGCGTGGGGGCCCCATCCTTAGTGGCTCTGGGCAGCTCACAAAGAGACTGGAAAGAGAAACGTAAGAGAAACCTGCAGAGCAGAAGTCTAAAGAGGGAAAGGCCTGGAGAAAAAAGCCAGCATTTTTACAGCCTCTGCCATAAGACTGGTTCGCCTTCAATTAAGCGCTGAGCTGTGTCCGGCAGGACCCATCAAGCTCCCTGCAGATCAGCCTTTCTGTTGCGGGATCTTTCAAAGCGCCCGGATCTCCTCCGGTTGCTCTTTAACCGGCAAGCTTTTCCCGGGGGATTCACACTGCCGGCATGTTGCATCCCTCAGGGCCCAAAGAGGAGCAATCGGCCAGGAGCAGCCGCATGAAAACAAAGAGAAGATCGCAGGGCGGTGCCAGGAGGTGAGTTGCTGCTTCCTTCCCTGAGCCCCCTTTGCTTTCTGGCAGCCCCGTTAGGGCTCACTACAGGCAGTCCTCGACTTACGGCCACAATGGAGGACTGGTTTTTCCATTGCTAATAAGGCGGTTGCTGAGTGAACTACACCTGATTTTATGAGCTTTTCAGCCACGGTTGCTAACAGAATAGCTGCAGTTGTTAAATGAATCACACGGCCATTAAGAAAATCTGTCTTCCCCCATTGACTTTGCTTCTCAGAAATGGTGGGGGGGCATGGAGGGACTTTGAATTTGATTGGAATTCTGCATTTAAGGGGGGGAAATCCTTCCACTTAGAGGGGGGAGGCAGGCAGAGAAGAGAAGAAAAATTCCATTACTAACTAAGCAAGACGGGTTTTGCTCCATTTTGCGACCTTTCTTGCGCAGTTGTTAAGTGAATTACTGCAGCTAAGTTAGTAGCACGGTTAAGTGAATCCAGCTTCCCCATTGTCATTGTTGTCAGATGGTCACAAACACTGTGACCGTCATAAATAGGAGCCAGTTGCCAAGCATCCCAGTTTTGATCACGTGAACAGGGGAAGCTGCAATGGTCGTAAGTACGAAAACAGTCATAAGTCACTTTTTTCAGCGTCCTCGTAACGGTCACTAAACGAATGGTTGTAAGTGCAGGATGACCTGTAAAAGTTTTTTTCTTCAGAGCTAGGAATGGTTCTCGAAGGGAGGGAAAAGCCCACAGCCAGAGAGGAAAACCACCAACCTGGGAAAGTGATGAAGAGGAAGAAGAAGGAGAGAGCAGACTCAGAGGAGGAGAAGCTGCGTTGGGCACCTGCCCAATCTGCACAGGTGAGCCAAGTCCCAGGATGGCTTTCCTGCCAGGACAGTGAAAACCCCTGCAAGTGGCGAGGACAGGGAAAAGGCCTGTCTGCAGGCCACACCGAAGGAACTTGGGTACTAGGGTGTGTGGGTGTGTCCACGGGGCAGGGTGCCCCCAGCCCACCCACTTCTTTAATGCCAGAGTTGGCAGGTCTGCAAGTTTGGGGTTAGCATCCTAAACATATTTTTAAATATCTATTTATTAGGGATATACCTCACTTTTTATACAGAAGCCTCTGAAGTAGATGAGTAAAAGGAAACTGTACCACAAGCTCTGAAATAGGCCTGGGGAGGTTCTTCCCTAAAATCCCCACCACCACATCACACACGCATACACAAACACGGCCATCTGCCAAATTGCTTTGACACCCACCCACCACCGGCTTCTTGCATTCCCTGCAAGTGTGGAGCGTGGAGAGGAAGTTACATTTGCTACTTTTCCTCCATGTTGGCCCCTCTGAAGAGGGTGGACCCCAGCTCCCAGAATGCCCCGCTGGCTGGGGAATTCTGGGAGTTGAACTCCGCAGGTCTCAGAGTGGCCGAGGTTGAGAAACTCTTGATTTAAGGATTAGCTGTTGTTTTTCTGCCCTTTCCTGATTTTTGTGATTGGGAGATCTGGGTAGCAGGTATTGGATAGATCCGAGTGGAGCTCCACTGTGCAATCCAGAGGCTGGTTGGGAAATTCAGGCAGTCCTCGGCTTACGGCCAAAACGGAGTCCAAAATTTCCATTCCATAAGCAAGACAGTTGTTAAATGAGTTTTGCCCCATTTTACAACCTACCTTCACGTGTTAAATGAATCACTGCAGTTGTTAATAACACGAGTCAGTTGCCAAGAATCCCAGTTTTGATCATCTAGGAGCATCTGCCGGTGGGAAGAGGTTGGTGCCTGTTAAAACCTTTTACTTTCTCCCATCACAGGTCGTTTCCCGGCCGATCTCTTGCCCGTCCATGCCTCCGCTTGCGGGGAAGAGGCGGAGGTGGCGAGGGCCTCTTCGTCCCCCGTGTGGGGATCCTGGGTGGAGTGCCCCCTCTGCCAAGACCGGTTCCCTGCCTCCGAGGTGGAGGGTCACGCCAGCGGCTGTGGGGAAGAATACGCTTAGTCCTCGGTCCTCTTCCAAACGGGAGGGTGGATGGGGTCCTTTGCAGCCCCAAGACTTCCTGGCTCTCTTGGTCAGACATCAGAGAAGGGGCTGGGAGACCCTCCCTCAAGGCCTCCGGAGAGAAGAGCCGCGAGAGGACATGGCGGTCGGAGTGGGCGAACCGATTCCAGATCTCCTCGGAGGAACATCCGAGATGCTGAAACCGATTTCCGTGACCCACAAATCCACAGCCATTTGCCTCTGATTGCCCCCTCCCTCCCCTCCAAGCAGATTGTAGTTACTAAGAGGGATGGCCTGCAACCTTTCCGTGGGATTCACTGGAACAGTTCAAACATCCAGATATTGAGCCTGTTTTTAACCTGTTGGCCGAGTAGATTGCTTTTTTTTATTATTATTATTTGCATCAGGTAGAAGAGGATGTGATTTTGATTCAAGAGCCTTTGGGTTTCTGTGGGGTGGGTGGAGAGGAAGAATTGGCCGGCTGTGATGAAGCTCAGAAGCTGGACCGGCATGGAGGCCACGGGGTGGGGTCTCCTTGGAAGGGGTGCCTCAAGGCTACTGACCTTCAGCTTAAGGACCCCCCAGGCTTGGCGGCATTCAGGGTGAAGATTTCTCCTTGCCCTCTGAATTGGAGATGGCAGGAGGGAGGGAAAGGGTGACACAACAGGCTTTGTGCAGATTGTCCAAAAATTCCTAGCTGGTATCTAGCTGGAACGGGACAAGGCAGGTTTTCAAACTGAAAAAAAAAAGTTGCTTTCCTGGAACAGTTCGGCTCGATTTCTTTTACGTGTGTGTAACATGCTTGAAATACAAACTCCAAAAGAAGGGGAGCAGGAGAGAGAGAGAGAGAGAGAGAGAGAGAGAGAGAGAGAGAGGTAATTTTATTGAAGAAACGTATAAGTGTTTGTTGTCTTTTTAACGCACATTTTTAAAAAAATGTTTTGTCTAATAATGTTTTACCTTTTTTTAAATCCTTTTCTTGGAGTTTGTATTTTAACCTGAATAAGATTCGTAAAGAAGAAAAGGAAGGAATGTGTAACAAGATAACATTACAAAGAGAAGGAACGATCCAGAAGAAATGAGAAGGAATAATGAATAAGAAAGAAAATAGAAGGAATAGAAAAGAAAAAAAGAAAAATCAGCTATACATTCTCTTTTCAAACTTGTCGCATCGGTAATCTATATTCTTGTTTATACCTTTACTCTTTCTTATTTTAACCTATCTCATATCTATATTCCTAATGCATCATTTCTATATATTCTCTTAATATTTTTAAGATTAAGAGAATGTATAGCTGATTTTTGTTTACTTGTTTGTATTTGTATGTTTTGTTTGTACTTTCTAATAAATTTTTTGAAAAAAGAAAAGATTATATAGAAAGTGCCTTCCAATCTTTTTGACAAAGGTTATATAAATGCATTTATATATAAAGCTATATCTTAATTTCTTTCCTTCCGTAAGCTACCCTTTCTAATCTTCAAGGCCATAAATCGCAAGTTCATTTTTCTCTTATTCAGAAAAATGTCTGGGGGGGGGGGGGTTCCAGTCACATAAATGTATTTGATCTTCCTCTAATCAAATCAGTTTTGTCCCGTCTGTTATTTCTGTTACCTTCACCAGCTGTTCCTCCATTGTGGCTATTTCAGGGTCTTTCCATCACATTCAATTCTTGTTTGTCATAGTGATACCCATATATATTTCACATTTATCTCGGGGTTTTTTTTCCATTCAATTCCATTTGTTTTTTCCATTTTCATGTTCTTTGTCAACAATTTTTGTCTTTCGTTTCTTAGTTTTAAAACCCGCTATAAAGCCCCCAAATCTGTTTTTCATGTATATGTATATTCCTCCCAGAGGGTCTTCCAAAAATTATCAGTTGGTCATCCACGAACCCTGGTAATTCACATATCTCTCTTTTAAGCTTCACTCCAGCAATTATCTTGTCTTATTTCTCTTTGGACCTTTCAAATCTATATAAATAAAAATGTAAATGTTTGTTTGTTCAAAATCTTAAATCTCCGAAAGTTCTTCACCGATTGCTTTGAAATTTTGACACAACGTTGCATTTGAAAACGCACATGTTTTTATATACCTATATTATATAGATGTCACATCTGTGACAGGTAAAAACATGCTTTTTTGGAAAAACAGCGCCATCTGTTGGACGTAAAAGCAACACACGCTATACTTCCAAGAAAGCAATTGATTAAGTGACGTTAAAGTCCAAAAAGAAACGTAGAGAAAGGCAACTCAGGTCTGAATCCAATCGACTGAGTGAAAAGACTGGTGGGACGGAGGCAAAGTAGGCGTGACCTGAGCTACAGAGGGAAATTATTGGCACTCGGTCAAAAAATATTGTATACCCACAAGACTGAGCCACAGCAACGCGTGGCCGGGTGCAGCAAGTCTAAAATAAATAGCAATGGCAACAAGGGCCATCCTCGTCTAGTCCCTTTCTAGATCTTTCGTTAAATCTTCCAGTGTTTGAGGGGCTGCCACAAAGAAGAGGGGGCTCAACTTATCCTGCAAGGTATCTGAAAGCAGGACGAGACGCAATGGATGGAAACTCATCAATCAGAATAGAGCTAGAAGGGACCTTGGAGGTCTTCTAGTCCAACCCCCTGCTGAAGCAGGAGACCCCGTATGTTTTCTAGGAGGAGGAATTTCCTAACTGAAAAATTAGCCAGTGGAACAGCTGCTCCAACCAACACGAGGTTTTTCAGAAGAGACGGGACAGCCACTTGTCCAAGGACTTCTGCCTTGGGCATAAGGCTGGACTAGAAGACCTCCAAGGTCCCTTCCAGCTCCTTTACTCTATATTCTGTAAAATCACTTTAAAAACTATGAAATTCAACCACAAAACTTCAAAAGGTCTGCTTGTTCACGCTGCTGGTGCCATGGCCCTCAATTTCGTGAGCCCCTTCTCCGAAAAAGAGGATTTTGAGCCTTTCTCTTCCCGCCCTTGCCTGCCCTGAAAGCCTTCTCTTGGCCTCGCTTTCTGCATAAACAAGGTTGTTTACTCCGGGGCTGGGCTGAGCACTGGGGCTGCTCTCCTGGGGCTCCGGGTTTTAATCTCATGGCATTGTTTGCCCGCTTGATCTGCAGCCAGAAGACCCAGGAAGGCAGGTTTGGATGTGGTGCCCACCAGGCCATCTTGCATTCTGGGCAGCTGGAGGGAGTTTGGTGGAGGCCGCAGGTGAAACTGGTGCACAGGAGATGCTTCCCAGGTTTCTCCTCCGCCTGCCAAGCCTCCTGGCATTGCCTGGAAATGAGCTGATGTAGGAAGGGACCCCGCGTGCCAAGTGCCTCCTTTAGAGGGGCACAGTGGTGCCCACCCCCAGCTAAGTTAACTCTGCTGAGAAGCCCAAGGAAAGGAAAGAATTAGGGGAGGCATGATAGTGGTTTTCCAATATTTGAGGGGCTGTCAGAGAAAAGAGGGATCAACAAGAAGCAACGGACGGAAACTAACCAAGGAAAGAAGCAACCTAGAACTATGGAGAAATTTCCTGACAGAACAATTAACCAGTGGAACGGCTTGCCACCAGAAGTTTTTAAGAAGGTTTTTAAGAAGAGATTGGACAACGTTTTGCCTGTAATCTAAGGCAATGATGGTTAACCTTTGCAGCACCGAGTGCCGAAACAAGCATGCCAGAGCACTGGAAACCGGAAGAGAGCAGCATGCGTGTTACTGTCCTTCTGGGTTCTGTCATGGGGGTGCGTGCCAGCCAGCGGTCTTTTCCAAGTTCCCAGAAGGGCAGCTGGCAATGGCATGTGTGCCCACAGAGAGGGTTCCCGTGCCATAGGTTTGCCATCACGGGTCTAAGGTTTCCTGCTTGAGCAGGGGGTTGGACTAGAAGACCTCCAAGGCCCCTTCATGAATCTAGGATTGTATGATTGCCCCCAAGTCACCCAAGAGGCTTTCATGCTAAGGCAGGGCTAGAACTCACCGTCTCCTGAACTGTTGGAGCCAACAGGCAAACTATGGTAATCCGCTGGGAATGGAGCTGCCTCGTCTCTTCCACGGTACAAGAGATTCTCATCTGAGCTTGGTGGCTCAGGAAGGAGGGCTTGGGTGGTCCAGGATAGGAGACCACCAGGAGATCCCAGAACCCTGGGGGTCTCTTGGGAAATTTTAAAACCTGCACAAAAGGCTGGCAAACCATTTCTATATTGGCCTCTCCCAGAAGTCAGTGGGAGCAGAGATTCAGAGGTTCAGAGGAAAGTTTATATTTTATTTATCTGTTTACTTATGTACCGGTATAGGTAGTCCTCCACTTACAACCATTCAAAGTTACAACGGCACTGGAAAAAGTGACTTATGACCATTTTTCACACATACGACCGTCGTAGCATGCCTAGAGTCACGTGATCAAAATTCAGATGCTTGGAGCCAACTCCTATGTGGGATGGCCGCAGTGTTCTAGGTTCAGGCGATCCCCTTTTGCGACCTCCTGACAAACCGAGCCAGTGGGAAAGCCAGATTCACTCAACAACCATGTTACTAACTGCAATGAGTCACTCAACAACAGTGGCAAGCAAGGTCGTAACATGGAACCAGACTCACGCAACAACTGTCTCACTTAGCAACAGAAATTTTAGGGTGGATTGTGGTCATATGTTGAGAATTTGTATCTTGCCTGTTCTTTTTACAAATAATTCAAGGCGGGGAGCCTATCCAACAGCCCTTCCCCCTTCCATCTGTTTAGATACAGGGTATCTTCTACCGCTTCAGCAGTTTGTAAATGGTTTGGTTTTTCGGAATGCTGCCTCTCCCGAGAGCCTCGAGACAGATGGAAAAAGTTACGGTTTGGAAAAAAAGAATTTTGATTCCATCATCATAAAGCCTCGGTGTAATTTTACAAGGATTATTCTGTTGTATGCAACATAGTCTTGCAGTTCCTTTCTTTGGGCCCCTCAAAACCCCACAGCTGGATCCGCAGCCATCTCTCCGTCCATCAAAGTGGGGAGGAATCTGAATCTCACTCAAAGTCACACATAATTTCTGCAAGCTTTCGAGGTTTCCTCCGAGAAGACGGTAAACGAAGAGAAAGTTTGTTGGGCAAACGGCCAAAGATTTAATCTCGGATTGCAAGCAAAACAGCTGTGGCCTTGATCAAGTACTTAAGGAATGAGTCCAGAAAGCCAGTCTCTGATTTAAGTAATATTCTGGTTCCTATCCAGGAGAAAAACCGTGGTGGCTGTAATAATATTGCATTTAACACAAATGTAAATGGAGGTTTGCCAAAAGGAGAAAAAAAAGTTTTACTTCTAAGAGTAAGTTTCTACTTGCAAAGGAGTGGCTTTGATTATCCTTTTTATCCTGGGGTTGTCTAGGTATGCATGTATTTATTTATATACACCCCTCTTTTATTTTTACAGAAAGCACTGAAGGCGGTGAACACGCCTTCAGCCTCCTGTTTTCCTCACAACAACAACAACCCTGTGAGGTGAGGTGGGCTGAGAAGGAGGGACCGGCCCAAAATCACCCGGTTGATCCAGTCATATTTGACACCAAAAGAAGAAATGGAGGAGATTGGAAAGAAAGGGGGGGGGTTATTAAGAAAGGGGGTAGCAGGCCAAGCCCTTCCAGAATGGGACCCCCATTTTCCCATCAGGGAAAAGCCAAGCTGTGAGTGTGGGGAATAGCAGAATAACAAGAGTCGGAAGGGACCTTGGAGGTCTTCTAGTCCAACCCCCTCCTCAAGTAAGGAATCCTATACCATTCCAGAATAAAGGTTGTCCAGTCTCTTTTTAAAATTCTTGACTGGATTGAGACTAGGCTGGAAACATTTATGCCAAAACTTTCTGGCCTTCTTGCCTCCCATAAATGTTCAGGGCACCGAGGACTTGGCCGCAACCTCTGGGCAGCAGGCAGATACTGAGGCAAGTCATGCCCACAATCAGCTTTTTATCTGCATTGTTGCATTTTATGAAGTGCCATAAAATGCAACAATGCGTTTTAATAAAAAATTGCAGCTCAGGGTTGGAATGAAGGGTCCTTGGAGCTCTCTGAGCTGGGTTGTTTTCTTGCAGACATTTCTTAACCCAACTAGGGAACGTTATCAGTGCTACAAGGGAGAGGAGTTATATGGAGGAGAGGAGGAGGAGAATTATGGGGTCCTTGGTGCTCTCTGAGTTGAGTTGTTTTCTGACAGATGTTTGATGACCCAACCAGGGAACATTATCAGAGCTAGAGATGATGCTAGTTTAGGTCATGAAATGTCTGCAAGAAAATCGCAAAGCTCAGGGAGCACCAAGGACCGCACGGTTTCCTGCTCCTCCTCCCCCCTTCTAGTACTGATGATGTTACCTATTTAGGTAATGAAACGTCTGCAAGAAAATCATCCAGCTCAGAGAGCACCAAGGAGCCCCTAAAGGGCTAAAAAGACATTTTAAGTTTTTCCTGAAAGTGATTTCCGCAGAGGAGGAAGGCTCCCCTTGGACCAGGAGCCCGTTTTATTTCTAAAGGAAATCTTTTGGGAACCCCCCACCCCACCCCACTTAAAAGTTCCTGCCTCCGAGGGCAGTTGGCACAAGAACCCGCTGCTCCGTTGCCATCCTGGAGGCTGGCCGTGGAAGGGCCAGGCTGCCACCAGCAGCCACCTGTGCCTCCCTCCCTCCCTCCCTCCCTCCCCGGAGATGCCGCCGCCCGGGGCGTCCTTGTGGCAACCCGGCCCCCCGGGGGTTGGCAGGTGGGCTCCGGGGCTCCTCCCGGCGCAGGAAAAACAAGCCCGGCGGCCGTCGGGGCAGCTCAGGCCGAGTGCGGGGAGCGGACAGCGGCGGTGCTGATGGCGGGGCAGCTGCGCTGAGTCGCGGGGAAGGGGCGCTTGGCGGGAGGGGCCCGGAGCCCCCCGGCCAGTCTCCGCGGGGAGGCCGCGATGGCGACGGAGTACGAGGGCATCTCGGTAAGTGCGGGGGGGGGGCTGCAGTCTCCCCGAGGGGCGTCCGGGGCAGGAGGGCTGAGCTCTCTCGGCATCGTCGGCTGGAAGTCCCCCCCCCCCGCCATCACTGCGGCCCCTTGGCCCCAACACGGGTCACCTCTCTTGTTTCTACACACGAGCTGTTGGGCCCCCTTCCTCAGACCCCCCGCTTTTGCCCAAGGCGGTCGGGCATCCTCAGGGAGGTCCTCCAGCCCCCCCCCCAAACACGCACGCACACACCCCAGGGGCCTCTCCCATAAGAGAAGCGGGAGGCTTCCCCCCTTGGAAAGCAGAAGAGAGGCCAGGGGTCCCTCCCACCTACCCCAATTTTCTCTGCAAACAACTGCCCCCCCTCCCCCAGGAGCACTCAGCTTCCCTGCCGGGGCCCTGGAGATGCCTGCAAGGGTCTACTGTAGGTGGGGGAGAGATGGGGGAGGAGAGGGAGAGAAAGGGCGCAGAAAGTGCAGAGCCTTTGGGTTTGGGGGGCAACGTCTCCCTCCAGCTTCTATGTCTATGTCTATGATGTATATGTACATGTACATTTATTTATTTGAAACATTTGTGTAGCCTCCCATATTTAACCAACTCTGGGTGGCTCCCAATCCAAGATTATAAGACATTTAACATCGTTGTAAAAAAGTATTAAGACAGAACCAATTAAAACATAAAACTTTAATAACAGTAACAACCTGGGAGGGATAGCCCTAGCCGTAGCCATGGACTGATCTACCGCTTCACGGTGCTTTTACAGCCCTCTCTAAGCCGTTTACAGAGTCAGCCTGTTGCCCCCAACAATCTTTTTTCCTCCTCCCTCCCTCCCTCCCTCCCTCCCTTCACAATAGCAAGAGCACGTAGACTTATAAACTGCTTCCCCATACTTTCCAGCCCTCTTACTATACAGGGTCAGCCTGTTGCTATAGAATAATCAACCCATGGAACAGAAGTTGCCTTCAGAAGTTGTGGGAGCTTCATCACTTGAGACTGTCAAGAAGAGATTGGACTGCCATTTGTCAGAAATGGTGTAGGGTCTCCTGCTTGAGCAAGGGGGTAGAGGTTGGACTAGATGACCTATAAGGTCCCTTCCAACTCTGTTAATCTGTTACAATCTGTTGCCCCCAACAATCTGGGTCCTCATTTGGCCGAGGTGGGAAGGATGGAAGGCTGAGTCAACCTTGAGGCTCCCTAGGATCGAACTCCAGGCTGGGGGCAGGGTTTGCTTGCCATACTGCACTCTAATCACTGCGTCCCCACGGTTCTTGGGATCCACTGGAACCCACAACAATGGGATCTCTAATGACGGCAGCATGAATCTATCCAAATCTTTTTAGACCGATGCAATGAACGTCCTTCCCGTCTTTCTTTTAGCCCTCCAACTGGAAGGAAATCGTCAACAAGAAGCTGAAGTTTCCTGAGGGCCTCCTGGCTGCTATCCAAGATGGGCAGCTGGTTAAGATCCAGCAGATGTTGCATGTCAGTGACGGGATCTTGCGGCAGCTGGACGAAAGTGAGGATCGGGCCTGGCGTGAGGCTCTCAACCTGGCCATCCGCACTGGCGGGACAGAGATCACCAAGACCTTGTTACGCTTCGTGAAGTTCGATTTCCGGCAAGTCCACGAGGCCCTCCTAGTGGCCGTGGACACCAACCAACCTGGTGTGGTCAAGCAGCTCCTGGATCGGCTGGACCAAGAGAAGGGTATGAAGATGGACATCAAATCCTTCTCCATGGCCTTCTTCGATAACTCCATCGACAACTCCCGTTTCGCCCCCGGGGTGACCCCTCTCACCTTGGCTTGCGAGAAGGACCTCTACGAGATCGTGGACATGCTGATGAAGAAAGGCCACACCATTTCTCGGCCACACAAGGTCTCCTGTGCCTGCTTGGAGTGCTCCAACGGACGGAAGTTTGACCTGCTCAAGTTCTCGCTCTCCCGCATCAACACCTACAAAGGCATCGCCAGCCGGGCCTACCTCTCCATCGCCAGCGAGGACCCCATGTTGACCGCTTTCAAACTCAGCCGGGAGCTCAAGTGGCTCTCCAAGAAGGAACCTGAGTTCAAGGTCTGCCGTTGGGAGGGCCGCCGTGGGGAGAGTGGGAAATGTTGAGCCATTAGTCCTTGTAGGAGAAGGAGTGGCAGAACCAGGGGTGGAGTTAAACGAGGTATCAGCCTAGAATCTCTACGTAGCCGCAAGCAAACTAAGTCAGTCCCCTTGAATTCCGTTAACCCTTATCTAACTCTAGCAAAGAACAGAGAACGGTGGGTCCTTCGTGCTTTCTGAGCTTCGTGACTCAACTAGGGAACATCACCAGGGCTACCCAAAGGTGCTTTTTTCAAGAGGCAACTGGACTTTCTGGTTTTTCTCTGAAGACGTTTCGCTTCTCATCCAAGAAGAAGCTTCTTCAGCTTCTTCTTGGATGAGAAGCAAAATGTTTTCAAAGAAAAACCAGAAAGTCCAGCTGGCTCTTGAAAAAGCACTTTTGGGACCACCATGACAGGGAAGACTGAGAATCTCCATTGGCATCATCAGTGCTAGAAGGGAGGGGGGTTGTGGAGAGGAGGAGGAGGACTATGGGCTCCTTGCTGCTTTCTGAACTTGGTTGTTTTCTTGCAGACTTTTCATGACCCAACTAGGGAACATCATCAGTGCTAGAAGGGAGGGGTGGGTTGTAATGACTTACGGCAGCAGAGCAGTGGGGCGTGTGGGGGGGGGAGGAGTCTCTGGAGGCTCATGTGCCTTCTCCCTCTCCTCTGATCCAGCCAGATTACCTGTCGCTGGAGAACCTGTGCCAGGAGTTTGCCTTTGAGCTCCTGGGCATGTGCCGCAACCAGAGCGAGGTGACGGCCATCCTGAACGAGCTGGGGGAAGACGAGATGGACGATGAGGACGATGGGATGGATGACCAGGCCTTTGAGGAGGGCATCCCCAACTTGGCCAGGCTCCGACTGGCGGTCAACTACAACCAGAAACGGGTGAGGGGCCGAAGGGAGGGAGGGAGCTGGAGGCAGGGAGGGAGCAGGCCCTCTGCCTTCGTTTGGATTGCCGTTTTATACTACGCTGCGCTTTTCTTTTCTTTTTTTAAGGGAAGAACGAGGAAATTTGAGAAATACCGGGGAAGCTAACGATGGGGCCTGTTTAGACTGCAAAACTCCATGGGAGAATTTCTTCTTAGAATATTTCTTTTCATTTCCATTTCATTTCCCTGTTCCCAGCTGTTGGAAAGTTGTAGATTTGAAGATTATTCATTAAATTAAAGAATATTTAAGAGGGAGGGAGGGAGGGAGAGAGAAGGGGGGAGGTCCCAGATTCATATTCATTTGCTGCTCTTCGGGCACAAGGATCACAGCCTACAACATCTTCAGGGCTAGAAGGATCTCGGAGGGGGAGGGGAGGGGGACAACGACGACTGTGGGGTCTTTGGTTCTCTCTGAGCTTGGTGGTTTTCTTGCAGACATCTCATGACGCAACTAGGTAACATCATCAGTGCTAGGTAGGAGGAGGAGGAGGAGGACTGTGGGGTCTCTGGTGCTCTCTGAGCTTGGTGGTTTTCTTGTAGACGTTTTATGACCCAACTAGGGAACATCATCAGTGCTAGGAAGGAGGGAGGGAGGGAGGGAGGGGGAGAAGGAAGGAAGGAAGGAAAGGAAGGAAGGAAGGAAGGAAGGAAGGAAGGAAGGAAGGAAGGAAGGAAGGAAGGAAGGAAAGAAGGAAGGACTGTGGGGTCCTTGTTGCCCTCTGAGCTGGGTGGTTTCCTTGCCTGCCTAGGGAACATCTTCAGTGCTGTGTATTGTATTACATTATAATTCTAACACTGATGATGTTACCCAGTTGGGTCATGAAACATCTGCAAGAGAACTACCAAGCTCAGGGTGTGTTTTAATGCCATGCAATGGGGTCAGGATGGATGGAAGGGGTCTAGCCTTATTACCCAGGAAAAGGTTTCATTTGCTTTGAACCCCACAGATATGATGTTGGTACTGTTGGGTCTCCTGCTCAAGCAGGGGGTTGGACTAGAAGACCTCCAAGGTCCCTTCCAACTCTGGTATTCTGTATTTGCTTCTGGAATCTGTGGGGTGCACCCAGCTGGAAACCAGGCGCCGGAGCTGACTCTCTTCCTTCCTTCCTTCCTTCCTTCCTTCCTTCCTTCCTTCCTTCCTTCCTTCCTTCCTTCCTTCC
>WNWU01000067.1:726547-792293 GCA_012654045.1 Ptyas mucosa | reverse complement strand
TCCTTCCTTCCTTCCTTCCTTCCTTCCTTCCTTCCTTCCTTCCTTCCCATCTTTCCCTCCCGGCTCAGTTTGTGGCTCATCCCGTCTGCCAGCAAGTCCTGTCGTCCATCTGGTGTGGGAGCCTGCCCAGCTGGCGGGGCAGCAAAAGCCTCTGGAAGGTCTTCATCTCCTTCTCCATCTTCCTGGCCATGCCCTTCCTGTCCTTGACCTACTTCTTCGCCCCCAAATCCAAGGTGGGTCCTGGACTTCCAGATCGGGCCGAGCGTGGGAGGGAAGGGGGGGGGTGGATGGCATCTGCAGCTTCTCTGAACAGCTTGAATGCGAAACACCCGGCAGCGGATGTTCTCCCTGGTACCTGCCCTGCTCTTTGAAACCTAGGAGCCAGCTCTCTGCAACGGTGTTGTTGCAGAGAGAAATCCCAGAATTCCTAGCCAGTGGCCATTTTGGCCAGAAATGCTGGGATTTGAGTCCTGGTGTACCTTGGGCATCAGCTGGAGAAGGCTGAGCTGGTGTCTATGGAGATTCTCAGTCATCCAGGCCACGGTGGTCCCAAAGGTGCTTTTTCAAGAGGCAGCAGGACTTTCTGTTTTTTCTTTGAAGACATTCCGTTTCTCACCCAAGAGCTGGAGAAGCTTCTTGGATGAGAAGCAAAACATCTTCAAAGAAACCCAGTAAGTCCAGTCGCCTCTTGAAAAAGGACCTTTGGAGCTGAAACTGGTGGTTGCCTTGAAAGGTGCAGACTTTGAGGGACCATAATGATACATCGGCTGGAGAGGGCTGAGATAGCACCAGCTATTCAAAGTCCTGTTTATATATATATAGATATCAGAACAGAGCACAGTCACCATGTGCTTTACTACTCAACTATATAACTGTAACAGGAAACTCTACTTAGAACAAAAGAGCATAGAGTATATACCATAGATCCAGACTTGTAAACACTGCCATCTACTGGCTGAATACTACTGTAGTTGTTGCATAAGAAATATATTCCAACAATGACTTCCAACCTTAGCAATAGCACTTAGACTTATATACCTTTATAGTGCTTTACAGCCCTCTCTAAGCTGTTTACAAAGTCAGCATATTTCCCCCAGCAGTCTGGGTCCTCATTTTACCGACCAGGGAAGCATGGAAGGCTGAGTCATCATGGTTGCCTTGAACGGTGAGGAGTTTGAGGGACCAGGAGGAGCCTCAGTGATGCTTCCCCCCCTTTGAAAACATGGGATGACTGCTTTCTGGTTGCTTCCTTCGTTGCTGACAGATTGGTAAAATGCTGAAAATCCCGGTGATCAAATTCCTGCTGCATTCAGCCTCCTACGTCTGGTTCTTGGTCTTCCTGCTGGTGGAGTCCCTGATCCTGGAGCACCACCACGATTCCTTCCAGGGGCGGAACCAGAGCATGTGGGAGACGTCCCTTCACATGATCTGGGTGACAGGTAGGTGGCTGAACGGTGCCCGCAGCCCAGGGTGAGGGGAGAGGGAAGGGAGAGGTATCTGCTTCTTCTCCACCTGTTGGGCTGCTTCCTGGAAGATGAAGTTCTCCTGGGCTCCTTCTTGATTCTCCTTAGGAAAAAGGGAGACCTGAAAGTGAAGGACATTTGTGGCTGGATAGCCTGGTCCGGCATCACTTCCTCATCACCTTCTATCTGCCCATCACATCCTTTACTCTCATTGTTGGTGTCACCACCAGTGGGGTGGGGGAGGAGGAGGAGGGAAAGGAGGAGGAGGAAAATGGGGAAGAAAAAACAGAGGAGAAGGAGAAACAGGAGGAGGAGAAAGAGGAGGAGGAGGAGGAGGAGGAGAGAATCAGATGGGTTTCCTCACCTACTAATGTTGAGGTCGGTGTTGTTCTGGATGCTGTTCTGGCAGAGAAATGGCTTCACCTGTTTAACAGCCTCCACCTGGCCACAAGAGAGGACCATTTGCATTCAGGACAGGACAGGACTGAAGAGAACTCAACGGGGAGGGAGGGGGCAGAGGGTGAGGGCCTTTTGGAAGAGTGTAGGGCTTTGTGGGAGACTGGAATTGGAAGGTGGGAGATTTTGGACCGATGGAAGCCAGCCTGTTCTTTCAGACCCAACCTGGTTGAAGATGCGGAGAAGAGGCTGTGGGTTGGCCTTCAGCAGCCCAGCTGCCTTGTTGGCGGTGACCACAAAGTGCTTTGGAGGCTTCCTACCATAACAGCCGTTGTCTTTCCAGGCTTCTTCTGGTTCGAGTGCAAGGAGGTCTGGATCGAAGGGCTGCGCAGCTACCTGCTTGACTGGTGGAACTTCCTGGACATTGTCATCCTCAGCATGTACTTGGCCTCCTTTGTGCTCAGGCTGCTGGTCTACCTCAAAGGACAAGTTTTCTGCTTGGACATCCAGGCTTCTACGCCAGAGTGCTACTATTATACCCAAGCTAGTGAGTTGGTTGACTCTGGGGGGTCAATGTTGTTGGGTCATTATCGTCGGGTAGAGTTGTGTCTAGAGCAAGGATGTCCAACCTTGGCAACTTGAAGATCTATGGACATCAATTCAACTCCCAGAATTCCTCAGTCAGCATAGCTGAAGTCCACAGGTCTTCAGGTAGCCAAGGTTGCCTCTGGCTTAGAGGAAGCTCAAGGGATAAACTCCACAAAATCAAAGGTGAGCACTGAAGTCCTTGTCAAATCCGCTACTGAGCTCCAGAAGAAGCCAAGTGGAAGAGGAAGGGCAGGATTCTTATTACGAAAGCAGAAAGATCTGTGGCCAAGTCCAGTTCTTGAAGGAGGTCTTCCCACATCCACACATCCATCCAGACCAAGAGCTTCAGTTGTGCCTCAGAACAATGGGATACAATGTGCAGCTTGGAGAGAACAACATCAAGGATAGGACAGGTGTCTCTAGTGTGCCTCACAAAGGGATCCTGGAAGGACTGCACATCTTCCAGGGGAGGGGTCTTCCTACTGATCTGGGCAGATCCATTTTTTAGAGCATAAAATAATAGGGCTGGAAGGGACTTGGAGGTCTTCTAGTCCAACCCCCTGCTCAAGCAGGAGACCCTAAACTATTCTGGACAAATGGCTGACCAATCTCTTCTTGAAAGCCTCCAGTGATGAAGCACCCACAACTTCTGGAGGCAACTTCTGTTCCACTGGTTAATTGTTCTGAATGTCCGGATATTTCTCCTTAATTCTAGGTTGTCTCTCTCCTTGATGAGTTTCCATCTGTTGCTTCTTGTCCTGCCTTCAGGGGCTTTGGAGAATAGCTTGACTCCCTCTTCTTAGTGGCAGCCCCTCAAATATTGGAGCACTGCTATCATGTCTCCCCCGGTCCTTCTCTTCACTAGCCATGCCCAGTTCCTGCAATCATTTTTCGTATGTTTTAGCCTCCAGCTTCCTAATCTTCTTTGTTGCTCTTCTCTGCACTCTTTGTAGAGTCTCCACATCTTTTTTGTATTGTAGTGACCAGAATTGGGTGCAGTACTCCAGTATGGCCTCACTAGTGCCAGTATAGGGCGGTACTGTCACTTCCTGTGATCTTGAAGCTATCCCTGCATCAAGAGAGCTGGGCCATGAGTCGTTTAGGGCTTCGGGTTGGAGCCCACCTTAGAACAAATTGAGCAAATAGATCCCGATGGTCAGCCTGTGTCTAACCTTCCTTCTTCCGCAGAGCGGCTGGAGTGGCACACTGAAGACCCCCAGTTCATGGCCGAGGTGCTCTTTGCTGTCACCAGCATGCTGAGCTTCACGCGCCTGGCCTACATCCTCCCTGCCCACGAGACCTTGGGGACACTCCAGATTTCCATTGGGAAGATGATTGATGACATGATTCGGTATGGGCACCAGGAGACCTTCCTCTGACTCGGGTCCCCTGCTGTAGTCTGAGGAAGACATAGAAAGCTCTTGAGATGTTTCCCCAACCTGGAGAAGGCCTCATAGAAGGGATCCTTGGGCAAGGTGGTGAGGGATCCTAGGAGAGGCGTTCTCAGAGGAATGGTACCACAGACCCTGCCTGTGTTTGGGGAAGGAGAAGGCGGAGGGCACCTCCTTTGGCTCTGATCTCCTCTTGGCTTCTCCTCAGATTCATGTTCATCATGATGATCATCCTGACAGCTTTCCTGTGTGGCATGAACAACATCTATGTCCATTATCAGGAATCGGAGCGTCTGGGAAGGTAAGGCAACTGGTGGGTCAGGGAGGGGAGTCCATGACTGGGTGGGATCACCAGGATTAAGCCACCGTGCTGAAGCCCAAGCAGACCAGGAGGGCGGGCACTGAGGGGCCTTAAAGGAGGAAGTTCAGTGGAAGGAAGGAAGGAAGGAATGGGGCAGGTCCATCTTTCTTCATCAGATTCTTCATTTTTATTTAACCTTTTGTCTCTGTCTCTGTCTCTCCATCTCTATCCCTATCACTCTAATCATATCTATCTCTATTTTATCTATCTATCTATCTATCTATCTATCTATCTATCTATCTCTCTCTCTCTATTGTCTATCATCTATCTCACCCATTCATCTGTACCTTTACTTCTAATTACCTCCACCATCTCCATCATCTCCATGAAATTCAGAAACCCTTTGAAGCTTCCAACCCAAATTCCTCCTGCATTAAAATCAGACACTCTGAAATCCACCCAAGCCTATAGGATTTTTTTGGTGACATTTTGACCTGCCTTCCTTCTTCAGCAAGCCCACAAAGAAAGGGGTCTGGTGTTCTTTTCCTTCTCTGGTTCACCTCATAACAATTGTTAAGAGGGAGGGGTTGGCCTAGGACCCCTCCCAAAGCTCATTCAGTGGGATTTGAACCTTGGTCTCTTGGTCCACACAGGACCCTGGCATGCTGGAGATCTCTGAAGGCCTTTTCCTAGATCCGTCCTTGGCAGTGTTAGGAGAATGAAGTTCTTCAGGTCCTTTGTCCTTAGGAGGAAAGTCCCCATGGCTCGGTTGTGGGGGCAGCACTGCTGGTTACTCACATGGGTTTGTGGGGAGATGGAATTGCGGACCTCCAAAATTCTGAACTGGTTCCACCTGATAACCCTTATCTTGTGTAGCTTCAACGAGACCTTCCAGTTCCTCTTCTGGACGATGATGGGGATGGAGGAACACAAAACGGTGGACATGCCCCAGTTCTTCGTGGCTGAGCTGGTGGGCCGGGTGCTCTACGGCGTCTTCACCATTGTCATGGTGGTCGTCCTTCTCAACATGCTCATTGCCATGATCACCAACTCTTTCCAGAAGATTGAGGCAAGTGTTCCTCAGGGACGTGGAGAGGGACTGGACTTTATCGAGGGGAACACAAGGAGCCAAATATTTGGACTTCAGCTCTCTGAATTCCCTGCAAAGGCCATGTTGGCTGAGAATTCAGATCTAACATTAAAAAACATAAAGAATTCGCTCCGGCTGGAGGCTGAGAAGTAAATTTAAAAGAGTGGAACCTCTTCCCTCTGGAAGCCGTGGGGGCTTCCACACTGGAGGCTTTTAAGAAGAGGTTGAACAACTGTTTGTCTGAAACATTATAAGGTTTACTGCTTGAGCAGGGGGTGGACTAGAAGACCTCCAAGGTCCCTTCCATTACTCTGTTAAAAACTGATAGGTCCTCCTCCCCCATGTCTCATTTATTTATGGGCATCCCCCCTCCCTCCTTTTCCACAGAATGACGCTGACGTAGAGTGGAAATTTGCACGCTCAAAACTCTACCTGTCCTTCTTCAGGGAAGGTTTAACCTTGCCGGTTCCCTTCAACATCATCCCGACGCCCAAGTCCATCTTCTACGCCATCCGGTATGGGGGACGCGGAAGAGGTCGGCCCGCTCCTCTGCCCCACGTGTCCCCAGAGGGCAGGGAGCCTACTGGGCTGCAAGCCACGGGGCTCAACTTGCACGCTTGATTCTAGCAGAGCCAGGTGTCCCTGGGGAGGGGGGGCCCTTGTGAAAGCCCCCTTGGTTCACTGTAGGCAGAACCCCGGGGGGCCTTTGGGGTTAAGAGTGTCACCCCTCCATTGGCGTCATGAAAAGGGGAAGTGACCAACCATCCTGGGGGTCCTTTGGGCCACCTCAAGTGTGCAACCAAACCACTTCCTTGGTCTGTCTCAGAAGCTTCCTTGCTAGCTCTTCTCTTCTGATTTGTCACTTTTTAGGGGCTGCTTTCGCTTCCTGTGCTGTCGCAAATCAAAGAAGAGTCAGAAATATCCCCCAATCAACACCATTGTAAGTTCCCCTTTAAGAGTTCCCCAAGGTGCATTCGCTGGCTTCTGGCCTTTGACAGCAGGGTCTCACTTCACCTTCCAACTAAGTACGTTACCAAGAAAAGAGAATATTTATGGCTCACGGTTGAACTGTGGGGTCCTGGCTGAGCCTGGTGATTTTCCTTGCAGACATTTCAGGACCCAACTAAGAAACATCGTCAGTGCTAGAGGGGAGGGTGGTTTGCAGAGAGGAGGAGGAGGAAGAGGAGGAGGAGGAGGATGGGGAAGACTAAGGGGCCTTCGGTGTCCTTTGAAGTTGGTGGTTTTCTTGCAGAGTAGATAACATTATTAGATGCTAGAAGAAGGGAGGAGGAGGAAGAGGAGGAGGAGGAGTGTGGGGTCCTTGTTGCTCTCTGAGCTTTATTTTTTTCTTGCAGACATTTCATGACCCATCTAGGGAACATCATCAGTGCTAAAGGGGAGGGTGGTTTCTGGAGAGGAGGAGGAGGAGGAGAGCGGGGTCCTTGGTGCTCTCAGAGCTTGGCTGTTTTCTTGCAGACATTTCATGACCCAACTAGGTAACATCATCAGTGCTGGAAGGGAGGAGGAGTTGCCCACTGCAAGCAAGCTGCTTATATATAAACAGAGAGCAAACAACACTCAACAAGAAAACAACCAAATTCAGAGACCACCAAGAACCCCACAAACTCCTAATGTGTATGCTTTGTGTAAATCTTAATATGTTAGATAATAATAAAGTTTAGAAAACAGGAAAGATTGCAACTCAGTGGGAATTGTTATGCAATTTATAGAATTTATATAGAATTCAGAGCTCCTGGCTGTATTTCTAGCTTGCTTCCTGGGTGCCAAACAAATAAGCTGGCCATGCCCTTTTGCTTCCCAGAGCAATCCCTCGGTGGAAGAAGGGGGCGCCCGGACCGAACCCCGCCTGTCTTATCAGCGCCAGGTGCTGAAGGCTCTGGTGCAGCGCTACATCGACACAGCCAGGCGGGAGCTGGAGGAAAGCCGGAGGAAAGGTGAGGGGGGGCAGTTCCGAATGGGGGCGTTGGGGACCCCTGATCTAGTCCAACCCCCTGCCCAAGGCTGGAGACCTTGTGGCTTCCCAGAGAAAAGGCTGTTTGATCTTCTCTTGGAAGCCTCCAGAGAAGGAAGAAGTAAGGCTGCTTCTCCAGGGGTGGGGCCAGGGACCCGGTCCTTTCCCAGAGAAGACCCACACGCACCGCACAAGATGTGAGGGGAATGGGAGGACCCCATGGGAAGCCCTACTGCCCAGCCCACGGCCTTCATCCTCGCTTTCTCCACTGGGGCAACTCCTCCCCACTTTTCCTGGGGGCCGGCCCTTCTGCCCTGGCTCCGTCTGCAGCCCCGGTCTCTCCCCTCCAGACCCCCAGCCATGCTCCAAGTATGGCTGCCCCAGGCACCGAGCCCACCGGGTGACAGCTAGTCCTTGACTTCCAACAATTTATTTAGTGAACGTTTGAAGTTACCGGGAAAAGGGATCTAAGACCGTTTCTCACACTGCTGCAGCATCCCCAGGGTTACGTGATCAAAATTCAGATCCTTGGCAACTGACTCAAATTTATGACAGCTACAGTGTCCCGGGGTCATGTGATCCCCTTATGCTACCTTTTGAGAAGCAAAGGAAAGCCAGATTCACTTAACAACTATGTGAGTCACTTAACAACTGTGTGACTCACGAAACAACTGCAGTGATTCACTTAACAACGGTCTTGCTTAGTTGCAGAAATTTTGGTCTCGTTGTGGTCGTAAGTCAAGGACTACCTGTGTTTCTTCCTTTCTTCGGGGTCCCCAAGTCTCAGAGAAACGTCCCTTCCTCCCTCTGTGCCTCAGAGCGAAAGGACCTTGGCAGAGGGACACCTGGGCATGACTCTCCGGGTGGCCAAGCTTTGGGGGTCCATAGATGGCCTCATGATGGTGGGTTGGGTGTGCTGGGAGATGAAGCCTGGCGCTTCTCCGGGGCCCACCAGCTCTTGCCTTCTCTCACTTTCAGACCTGGGGAACCGCCTGACTGAGTTGAACAAATCGGTGGTGCGTCTCCACACGGAGATGAAGCACCTCCGGCAGTCGGTGGCCACCAGTGGGGTGGCCGGCAACCCCATGGACGGGGCCAGCGTGCTCCGCAAGTACATCATGAAGGTGCGCAACAGCTTCCAGAACTACGAGCCCGAGGCAGGGGGCGACGGCCAGGGCTCCCCCGTGGAAGTGGTGGTGCACCAGGACGTGCCCCTCGTCATGGAGGGTGTGCTGCCGTTGCTTCGAGAGGAGAAGCAGGGTGAAGCGGGGGGCCAGCCGGAGGGTGAAATGGGGGGGCAGGCAGAGGGTGAAATGGGGGGGCAGGCAGAGGGTGAAACGGGGGTTGAGGTGGAGGAGGAGGTGGTGGACATGATGGGGGCTGAGGAGGAGGAGGAGGAGGCCGAGCCGGTCATTCCTGAGTACGAGCCTCAGGAGGAGACTGAAGACAGGGCCGGTCAGGCACCAGAATCATGAGCCGCCATTTTGCAGGAGGGCCCTTCCCTAGCTCTCACATCTTGCAAAGGACGGCTGTGGCCCCTCTCGGACCACTGCGGAAGCCACGTGCTTTGTGAAGTAGCCTTGCTTTGGGGGGGATAATCCAGACCCCTTCCCAGAGGTGTCCCAAAGGGGTGGGTGCCCTCTTCGGCAGCCCTGGGACGCCTCCATAGGAAGGTCCTGCCGTAGTTGTGCTACTCTTGCAAATGCACTTAGAAGAGGAAGAAGAAATTGTGTTCTCGCAGTTTATTCTGGCACAAGGTTTTCTTGCTTCTGAATGGAGGAGGAAGGACGATTGGGAGGATCTCCAGCAAATAAATTATTAAAGCAACTGCTCTCCGCTGAGACTTGCTCATCTCACTGATCTTGCTATAAACTGTAAGTCGCTCAGAGTTGCCTTGAAAATAATAAACAAACAAACAAACAAACACAAAGAAACAAACTCCAAATATTCACCTGTTTTCGGTGCCTCTTTTATTCTTTCGTGCAGTGCAATAAAGTTTGCTGTTTACATGTTATATATCCAGTTCTGGTCACCACAATTTAAAATAAGTTGTTGAGACTCTGGAAAAAGTGCAGAGAAAAGCAACAAGGAAGATTAGAGGACTGGAGGCTAAAACATATGAAGAACGGTTGCTGGAATTGGGTATGTCTAATTTAATGAAAAGAAGGACTAGGGGTGACATGATAGCAGCCTTCCAATACTCGAGGGGCTGTCACAAAGAAGAGGGGGTCAAAAACACCAGAAGGCAGATCAAAGAAGCAATGGATGAGAATTAATCAAGGAGAGAAGCAACCGGGAATTAAAGGAGAGGCTTCCCAATAGTGAAAACAATCAACCAGTGGAACAGCTGGCCTCCAGAGGTTGTGGGTGCTTCATCACTGGAGGCTTTCAAGAAGAGACTGGACAGCCATTTGAAATGGCATAGGGCCGTGATGGCGAACCTATGGCATGCGTGCCACAGGTGGCACGCAGAGCCCTTTCTGCCGTCGGCCCACCCCAGGTCCACCACACATGCGCACACCTCCAATCGGCCAGCTGGTCTTCTGGTCTCTGCCGCGGATGAACAGAAGCAGGGCCTTCCCCGATCTCTGCAGGTTCTGCCTCTCCGTGGCAGGAAAGCAGGAGAAAGCTAGCACGCGATGGGGGGAGAAACTGCAAAAATCTGAGGAGGCACGGAAGGCAGGAGGCACTCAATCAGGGAGGAACTTTGGAGGTCCTGGAAGGCAGGAAAAAGCTAGGATTCCATGGGGAGAGGAACTTTGGAGATCGTGGAAGGCAGGAGGCAGCTCTTTAGCACAGCTAAAGCACAGCTCTTTAGCCAGATCTCTCCCCCCTACAAGCGCGGCTCTTTTAAACAGGGAAAGAAGAACGAACACGTTAGCAGGAAACTTTGGAGTTGCCTGATCATTAGCCAAGCCATCTTGGCAGCGCCATGCACCAGGCGGGGAACAGCTGTCTCACCAGGGAACGGCCGGTACCTAGTTGTCCTCTGGTAAGAGGTATGCCGGCCCACTTGGAAAAAGTGGGGGGGCGTATTAGGGGGGCATGCATGCACAGTGTGGGCGCATGTGTAGAGGAAGCGTGGGAGTTGCCATGCACACATGCGTAAATGGGGGCGCGCATTGCATTATGGGTTCCGGCACGCGGGAGAGCGACAGCACACGTGCGCTTAGACTTTTGGCATGCAATACCAAAAAGGTTCGCCATCACTGGCATAGGGTCTCCAGCTTGAGCAGGGAGTTGGACTAGAACAGTAGTGGTCCACAAGAAAATTTTGGTGGTTCACAGAAAAATTATTTGCATTTTTAATATTGCACTAAATCAGGGGTCCTCAAACTATGGCCCCTGGGATGGATACGTGCAATGAACGCTTGTGTTGCTGCGGAGAGTCTCCCCCTTCAGGGTCTTTCTGTGTGGGTCGGAGGGGGGCAGAAATTCCGACTTGGGGTCTGCTTCGGCCTCCTGGTGCAGGGCTGTGGGCGAAGGCTGGGAGGGTGGGGGAAGAGCCACTAGTGGTGAAGAGCCAGAGGGCCTCGTTCCAGTGGGACTGCATCATGGCCTGGAACTGGGTGATCATCTCAGCCCGCTGAGCCTCCATACGCCAGTACCTGGCCTTGCACTCCAGCAGGTCTTCCCTCTGCTTGGAAAGCCTATGCTCCTAGTCCTCAGTGAGGTGCTTATGCTGAGCCTCCTTCTCGGTCAGCTCCAATTTGAACTGAGCTGTGTTGCCAACTCTTTCTCCTGGTGGCTGCATAGCTCCAACAACTGCTTCCTCTTGGGGCCCCAAGGAGCCCGGGCGGGGAGGTAAGAAGGTAAGGAGGCCACGCCCACCCAGCAGATCATATTAGTGGTCTGTGGGATTTAAAATTATGAATTTAGTGGTCCCTGAGGTCCGAAAAGTTGGTGACCCCTGAACTAGAAGGCCTCCAAGGTTCCTTTCAACTCTGTGATGCTGTTATTGTGTATTGGGGGGACAGGACTACAAATTAATATTTCTACTGATATCTTTATACACATGGACACGTGAATGTGGGAAAATGGAGGTACATGCAGTTTGATGGAGAAAGAGTGTGACGGATTCAGCTCGGAAACAATTAGTAGATTAGATTGAGCCAAATCCAAAAATGCTAGCAAATTCCTGGAGGCTTGTCGTTTACACAAAACACACATCACACAAAGCACATTTACACACCATTTCAAAAAGACAATAAAGAAGTTAAGAAGGAAATAAAAAGACCAGAACAGATCCTCTTCAGCAGCCCACATCCAGATAAGCAGGGATTAATTCCAGACAAACAATCAAGCAGAAAACAATATTCTACTCAAGAAACCATAAAAGAGAAAACCACACCCTGGTCAATATATAAGCAGGGGGCAAAACCCACACTCATCAGCATTGATGATGTTACCTAGTTGGGTCATGAAATGTCTGCAAGAAAACCACCAAGCTCAGAGAGCATCAAGGACCCTATAGTCCTTCTCCTTCTCCTTTCTCCTCCAAGGAGAAAGCACCAAGGACCCCCCAATAAAATGTTCTGGAAATGGGAATCCTTTCCTAATGGCATTTGCGCCAGATGTTGGAGGAGTCTATCCAACCATAATAGTGAGTCCTTCAGCAGAGGATACAATACAAATGGAAAACCGGACTTCCGCTGTTGCCGTCAGCTGTTGCGGACGGTCCTTTGAAGACCGCCAGCCCGATCGCCCGTAAAAGAGCCGTTTCGGCAATTGAAACGGCTCGAAAAACTCCGAGACCGCAAAGGGCTTGTGAGGAGAGCCGGCGGCTGCAGGTAGAGTCCCCTGTGAGACCCCCAGAAAGCTTTTCTTGCTTCTGGGGAGTTAACAGGGTGGGACTCCCTATTCACCCCGCTGAAGCTCCGGACGACTGGGAAACTCTGCTTTAAAGCAGAACAAGACAGCGCGGCAGCATTACTAATAACAACGAAAAATAAGGAAGATTTCAAACTTCTCACTAAACAGCAAGTATTGGAAGCTTTTTGGACTATTTTAAAGAGTTTTTAAAGTGAAAGTAATTTGGCTTTGAGAAAAGGGGAGGAAAAAAAAATGGCGCCTGCTTTTAGTTGAGAGAGCTGAAAGCGAAAGTAATTTGATTACTGTATCCGGCTACATTTTAAAGTAACAAATCCGGCTGGAAGAGGCAGAAGTATCCAAAAAACAAAATAATATAAAATAAAAATACCAATTGACTTTTATAGACCTGATTGAATCTGGAGAACTTTTTGGGAAAAGTTGTTAGAGTCTGTGGAAAAGGAAGATCCTTAAGAGGAGGAACAGGCTCAGACTCAACCCATCCAAGACCGAGTGGCTGTGGTTTCCGACGTCCCGATATAGCCAGCTGGTACCATCGCTGACTATCGGGGGTGAATCATTGGCCCCGGCAGAGAGGGTGCGCAACTTGGGCGTCCTCCTGGATTCGCGGCTGTCTTTTGAGGAGCATTTGACGGCCGTGACCGGGAGGATTTTTCATCAGGTTCGCCTGATCCGCCAGTTGCGTCCCTTTCTGGATCGGGACTCGTTACACACGGTCACTCACGCCCTCGTCACCTCTCGCCTGGACTATTGTAATGCTCTCTACATGGGGCTCCCCTTGAGGAGCACCCGGAGGCTCCAACTGGCGCAGAGTGCGGCCGCGCGGGTGGTGATGGGAGTGGGTGGTGATGGGAGCGACATGGCGCTCCCATGTTACTCCCCTCCTGCGCGAGCTGCACTGGCTCCCGGTGGTCTTCCGGGTGCGCTTCAAGGTGTTGGTTACCACCTTTAAAGCGCTCCATGGCTTAGGACCCGGGTACTTACGGGACCGCCTACTACCACCAATAGCCTCCCACCGACCGGTACGTTCCCATAGAGAGGGGCTCCTCCGGGTGCCGTCGGCCAAACAATGTCGGCTGGCGGCCCCCAGGGGGAGAGCCTTCTCTGTGGGGGCACCCACTATCTGGAACGAGCTCCCCCCAGAGTTACGGAGGATCCCGGATCTTCGTGCCTTCCGCCGTGAGTTAAAAACTTTCCTGTTCCACCAGGCGGGCCTGGCCTAATTCTTCCCTTTTCCCCTTCTGTCGTAAAAGAATTTTAGAAATTCTGAATTGTAAAATTTTAATTTGGGGATTTTAATATTTTAATATTTTAATATTGCAAATTGGGATTTTAAAGTATTGGGGCCAATGTTTAATTCGGTTTTATTTGGTTTTTAAATTTTGTACATATGTTTTTTATTTATGGCTGTTCACCGCCCTGAGTCCCCCCGGGGAGAAGGGCGGTATATAAATTTAATAAAATAAAATAATAAATAAATAAATAAGAGGTAAAATGGCAACAAAGCAACCAGGGGGGGGCTCCCACACACATAAACAGAAGCAGCCTCAAACAGCGCAGTTGCAATCTCAGACAAAGGAAGAAAGCCAATATGATATTATTATTAAAGAAATTCAAAGATCAGAGAAGGAGGTTAAAGGAATGTTTCAAGAGAAATATGATTCACTTAAACAAGATATTCAAACAGTGGTTAAAGGCCTGTCTGAGGTAGCGCTGCAGATTGATAAAAAAGTGGAGAATCTTGCCTCAGAGATGGAGACCAAATTCAGAGCTTCTGACTCAAAAATTATAGAAATTGAAGAAGTTACCCAAAAAATGCAAAATGAGATTACTATGATGCAATTTCGATCAATGGAATATGCTATCAGATTGAGAGGTGTTAAAGAGAACACCAGGGAAGATCTTAGGAAAATTTGTGCAGAGGCTTTGGCAGTTATGTTGAAAGTGGAACCAGATCTGGTTTTGTGCAAGATGGACAAGGTCTACAGAGTTAATTCTTGTGTGGCGGTACAAAGACAACTGCCTAGAGATGTGGTTATATATTTTACAGATAGAAGAATGAGAAATGAAATTTTGCAAAATTCTTTTGTTACAACAGTTCAAGTTGATGGAAGTGAGATTGGAGTTTTTAAAGAACTACCGCCTAAAATGTTAAGAGATAGAAAGGATTTTGGATTTTTGGTGACAGAATTGAAAAGACAGAACATACAATTTAGGTGGGATGCCCCAATAGGTATAATACTCAGGCTGCGAGGAGTGAGATACCGCCTTAATACTATTGAAAAAGCAGAAGAATTTTATTACAATGTTTTGAAAGCGGGTTCTCCTCCTCCACGCACATCTTCACCAATAGATAAAGAAGCTCAACTACAAGCCGAGATTGATCAAGAAACAGAAGCACAAATAAGGCAGTCGCAAAGGGAGGCAAGAGAATTAATGGGAGCAGTAGGTGGTGTTGTGGTTGATCCTTTTGCACCATTCGAAGCTTCTCCTTTGGAAGAAATGTCTAAAACTATCACAGAGGAGGCGATGGCTTTGGAAGTAACAACATCTAAAGTGGAAGAGCAACGCATAACCAGAGCAATGTCTAAACAAATGAAGCAACAGCAGCAAGAATATAGTAAGCCACAGCGTGAGAAAAGAACCAAAGATAAACAGCAAGCTGAAGTCATGGGAGGAGCTAAATCGAAGATTCCTACTGTAGGAGAGAATCTTCAACAATTGCTCTCAAAACTTCAGACAGGGTCAAATGGCACTTAAATTTTTGTCTTGGAATGTAAACGGATTGAATTCTCCGCAAAAAAGAAGGAAGATATTTCACTATTTGAGACAATTTCATAATGATGTTATCTGTTTACAGGAGACTCATGTAAAATTGCAAGATCAGAAATACTTGATAAATTCAAAATTGGGAACGCAATTTGTTGCTTCAAATCAGGAAAAGAAGAATGGAGTGGTGATATATATAAATAAGAAACTTGTAGCAAAAATTATAGAAGCAGATAAAGATGGAAGATATATTGCAGTTGAAGTTATTACAGATGTTGGACCAATTTTGTTGGTCAGAATATATGCCCCAAATCAACAGCAGGAAAATTTTTACAAGCTACTTCATTTAAAAATTCTGGATTGGGACTACTCAAACATTATAATAATGGGCGATTGGAATGGAGTAATCCAACCTAGATTGGATAAAAAAACCACGGCCAAAATAGGGAATAAATTACCACAAGCTTTTTTTGAACTGAAAGAGGATTTGGAATTGAAAGATATTTGGAGAATTCGAAACCTAAATGAACTGGACTTTACTTTTTACTCAGACAGGCACAAATCCTTTTCCAGAATAGACTTTTTTCTCTTAACTTCTAATCTACTCTCTAAAGTAAAGAAAATAAAGATATTTCCTAGGACTTTGACTGACCACAGTCCGGTCTGGATGGAAATTGAGATGGCTAAAAGAGAAAGAAGATCCTGGAGAGTAAATGAGAATCTATTTAGATATGAAAAGAATATAATTGAACTCAAAAAGCATTTAAAGGAGTTTTTAAAATTTAACCTGAACAAAGGTACCCCTATTGAAACAGTTTGGGATGCAGCTAAAGCATATATGCGGGGAGTACTAATTCAAATGAATTCTAAACACAGGCAGAGTCAGCAGAAGAAAAGACTACAATTGGAATCTGAGATAAAAAAGAAAGAACAACAATTGATACAAAAACCAACAGATGGAAAATTGCAAATGGCTATAAAACTTCTGAAGGATCAATTTCAAATGCTTATAGCAGATCAAACGGCAACTAACTTACAATTTGCAAAGCATAATAACTTTTCCAATGCTAACAAACCGGGCAGGTGGTTGGCGTACACTTTGAGGAAGCAAGCATCGACACGAATTATTGATAGTATTGAATATGCTGATAAAGAAGTTTATCAACAAGATCTAATTAAAAAAGCCTTTTTGGAATATTATACTAAGTTATATGCTAAAGATGACATACAGAATATTACCATAGATGAATATTTGGAAAACAAGAGAGTTTCAAAAATTTCAATGAGCCAAAAGAAAAATTTGGAACAATTGATAACAGTGGAGGAGATCAGTTTTGCTATAAAACAATTAAAAACAGCTAAAGCTCCAGGGACGGATGGCTTAACTGCAATTTATTATAAAACTTTACAAGAAGAAATGATTGAGCATCTTAAAGATTTATTTCGTAATATACAACTAGGAGGTAAGATACCTTCCTCATGGAAAACAGCTTTTGTTTCATTGATTCCGAAAGAAGAATCAGGTCCTAAGAAACCAGAAAATTATAGACCAATATCTTTATTAAATACAGACTATAAAATTTTTGCAAAAGTACTAGCCAACAGATTGATGCCAGTTATTCAAAAGATAATTCATCATGACCAAGCAGGATTTATTGAAGGCAGATATATGAAGGAGAATGTTAGGCAAGTTATAGACCTAATGGACTATCTAGATAAGAATAAACAGATCTCTGCAGTGCTGGTTTTTTTGGATGCGGAAAAAGCCTTTGATCGAGTGAATTGGAACTTTATAATTAAGACTTTGGAAAAAATGGATTTGGGGGAGCGGTTTATACAAGCGATTGGTGCAAACTATCAAGAGCAACATGCACAACTTATTATTAATGGATCCTTAACATCGAACTTTAACATACAAAAAGGCACCAGACAAGGTTGTCCATTATCCCCGTTACTATTTATTTTAACTTTAGAAGTCTTACTCAATGCAATACGGGATTCGAATTCCTTGACTGGAATAGTTATAAGGCAAAAGGACTATAGAACTAAGGCATTTGCAGATGACCTGGTTGTTACCCTATCACAACCTATGAACTCAATAATCCAGATGAAAAATATTATAGAAGATTATGGCATGGTATCTGGTTTCAGGTTGAATCAGAAGAAAACTAAAATGATTGTTAAAAATCTGACAGAGAGCAAAAAAAAGGAACTGGAAAGAATGGCAGGCTTCGAGACTGTTTCAAAGGTCAAATATTTAGGAGTACAAATCACAGACTCCAATGCTAAACTGTTTCAAAATAACTATGAGGTTCTGTGGCAAAAGATACAAAAAGATATGCAAAACTGGAAGAAACTGCAGTTATCACTGCTTGGAAGAATATCAGCAGTAAAGATGAATGTTTTACCTAGACTGATCTTTTTATTTCAAATGATACCGGTGCTTAAATCAGAAAAACCATTGCTAGAATGGCAAAAAGGACTGAACAAATTCATTTGGAATGATAAAAAGCCAAGAGTTAAATTGAAAATAATGCAAGATATTCGTGAGAGAGGTGGTCTTAAACTCCCAAACCTTCGACTATATTATGAAGCGACTGTATTGATACAATTAAGTGATTGGTTTGGGAAAACTAAGACTGACTTGTTGAATATAGAAAGCCATGACCTGGTCTGGGGTTGGCACGCATACTTATTTTATGATACCAAAATGGATAAAGTGTTTAACAGTCATCTACTTAGAAATGCCTTGCTGAGAGTCTGGAGAAGGCACCGAACTAATTGGGATTATAAGATTCCGTTTTGGCTGGATCTCGCTGATACCATGTGGAATACAAATATTAAGTCACTCGGGGGGTTTTTATATAAAGAGTTACTTTACTTTGAAGAGGGCAGGTGGCGATTGAAGACTTTGGATATGCTGTTGGAAGAAGGGAAATCGTTGACTTGGTTGCAGTACAATCAATTACAGATGAGATGGAAAGAAGATCAACAAACTGGTTTAATGGAATATGAAGTAGAATTGGTTGAACAGATGAAGCGGACAGGTCCAATGCATATTAAGAGAGTTTATAATGTTTTGTTAGAAAGAGACTCAGAAAATGAGCTAGTTAAAGATTGTATGATTAAATGGGCACAAAATTTCTCTCAACCAGTTATGTTGGAAACATGGGAAAAAATATGGGTTCAGAACGTTAAATTTACACAGTCACAAAATTTACGAGAAAACTTTTATAAAATGTTTTATAGATGGCATTTAGACCCCAAGAAATTGTCGTGCATGTACCCTAATGTGCAGCCAAAATGTTGGAGATGTGATTGTTTAGATGCCACATATTATCACATCTGGTGGACTTGCAGGAAAGTGAGGGCTTTTTGGATAAAAATTTGGTGGGTTATGCAAAATGTTTTAAAGAAAAAAATACAATTTTCTCCACAATTTTTTCTACTGGGTATAGTTAGAGACTTTACATTGGGTGAAACTAAACTGATTTTGTATATGGTGACAGCAGCTAGGTTGTTGATTGCCCAACATTGGAAGAGTGATGTCCTACCGACGGTTGATGAATGGACCCAGAAGATGGCTGGATTTGCAGAAATGGCAAAGGTTTCAGCTTTTTTAAAAGATCAGACGCATGAGAAGTATATACAGGAATGGAAATTATGGATTGAGTATGTACAGAATAAGTATCAGACTAGAAAATATTATATCGCTTTTAGCTGAGATGACTATGTTAGTATGTTAGTAAATATAGGAAAAAAAGATATGGAAGTTTGAATAACATATATATTGTTTGGGAATATTAATATTGCATATAATGGAAGTCAAGGGGGGGAGGGAAGAGGGAGGAGGGGGAGGGTTAGGGTGGGGATGGGAAGGATTTATATATTCTTTTTATATGTATTCTATATTCTGTGGTTAGGGAGGGAGGGGGGGGGGAAGGGGGAAAAATTTGTATTGTTAAAACTTTTTCAATTAAAAAAAAAATACAAATGGAAAACCCACATAGATTAAACTCCCATCATCCCCAATCTTTGTCCAGATCTGTTGTGCAACTGTTGGAGCAGGTGGGGTCTAAGATGCACTGATCTTCAAGAGAGACTTCTGGCCTCCTTCTTTCCCTTGTTTTGAAAGTCAGTGTTACTCCAGACGTCCTTGTGTAAACACCACTGGGTATAAATAACCCTGGGAGGGGGCAACAAGGGTTTCCAGCAGGGTCTAAAAAAAGCACCTTCTGACTGCCCACCTGTCACATTGACGGCCTCCCACAGCTGAGAAGAGCCACCGAGGCAGGCAAAGGGCTGGAAGAAGGAAAGAGGACGTAGCCACATAGCCCATCATTCCCAGCCTGTACAGAGAGAGGTAAACATCTCCCCTTCCTTAATCCCAGTTTGGACCCCCCTGAAAACTCTTCATTCTTCTTCTCCTCAGACTGGGCGATCTTCTACCTGCATCTAAGCAGGAGTTGGTGAGAGATTAGGAAAGCCGTACTTTGGTATTTGGCAGAATGGCTCAGCGGCCTCCTTGTGAATATTTATTGGCTTAATTTACGCCCATCTTGCCTCTGGGTGAACCTGGAGAGCATTTTCTTGAATGCAGCCCATATTTGGCCTGCTTACTTAGAGAAACAAGCAAAAGGGTTGCCGCTCTGTGAGTCTTCGAGTCTAGACAGTACCTGCCAAAGGTGGATGGCTCACCTGTGTTGAACCCCCAATTCCAGTAAAAAAAAAATCCCTCCTGGCTTTTCCTTGTTTTTCTGGGGGGAAACGGAGAATTTTTGTTTCTGCTTTTCTTCCAGAGCTGCTCAGTTTAATGGGAGAAGAATCCCTGCAGCTCAGGAAGATCTGTGGGGGGATGAAGAGTTGGGGGTGGGTGGGAAGGGACATTCTGAAAGAGACCTATAAGCACCCAGAGCTCTTTTGTAGGTCACAGAGAATCAAGATCACGTGACGTGTTAGTATCACTTTATAAGGCCACACTTACCTAAAATAGATGGAGAGCGGTTGCTGGAATTGGGGCTGTCTAGTTTGAGGAAAAGAAGGACCAGGGGTGACATGAGGGCAGCCTTCCAATATCTGAGGGGCTGCCCCAAAGAAGAAAGGGTCCACCTATTCTCCAAAGCCCCTGAAGGCAGGACAAGAAGCAATGGGTGGAAACGAATCAAGCAGAAAACCAATCCAGGAAGAAGGAGAAGAAATTTCCTGACAGTGAGAACAATTGACAAGTGGAAGGAATTCCCTCCAGAAGTTGTGGAGGTTGTGAGGAAGAGATTGGACAGCCACGTGTGTGAAATGGCACAGGGTTTCCTGCTTGAGCAGGGGGTTGGACTAGAAGACCTCAAAGGTCCCTTCCAACTCTGTTATTCTGTTCTGTTCTGTTCTGTTTGGGCATATGAAGGCAGGAATAACAGGAATGATAATCTCTCTCTCTTGCTTTGAAAGGAGTGAAGAATGAGGCGTCTGTGCTCCCCAGCATCTCTGGCGCTGGGTTTGATGTGGCTGCTTATGGGGAATGTGCAGGTATGAGGGGAAAGCTTGCAACGTCCGGGGCCAACAACAGTCCTGAAATGTAACTCTTCCAAAACCCATAATGAAGCAACGCTTTTATCAGGCCAACTGAAACTATGCAGGTATTTTGAGGTCCTCAGGAACAATCCACCAGGCAAAGTTCAGGGTAGAATTTTTTAAATCACCCTCCATGATGTCGTAATGAAGGTTTGAATCTAAAATTGGGGAGATTTGGATTCACATTCCCTGTCAGTCATGGAGAGGGACCTTGGGTGACTCTACATCGATACTTCTCTCTTCTCTTCTCTTCTCTTCTCTTCTCTTCTCTTCTCTTCTCTTCTCTTCTCTTCTCTTCTCTTCTCTTCTCTTCTCTTCTTCCTCTCTTCTCTTCTCCTCTCCTCTCCTCTCCTCTCTTCTCTTCTTCCTTTCCCTTCCCTTCCCTTCCCCTCTCCTCTCCTCTCTTCTTCCCTCCCCTCCCCTCCCCTCCCCTCCCGCTCCATTCCATTCTATTCTCCTATTAAAAACATTCAATTCAGTACAGTAAAGTTTACAAAATAACCTTATGAAACAGCCCTTCTGCCCATTCGTCTTCTTCTCCTGCTTCAGGTCTTTGCTTTCCCGCTCAAAATAAGAAGAGACCTCTTCTCCGTCAAGGAGGTGCTTCTCAACATGGCCTTGACGTCTTTCGATGACCAATACAAGGGTTGCGTGGAGTTGATGGAGGCAGAAGTGGCGGAGCTGAACCGCACAGAGTTTGCCACCAACAGAGTCTACGCTGATGCCTGGGCAGAGGCGGCCTCCATGTGGAAAGAGAGAAAGGCCTCTTTCTTGGAGTCCTCCACCCTGAAACCAGAGCACGCCATCGCCCTCATGGCCTACACCATCCAGGGCCGTTTCCACAAGGACTTCAACGCAGCTGTGAGGGAAGCTGGGCGCACCAGGGACAACTACCTCAACCACTTCCATTTCAAGGCCTTCCACTTTCTTCTGACGCGAGCCCTTCACCTCCTGGGCGTCACCGCTCAGCCTCGATGCCACAAGGTCTATCGGGGCGTCAGGAACGTCCGCTTCACTTCCGAGCGCGCCAAGTTGGTCCGCTTTGGACAATTCACCTCGTCCTCGCGGAGCAACGAGAGCGCTCTGCACTTTGGCACGGACAGCTTCTTCACCATTGAGACCTGCTATGGGGTCAACATCAAGAATTATTCCTTCTTCCCAGGCGAGGAAGAGGTCCTCATCCCTCCCTTTGAGAAGTTCAAGGTGGTCAACTTCACCAAGGGCCAAGAGACCAACTTCATCCATCTTCTCTCACTTGAAGATGACAGCATCTACAACTGCGTGTTTGTGAAAGGTAACCGCTAAAACACCAGATAGATGGATGATGATGATGATGATATCCATTCAGTCATGACTGACCCTTGGTGATCCTTTGGGCCAGAGGGTCTCTCCACATCCCCTGGTCTTGCCCTGCTTCTTTGAGGTTTTCTGTGCTCTGGCTGGTGGCAGCTTTGATGGTGTTCAGCCACCGTGTTCTTTGGTGGCCTACTTTCTTTTTATTGCTAACTTTTCCAAGCATATTTTCCTCCCGTCTCGCTTTTTTAAGGTCCAACTTTCGCATCGGATAGTGAAGAACATGAATTTGGACAAACTCTGGGAGACAAACGGGCAGTGGTGGGATTCAAGTAATTTAACAACCGGTTCTCTGCCCTAATGATTTCTTTCAACAACCAGTTTGCCAAACTGCTCAGAAAGTTAACAACCGGTTCTCCCGAAGTGGTGCGAACTGGCTGAATCCCACCACTGCAAACGGGGGAGGACAGGGGAGCCTGGCAGGCTATGCCCATGGAGATTGTTCTCAGCCATCCGGGTCACGCTTGTCCCAAAGGGGCTCTTTTTTCAAGAGGCAACTGGACTTTCTGGTTTTTCTTTGAAGACGTTTTGCTTCTCCTCCGAGGAGCTTCTTCAGCTCACAGCTGGCATGCCATGGTCTATGGGGTGGTAGAGTGGGACACAACTTTGCAACTGAACAACAAGGAAGCAAAGTGTTGGGCCAGGGAGGAGTAGAGCCAAGAGCTTGCCCTGAACAATGGTAGATGTTCCACATATTTTTGGCCTCCACAGGCAGCGCAGACCCCGGGGTCTCCCCGGAAGCAGAGGGCCCCACAGCCAGGGGTGCTAACCATTGCAGGGGTCTTATGTGGGAATTTGGGTATAGCTAGTCCTTGACTTTCAACAGTTAATTTAGTGACCATTCAACGTTACAACATCACCGAAAAAAGTAATTTATGACCAATTTTCACACTTACGACCATTGAAAGCATCCTCGTGATTATGTGATCAAAATTCGGACCCTTGGCAACTGACTCATATTTATGACGGTTGCAATGTCCTGGGATCACGTGATCCCCTTTTGTGACCTTCTGACGAGCAAAGTCAATGGGAAGTCAGATTTGCATAAAAACCAGGATAACAAACTTAACAACTGCACTGATTCACTTAACAACTGTGTCAAGAAAGGTCATAAAATGGGGCAAAAATCATTTAACAAGTGCCTCACTTAGCAACATAAATTTTGGGCTCAATTGTGGTCGTAAGTCAAGGACCTTCCCAGGGAATCTGCGGAGGATGCAGGTCAGAAGAACAGGTGGTTATCCCGTTATTCTGTTATTCTACCTAGCCCTTCTCTTCCTTAGGCTAAATATACCTAATTCGGGTAGGGAAATCTCTAAGGATCATCCAGGTGGTGGTTGTCCCAAAGGTGCTTTTTCCAAAACTGAAGTTAGAACTGAAGAAGCTTCTTGGATGAGAAGCAAAATGTTTTCAAAGAAAAAAACCCAAGAAAGTCCAGTTGCCTTTTGAAGAAAAGAAGAAAGAAAGGGACCTGTGGGACGATGCAGGTAAAGCCCACTTCTATCTTCCTCCTCTTTGCTCCCCCAGAATCCTTGGGTGATATGCAGATGTTCCCAGTAAGGCCAGAAATCGGTTCTGTTTTCACTCTCAAACTTCTTTTTCTGTTTGCAGAGAAAAAGTGCAAGACGCAGAAATGCCTCTTCCGGTCAGGTGAGGGAAAACGGCTCTCCCGGCCCTGTCTGAGCTGCTCACTGAATGGACCCCCACTTCCCCATCCCTTCCTCACCCCAAATGGCTGCCTTTCTCTCATCGCTGTGGGCCTCTTTCCCAAGTCTCTGTCCCGGGCATTGCCCTGATTTGGGAGTGAGCCTGTGACTGGTATTGTTTTGACCCGGCTCCCCAAACACGACAAACCCTCTGAAGTGAACTCAAAAGATCTTTTATTAGGAGCCCCAGCAGCCCCCGCAAAAAAGTTTCTCTCTCACCGCAGGCTAACAAGTCTGTCCGGCCGGAAGATGACTAGTTGTCTGCCACACCTATTCATCTCCGCCCCCTGCCTTTTATCCCCAGAGCCAGGGTGGGGCTTCGCTAGCAGCGGTGGCTCTTCCGTTCCAAGGACCGGCCCATAGATTTCCCCTGCTCTCCTCTCCTCTGTCTTCTGCGCATCCGCATGTCAGGCACTGGACCCAGCTGTTCCTCCTCTTCCTCATCAGCCACCTCCAGACCTCCTGGGGGCTGTTGACTCTCCATCTGAGGACTGATGGACGGCCCAGCCTCCACCTCTCTCTCTCTCTCTCTGCCAGCTCCATTCCCTCTTCCCCCCCCGGAGCTCTCACGTTGCCTTGATGCTGACCCTGACTCCTACACCCCCTCCTCCTCCAATTCAGCTGCTGGAGGGGCCACCGGCCAACAGGCCACAACAGATATCCTCCCGTTTGGTAGATCATCAATCACAGGGAACACATTAACCATCAGGCACTGCAGCGGGAATGGGATGGATGGACTTCAGGACTCTGTCTGGGGAGCTCAGGGATGGCATCCCCTCCTCATCACCCCTATTTCCCCTAAAACCTCCTGGATAAAGAAACATCTGGGAAGCCACAGGGCAGAGGGATGATGAGGCCAGTCACACCCTGAGAACCGAAATGGATTCTTATTTCAAGGAAGGCAAGACTGAAAGTGACTGAAACTGACTGGTATGGAGAAACTGGCACAAAAGCATAAGCCAGGCCTCCTTCTACCTGTTACCCCTCCTCTACCTTGTTGGAAGCCTGACGAGATAGGTCAGCAGAGGCAGGAAGGGGGCGGTCGGGGGTCAAGCAGGTCTGGAGAAAAACTGCCCAATCCCTGACTAGAGGGATTGGGGAAGGGTCTGCCCCCCATCCCCCCCACCCCCCCACCCATCACGCCCACAAGAGCTGGGTGTGAAGCAGAAAAGATTTCCCATCCCCGAAGGCCGTCCTTGGAAGGGGAGTGGAATTAGGGGCAGAGGCTGCTTGGGATGGAGGTCACGCAGGGGGGGCTTTTGTTGACCTTGGTTGTGGGGCAGGGGTGGCAGAGCGCAGGTGGGCAGGTAGGGGGCATCATCTGGACAGGAGCCAACGCATCTTCCTTTCTCTGGACAGGTGGAGGCTGGAGCCCTTTCTCCCCCGAAGACCGAGCCCCACTCCTCCTCTGGGGTCCTCTCCTTGCTGTGGGGCTCCTTGGACCTCTGGGACTCCTGTGATTCAACAGCTGGGGAGGGTCTCCCCACCCTTTTCTGAGGGGGCCACTCCAGAAGCAGCAGCAGCAGCAGAAGAGGCCGGTTGGCATGGCCTCCGTAGGCCAAGAGGTGGCGCTTCCTTGCTCGATTTTACCAAATGAGGGATGTCCAACTTTGGCAACTTTTGAAGACTTGTGGACTTCAACTCCCAGAATTCCCCAGCCAGTCAGGAATGATAGAGTTGGAAGGGAGCAGAAAGATCACCTAGTCCAGTGGTTCTCAGCCTGGGCATGCTGGCTGGGGAATTCTGGGAGTTGAAGTCCACAGGTCTTAAAGTTGCTAAGGATGGAGACCCCTGCTTTAAAGCTTCAGTTGTGCAAATTAGGAAACGGAGAACTAATGCCTTCAGAAGAGGCAATCATGAAATGTCAGAATTGTTCCTAGAAGAAACTTCAGATGATCATTTCCAAAATGACTGTCTGTCACAGTGGCCAGGTCGTGAAGGGATTTAGCATGAACCAATATTACATGATATGTTGGCTGGGTGCTAGTGTGAAGGAACACTGGATCTTCTGGAATGGTCCCCCAAAGTCAGTCTCTCTGACCACAATTGCGCTATACTTGTGTACTTGACTTGGTTACAGAACTAACCCATTTCCCAGATTTGGAAATTCAATAAACCCTAAACTAATCAGCCAGCCTGGAATGGAATGGAATGGAATGGAACGGAACGCAATGGAATGGAATGCAGTGGAATGCAATGGCACCTGGAAAAGGCAAGCCAAGTTTAACAGACATTTCATGACCCAATGAGATAAAATGATCAGTGCTGGAAGGGAGGGGGGCTTGCGGAGAGGGGAAGGGGGAGGAAGAGGAGGAGGTGGAGGAGGACTGTGGAGTTTTTTATGGTTTCTGAGTTGTGTTGTTTCCTTGCAGACGTTTCATGACCTAACTAGGTAACATCATCGGTGCTAGAAGGGAGTTAGATTTTCTCTTTGCTTTTCCTGCCAATGTTGGTGGGATGCTCTTGGTGGTTCTTTGATTAGGCTGTTTACTGATTGTTTGTTAAGTTGATAGTTTCCTGATGGGGGTTTTGTTTACTTCTCGATTGTTGGCCTAGTGTTAATCTCTGCTCATCTGGGTGCTGATTGCTGACAAGGAGCCATTTGGGGTTTTTTGAAGAAGAAGGGGTCCACCTATTCTCCAAAGCACCTGAAGGCAGGAGAAGAAGCCACGGAAAACTAATCAAGGAGAGAAGCAACCTGGAACTAAGGAGGAATTTCCTGTGGAATGGGTTCCCTCCAGAAGTTGTGGGTGCTTCAACACTGGAAGAGATTGAACAACCATTTGTCTGAAATGGTATAGGTTTCCTGCCTGAACAGGGGGTTGGAGTAGAAAACCACCAAGGTCCCTTCCAACTCTGTTATTCTGTATTCTCTTTTCAACGGCATGTAGACGTTGTGCATCTCTCTGTGCCTGTTGATGGCCAATTTGTCTGAGCGCCAGGCTTCCAGGAATTCTCTCGCATTTTTCAACTTGGTCTGGTTTTGAATGCTCACAGTTTCTCATCTGAAACTTTGGTTAAGTCTGTCTCTTGTGCAATTAAGATTTCATCATGCCTTCTGACTGCTATGGTAATTGTTGTTCATGGATGCGCTCTGCTAGCACTGATGATGTTCCCTAGTTGGGTCATGAAACATCTGCAAGAAAACAGCCAAGTTTTCCCTACGCTTCAATCCTGAGCTACAAAGATTCTCTTCCATATTCCATGGACATATTCATCCATGGCAGTCATGTCACCCATTTCTTCCTGTCTCTCCTCAGCCGGCCTCCAAAGGAACCGAGGGCTGGGCAGGAATTCTTTGTATCTTACCAAAGATGGAATCTCTAGCTGGCTAGAAGCAGCCCTGTGCAGGAGCTGAACTGCCATGGCACCAATTCCTTCTTTTGCAACGCCATGTGTTTGCGCCCTGTAAACCAGCACCACAGCTCAAGGGGATATTGGAGTTCCCTTCGACTCATCAGGACTGCTTTGCAGATGCTCCTAAAACTCCAGACAACAGCCAGGAGGGGTTGCACGATTCACCAGGCTGGGAAAGCTGCTGAAAGGCTGTTGTAGGAGCTGAGCAGGCTGAGCTGGAAGGTGGGGTCAAACATGTCATCAGTTTAGAATCTTTGCACAGCCATGGGGAATTCTGTTGACAGTGCCAATTTAGCTTTGACTGTTAGTTGACCAGATTCCTGGGTATAGTCGATAAATTCTTCTGTGCTATGAATTTGGTGAGTGCTCCTGATCCTTCACACATGACAGCTGTTGGCCACCCATCCACCCCTCTACCCCTACACTCACTGACACCTAAAGTCCCATGTGCTCCCAACTTTCCTATCGGGTGGGTCCTCCCTTGCCTTTCCCAGCCACACAATGGGCGCTGTGCATCACACAGCTTGGCCCATGACCAGGACACTCATGATGGCCACCATAGCAAAGAAGGTCCACATGAAGAAGCGGTCCATCACCTTGGCCACCTTCTTCCACTCCCCCGTCCGTCTGGAAGCGGCCTTCTGCTCTCGGAAGCAGTTGGCGATGTAGTCCACGTTCTGAAGGATGCTCTCCTGGTGGCACCAACACGTCTTTCTGGGGCAGGGCAGTTGTTCCTCAGGCTCCGCCTCCTTAGGGAGGGGTCCAGGCCCTCGGAACAGTGGGGCCTCCCAAGGAGGGGGTCCTCCCCCCATGGATTCCTCACCGTTGGCCCTTTGAACTTGGGGGAGTGAGTCCAGCTCCTGTGGGGTGCTTTTGCAGCTATCCCCAACTTCGTAGACGAAGAAGATGCGGGCCATGTACCGCAGAATGAACTTGCGGGCCCACCTGGGGACAGGCCTGGCCCCGGGGCCACAGTGGTGGATGTTCATGATGAAGATGGTCAAAGCGGTGGAGGCCGTGATCATCGTCATGGTGGCGATGTAGTACTTCCCTGGAGGTTGGGGGAAAGGAAGGAATGAAATGAATGAATGAGAAGAAGGACCAGGGGGGACATGATAGGATCTTCCAATATTTGAGGGGATGCCCCAAAGAGGGTCAAATTATTCTCCAAAGCACCAGAAGGCCAGACAAGAAGCAATGGGTGGAAACTAATCAAGGAGAGAAGCAACTTGGAACTAAGGAGAAACTGCCTGACAGGGACCCAAAGGTGCCTTTTCAAGAGGCAACTGGACTTCCTTGTTTTTTTCCTTTGAAGACATTTCGCTTCTCATCCAAGAAGCTTCTTCAGCTCTGACAGGATAGTGGGGAATGGAAGGATTTATATTCCTTGCAGATAGCTGGTCAGCTGCATCCTTTCAGAGGGTCCTTGAAGCACTTGGAAGTTTATCTGTATCTTCAGGATCACCTGAGTGGTGCAAATGGTTCCTGTAATCTGCAAATTTTTTTCCTCTGGAAATCTATTTCTCTTCCCACACCATTCCAAGGGTCTTCATCCCACATTGTATAGCTCAAAGTCTGTAGAGATTCTCAGTCCTCCAGGCCATGGTTGTCCCAAAGGTGCTTTTTCAGGAGGCAAGCAGAAGAACGGAGTTGGAAGGGAGCTTGGAGGTCTTCTAGTCCAACCCCCTGCTCAAGCAGGAGAACTGATACCATTCTAGACAAATGGTTATCCAGTCTCTTCTTGAAAACTTCCAGAGTTGGAGCATTCACAACTTCTGGAGGCCAGCTGTTCCACTGGTTAATTGTTCTAACTGTCAGGAAATTCCTCCTGAGTTCCAGGTTGCTTCTCTCCTTGATTAACTTCCATCAGTTGCTTCTTGTCCTGCCCTCGGGAGCTTTGGAGAAGAGTTGACCTCCTCTTCTTTGTGGCAGCCCCTCAAATATTGGAAGACGGCTATCATGTCACCCCTAGTCCTTTTCATTAAACTAGACATAATGAAAGCCTAAACTTTTTGGAAAAGCTCCTTTGGGTCAGCATATTTTTCTCTGTGGGAACGGGATGGTGGCGGGATCTACAACTGGAACCTTGGCTCTCTACTCACCAATCAGGGGCACATTCTCGGAGGGCGGCATGCTTTCAGCCACCAGCAGTTGGAAGACCGTCAGGGCCAGAAGAACGGTCACCCCCAGGGACACCTTCTCGCCTGAGTCTGCCGGGAGGTAGAAGCCCAGGGGGGCCAGGAAGGAGATCATGATGCAGGGCAGCAGAAGGTTGAAGACGTAGAAGGAGGCCCTCCGTCTCAGCAGCAGCGTGTAGGTGACATCCGGATAAGGTTCCGAGCAGCAGCCGTAAGTGATGACGTTCCTCTTGGCCAGCATCCCCAGCACCTCCCACTCCACGTTCTCCACAAAGTCTGTCAGGTCTCCCGTCTCCTGCATGCTGAGGAGGTCGATCTGGTTGCCGTTGTAGGTCCAGGAGCCGAAGGTCAGGGGGCACTGCTGCCCGTCAAAGGGGAAATAGGAGACGTCCACCTTGCAGGAGCTCTTGGTAATGGCCGGGGAGTCCCACCTGATCTGCCCGTCACAACGGATCACCACGTTGGTCTCCATGGAGCCCGTGAACTGCTCGTCGGCACTTGGGGGGCAAGGAGAGGACCGGGATCAGGTTGGGATGGGGTAGAGGCTGTGGGCCTCTTTCCGCCCAGTCTGGAAAGGGAGGAAGCATCCGCTGGGCTTCCAGAAACCGTGGGGAATCCAGTGGACCTCCAACGTCCTGGACAGCCATCATGGAGGCCGACCCTCTCTCCTGCCTAGAGGAGCTGCCGCTTAGAAGCCACCAGACCTGAGAGAAGACTGACCTACAAGTCCCAAAGGGGCTTTTTCCAAGAGGCAACTGGACTTTTTTGGTTTTTCTTTTGAAGACATTTCACTTCTCCTCCAAGAAGCTTCTTCAGCTCTGACTGGATGGTGGGGAATGGAAGGATTTATACTCCTTGCAGACAGATGGTCATTTGCAGCCTTTGAGAGAGTTGTTGACGCACTTGGAGTCTTCTCTGTGTCCTCAAGGAACCCTCATCCTTCAAATGTTGCAGGGGTATGAACGGATTTCCAGAGAAATTGCAGACTTCAGGAACCGTTTGCACTTCGGTTTGAGATGCAAACCCATCCCCAACAGCCTGTGCCTGACTCCAACAGGGCAGAAAACATCCTGCAGCCAAGAAGGCTCCACCCCCATTTGCACCACTCAGGTGATCCTGAAGACAACAGACAAACCTCCAAATGGCCTCAATGGATGCAAATGACCAGCTGTCTGCAAGGAGTATAAATCCTTCCGTTCCCCACCATCCAGTCAGAGCTGAAGACGCTTTTAGAGGAGAAGCGAAAGGTCTTCAAAGAAAAAACCAGAAGAAAGTCCAGTTGACCCTTGAAAAAAAAGCCCCTTTGGGAAAAGGTATCTGAAGTTTTATCCTCGCTACAACTTTGCCAGGGAAGGATGGCCCGTCTGAGGACCTCATGGCTTAGGGGGAACCTCCTTGCCCAGTCTCGGATGCCGCCCTCCACACCGCTCTGCCTTGTCCTTCTCCAGGGCCATTTCGCCTCCTCCGTAGGGAATCCCCTCCCGCACTTCGGCCCCTCTCCTCCGTCACCTACTTGTTGTAAAGGACAATGTCGGGTCTCCAGACGTAGCTGCTGGGAATCTGGATGCTGTCAATGCCCCCGTAGTCTTCCTTGTCCCAGCTCAGATAAGCATCCACCCACACCTGCCGGATCCACAGGTAAGCGGTCAAGACTTGGTTCCTCTCATCCTGGAAGAGAAGGGACAAACTGAAGGCTGCCCCTGGAGAAAGGGGGGAAGGCCCTGGGATTTCGCAGGTAGCTCTGAGAGGGACCAAGACCGGCCTTCAAACCACGTCTCTTCTTTTGCAGCTGCTGAGGGAGAAGGCAGGGGAACAGGGGCAGGAGGGTCTTGGGATTCCATACCGTAGGAGGCCTATTCGTAAAGAGGAAAAAATCAACATGAGGCAGACCCAGAAGAGGATGGAGAGACAACACGGAGGGTCTTTTACAGGGGGTCCTTGAATTAAAACAGTTTGTTTAGTGACTGTTCAAAGTTACAAAGGCACTGAAAAAAGTGACTTATGACCCTTGCAGCAGCAGCACCCCCCCTCCCCAGTCACATGATCAAAATTTGGAATCTTGGCAACTGACTCATATTTATGATGGTTGCAGGGTCACGTGATCCCCCTTTGTGACCTTTTCTTTGGGGGGGGGGTATTCTTGTATTTTTAAGTTTTCAAATAACAGTTGAGGTTCGATGCTGATGCCCTTTTGGGACCTTCTGACAAGCCAAGTCCAGATTCACTTAACAACCAGGTTGCCAGTTTAAGGACCGCAGCAACACAGGCCGTACAATGGGGCAAAACTCCCTTAACTACTGTCTCGCTTAGCAACAGGAATCTGGGGTGCAATGGTGGACATGAGTCGAGGACTTCCTGTATCCCTGATTCTCACCAGGCCCAGTTGTGAAACGGGGCGTCCCACCCGCCCTCTGCCCTTACCATGTCTATGATCTGGGAGAGGGTGACCTGAAGGGTGACATTGAGTGCCCGCTCTGTGTCCTCTGCTGGCCGCAAAGCGCTGGAGTAATTGGCAAAAAGCTGGTGCAGCAGCTGGTAGGCCACCTTGCCCGGAGCTCCTGAGCAGCCTGTGGAGAGAAGGTCCAGGTTGGAGAACCAGGGAGGAAAGGGCCAGGGGAAGCCCCAGAGAGGCGAGAGGGGGCTTGCTGCTCCCTTCCCCCAATTCTCCCTCAAAGGAGAACAGCCACACAAAATGGCAGCCCCCCGTCCTTGGAGTCCCTCCCTCTCTGCCTCCATGGCTCACAGCTGGCCTCCCCTTAACTAGATGCAGTTAGCTTGTGAAAGGAACCACGGCTTGGATGGTTGAGTAAGTTGGGAGGATTGAGCGATGACGGCGGACAGAGGCTGTAGAAGAAAGGATGGCTCTTCTGATGCTTCTGGAATTTCAGTGGTTGTTAAGAACAACAGAGTTGGAGGGACCTTGGAGGTCTTCTAGTCCAACCCCTTACTCAAGGTAGGAGACCATCTTATACCATCCCGATCACATCCAGTCCAGTCTGTTTTTGGAAACCTCCAGTGTTGGTTGTTCCACTGCTTAATTGTCCTCAATGTCAGGAAAACGTTCCTTAAATCCAGGTTGCTTCTCTCGATTAGTTTCCATCCGTTGTTTCTTGTCCTGCCTTCAGGGGCTTTGGAGAATAGGTGGACCCCCCACGCCTCTCTCTCTCCCCCTCCCTCCCTCCCTCCCTATTTATTGGCTGCCCATCTTACCAGAGTATAACTCTGGGCGGCTTACAGCTGTCATGTCACCCCTAGTCTTTCTTTTCACTACACTCCATAAACCCAATTCCTGCAACCGTTCTTTGTATGTTTTAGCCTCCAATCCCCTGATCATCTTTGTTGCTGTTCTCTGTACTCTTTCCAGAGTCTCAGCATCTTTTTCAAATTGTGGTGTCCAAAACCTTACCAAGCCTTATAAAGGGGTATTAACACTCCAGGTGATCTGGATTCCATCCCTCAGTTAATGCAGCAGTTCCTGCTTTTTGCACTGTTTCAGGGTTGGAGATACCTTTGGGAATAGATGGGGGTGGGTAGGTTTGGAGAAGGTCACTTGCTGGCCAGCCTCACCCCTCCCAGGTGAGTCCATTCTCTGAGCGTATGTGGATTCGGGTCCAGGCACAGGTGCCAGCAGCTGGCCATCTGCTAAGCTTCTCTCTTCTTTACGGGACTCGGATCCTTGGCCCTGGGCCAGCGCTCACTCTGCCAAATGAAGGACTCTAATTAAACCGAACTGACATCGCATGAAAGGAGGGCTCTCGGTGGATTAATGCTCACATGGAAATTCACCGTGGTGCCCTTTGCGGTGTTGTAAGGCTTGCCAGGCTGAAGACAGGCAGGGAAATGGTTTTAGAGGTTTGAATCAGGAGTTGCTGGTCATCGAAAGATGGTCTCCAGGGATCAGCCTTGGCACAAGGTCAAGCTGTTGCTCCCTCTTGAATTTGGGTTGTAGGAGCTCCAGAAGCCATTTCTCCCCTCCATCTCCTGCCCTGAAAGGGAACGATGCTTTTGAATTAAACCTGGTGCAAGGAATCATAGAACCCTGGGCTTGAAAGGGACCCTGGAGGTCTTCTAGTCCAACCTCCTGCTCAAGGCAGGAGACCTTGTATCATCCTGGACAAATGATTGTCCAATCTTTTCTTGAAAACTGGTTTTCTTGAAACTCCAGTGATGGAGCACTCACAACTTCCAGACGCAATTTCAACTGGTTAATTGTTCTCACTATCAGGAAATGTCTCCTTAGTTCTAGGTTGCTTCTCTCCTTGTTTAGTTTCTATCCGTTGCTTCTTGTCCTGCTCTCAAGTACTCTAGAGAATAGATTGACTGTCCCTCAAATATTGGAAGACAGCTGTCATGTTGCCATCCCCTGATCCTTCTCTCCGATAAGCTTGATACGGCTAGTTCCCTCCACCGTCCATCACACTATTTAGCCTCCAACCCACTGATTGTTGCTCTTCTCTGGATTCTTTTTTGTATCGTGGGGACCAGAACTAGATGTGGGATTCCAAGTGTGGCCCCACTACTGCAGCGCAGCGCAATACTTTCCCCTCTCTTGATCTTGATGCTATCCCTCGGTTGATGAAGACCTAGGACTGCATTGGCTTTTTTGGCGGCTGCAGCACACGGCTGGGTCATACTTAAGTGGTTGTCCATTAGGACACCTGGATCAATAAAATCAATGAAAGATCAAAGAAGCAAGCATGGAGAAACGAAGTCTTCGTGGCTCTTGCAGCTCAGTTGTTTAGTTCTTGAGCTTGGATGCTCTCCTGCAGATACTACATTATTAGGCCATTCTGCAGGCACTGATGATGTGACCAGCTCGTAACAACACATCTACATGTTGAGGCCACGCCAAGGACCTAGGGGCCTTCAGGAACCCCCTCAAGAAAAGTCAGATTTGAACCGAGAGCCCACCGCTCTTCACCACAGCCTTCCTGGTACTACCTGACTCCTTTCCTCTTCGCCATCGGCACCCACCTCCTCCTTGGTGCAATCTGCCAAATGCAGAGCTGTCCCTTCCCTGGTTTGAAAGTTTAATGACAGGTGTCCTGTTTCCGCTGTCGGGGACTTCTGGTGACATCTTGTAAGGTTCGCTTACAGATCAAGACACACCAATTCCAATTACCAGCCCTGCTTATCCTGGCCGGGCTGATAGAATTGCAATTTAGCTGATGGCCCTTCCCAGATGCCGCTTTGATGAGCCACCTTGCCATGGAGATGCTTTTTTTGTGCCGCTGGAAACATGGCGCTAACGGCAAAGGCAGAGGCTCTGGACTGGGGGATCCTACCTGCCATCCTTGAGGGACGGGCAAAGACCCCTCCAACTCTTGTTATTGTTATTCTGTTAGGATCTGAAACTCCAGAGATGTTGGATCTCAAAGACCCCAATTAGCCAGAATGTCCTTCAAGAGAGCCACCCGAGGGCCACAAGGATGCCGTGGCTGAGCTGATAAAACCACCCCTGCACACAATCCCTCTTTCGTCAAGCACAGACACCCTGCAGGGAAGTGCCCTACCTGGCATCCCGAAGAATCCCAGGGTGATCCCAAGAAGCAGGAAGGCGCAAACCCCAGGAGTCCGTGACATGTTCATGCCCACCAAGAAGCAGCTGGAGGGAGGAACCGGCCCCACCAAACTGCCCGGGACATTTTAGGTCTCCTCGCCTGGAGATGTTCGCAAGGTACGTGCAAGTACGTGAGCTGCCTTGCTGCAGAAGGAAGGAGGTCTCTTTGCAGACGCAGGATTTCTCCAAGGGCTGCAGGTCGCGTGCCAGACCCGGATGGGTTTTCCTTACCTCAGCCAGGTGGAAACAGAACTCCAGCAAGGGGAGATGCATGACACTGAGAAAGGGAGCAGAAGAGGTTGAAAACAAGTAGACAAAAATGGAACTTAAAAAAATCTCTAGAAAAATGCAAAAGGTAAGAAGGAAGAGCCACGGAGTTCTCAAATATATTTATTGTAGCAGCGAGACTCGTGCCAGTATTTAGAATGAACTCATTTAATTTCAGGTCCCCTGCAGTTGGTTGAAAGTAGTGTGTGCATCCCAGTGAACCAGCAGCTACTGATTAAAGAGAAGTAAACCAATTTTGAACAGAAATATTGAACTCATAGACAAATCTCAAGCAGTGGTTGAACAGCTCTAGATGGCTGAAAGAATAAAAGTCCTTAACGAATCAACAGATTTACAGTGGCAAAAAACTTCAGTCTGCCTTGAACTAGGTATTTTGATAAATAAAATAAAAAAATATTGAGACTAACCTAGTTCCTAGTTTGCTTTCCCAGTTTGCATGTTAACACTAAATTGTTTATGCTTGGCCTAGCATTAGGTGCAGAGCAGGTCACTTTGCAAACCGTAGCTAAAAGTCATAAATCTGGGGACGTTTTTGCCATTTTCCCTACAGCAAATAGTCACGCTTCTAAAAACTACCAAGTGCTGTTGTGTTATGGAAGCCGCCTGCTGCAGAAACGCCCCTGTATTTCCAGATGTGGCAGTGTGGATCCAAATATTTGGTCTTTATGCTGTTGAACGTTTGGAAGATTTGAAATGGGCAAAAAAGAATGTCATTTTCACAGATGGAAGAACTGACTTTGTCCTAATGATGAATCTCTTATTGCTAACGTATACAAATTGTCTTTTTATTGAATTTATTTGCTGCCGTCTCACCATAAAACTGTTAATGAGAATGAATCAAGAAGATGGGTATGTTAAGGATTTTATGGTTAAGTAGATAAAAATATGAATATACTTATTAGAGGTATTTGATGACACTCGAGGAAGGAGGGCAGGATCGGAAGAAGGTGGAAACCTGGCCCAGAGTCCCCAAGTCGGACAGGATTGAATGGATAACATCATTTGATTATAGAAATATTTAGTAATATTTGCATTTGTGTAATTGGTATGATGCATTTATGAGTTATGTGTTTTATTTAGAATAAGAGACTATGATATACTGTTATTGATAGGCAAGTTTTCTTTTATAGCTGCACCCAAATTGAAGAGAATTGGAAGTTGGGGCTTTAAACTTTCCCTGTTTAAATGCCCCCTCCCTCACTTTTTCCTGTGTGTTGTAATTTTGTACCTTAATTTTTTTAGTTTTGGAGCCTAATACAATTCTTAAAGAAAATGAATTGCAATGGTTGGCACCTGCCTCTGGCTAAAAGTTATAGGTGGGATCCTGAGAATCCCCCCCCCCCAAATGCCAATGGAAGATACAGAAGGAAGAAAGAGACAATCAGAAAAATGCTATAAACATTTTATTTTTTTTGTAGAAAGTATTTCCAGAAAAACAGACAAGAAAATAATTTGGATCATTTATTTATACTTTTAATAAAAACCTTTACATAATCTTCATGCGTAACGACTTTTCTGGCACCCCCCCTCAAGACACGCAGTCAAGCACACATGCACACGGCCCCCTCCCCCCTCCCTCCCTGATCCAGCTGCAGCCCCCGACCCTGGCCGAGATTGTGCAAAGGGTTGAGCCGGTCCCCTGGGCATATGGTGGACGCATAGACCCCCTCCCCACGAGTGGACGGAAGGGCTGGCTTCTGACTGTCCCCCTCCTCAGGGGCTGCCCTGGCCTCAAGAGGGAGAGACCACCTTGCTGGGGGGAGGGTCTTCAAAGTGGGCCTTCCCCAGCCCCTCCAGCCCTGGGCGAAAGCCAAAGCAAGCGGCCCGGACCTCGACTTCTCTGCTTGGGCCAACCGATGGGGAGGAGGCACTCATGAAAAGATGCTGCTGCCGTGATGGCCACCGAGCCCCTTCCCTCCAGGGCCATCCCGTTCCCGTCCCTGACCAAGCCTCCAGGCAGAGCCCAGCTGAATCAGGGGCTATTTACACACAATGATTTCTAGCATCCCCTCTCGAGTGAGCCGAGGAAGGGTCTCAGCCGCTGTTGCTGCTGCCCCCTCTTCTTCGGCCTGCCAAACGCCAGACCAGCGGGGAGCGGTCACCACTGCGGGGTTCTGCGGCAGCAGACTTTATTGTGACCACAAAGCGGCTGGGAGGGGAGGGAGGGCTCACGGGGGTCCCACCACAGAGCTGGGCCTTAAGCTTCCTGCGCCCCTCCCTCCCTCCCTTGCAAGCAAGATGGCGGTAGCCGTGCCCCCCACAAAAGCAGGAAGGCAGGCTGCGTCCTGTAACCCCCACTGGGTCCAAGGGGGCGCCCGATGGTGCAGCAAGACCCCCGACTCGCAGGCAGGGCGGCTTCATCACTGGGCCACCACCATCAGTTCCCGAAGGTAGGACTGGGTCAGTCCGCGGAGCTCCTCCAGCGCGTAGTCTTCCGGCATGGGGAGCCGGCTGATGTGGGGGGCCAGCAGGCGCAAGGGGACCCTCTGCACGTCGGGGGTGGCGCCGGAGGCCGTGTCCGGAGGGTGCTGCAAGCTCAGCACCACACGGAGGATGTCTGCGTTGCGCTTGGCCATTTCTGGGGGGAGAGAAATCGGGGGCAGCCGGTCAGTCCAGAGGCAGGGAAGGCCCCACGTCTTTCTACCCACCTGCTACAGGACACAGGCAGGGCGCTCCGTTGAGAGAGCAGGGGCAGAAGGGTCTGCGAAAGAGCTTGATGCTTAGACCCATGGAGTCTGGGTTATTTCCCAGGAGAAGAGGAACTGCCTGGACAGGGAAAGAAGGGAAGAGAGAACTCTGCCTGGACCAGGCCCAGGAAGAACCTCTTCAAGAGGATGGAGAGCAGCCAGAAGGGAGGGCTCTGCCCTGTTTGCCTATCATCCATCTGTCATCCATCCATCCATCCATCCATCCATCCATCCATCCATCCATCCATTCACTGTCTGGTCTACATCTGTATGTAATCTCTCTCTCACACCTGCCTATTACCTATATATCATTTATTATCTCTGTCCATCTGTCCAACCTTCCACAATATTTAATCACCCTTCTTTCAACCCGCTGTGAGCAGATCCCAATCTTAAATTAAAAGGCGGACACAGTTTATATTAAAGCTATAAAACTCAACCGGTTCAAACGTTAAAACCCACAGAAACCCAGCCCCAAGTGAATTCTAGTGTGTGATTATCCAGTCTAGCACAAAGATCCCCCCCACCCCCCGGGGCGTCTCTGCACTAAGCATTCCTTACTCAGAGTGGGCCTTGGGGGAGGGGGCTCTGGGGGCTGCAGGAGACCAAGCGCACAAGGAGGAAACCCCTTTGGCCATCCGGTGGGAGGGGGGGGGGCTGCGGCAGTGAAAGCCCCATGTTTCTTTTCATTTTATAGATGGGGTGGTGGTGGTGGTAAAATGGGGACCTTTTAGGGAGCAAATTGGCTGCCGTGTGCTCCCCTCCTCTAATACTCTGTGCAGAGCCCTGGGTGGCCTCTTCAGTGGAGAGAAGCTGTGAGGATCCCCTGTTGATCAAGCAGCTTCTCTCTTGGGCTGGAACAAAGAGGCACCTTCAGCCGCATTTTAACACCCCCCCCCCCCCCACACACACACAAGGCCCTGGGCCGGTGCTGGGTTCTGTCTGATGGCTTCGCATGTGAACCCTGCGACCCATTGCAACAACATTGCCCACCCCCCGCTCCCCCCAGGTGATGCCGAGGGACATGCCTGGCCTTACCCGACTGAGCCAGCCTGTCCTTGGCACCGTGACATTGGACCAGCTCTATCCTGCCGCAGAGGGAGATCACTTTGGAGTGGATCTCCTCCAGCTCGTAGCCGGTGCAGTCCAGCTGGAAACAAACCAGGGGAAGCGAGTCAGCAGCCGATGGTGGCCCTGCCATCGGACACTTTCAGAGGGTCAAGAACCCCACCCTTGGGGCCAAAGTCCTGGCGGCCACCTTACCTGCTGAATCCTGCTGACCATCTCGATGACCTGGAGGTAGTCCAAGAAAACCAGCCCGGCGGTGTCCCAACCCTGAATGAGGCTGCAGCGCTCGGGACTGGCCAGGTCTTCTAAGAATCCCTTCAGGTAGGTGTAATTCTCATTAATGATGGCGTCTGCGAGGAAGGGGAGAGAAGAAGAGAGAAGGGGGCCCTGAGTGGCGCAGTAGACTAAGGCACTGATTAACATTCAGCTGCCTGCAATTACTGCAAGTTCTAATCTCACCAGGCGCGAGGTTGACTCAGCCTTCCATCCTTTCTAAGGTCGGTAAAATGAGGACCCAGATTGTGGGGGCAATAAGCTGACTTTGTATAAATATACAAAAGTATGAAGGCTATTGCTTAACGCACTGTAAGCCGCCCTGAGTCTCCGGAGAAGGGCGGCATATAAATCAAATTAAAAAAGAAAAGAATGGGCAGGGGCCTGCCTGCCTGCCTGTCCTCTTAGCGGGGCTTCGGCCCCATGGAGAGCAACTGGTGGGAGTGTGTGTGGGTGACTGCTTACCAGAAGCCAAGTGCCTGACCACCAGCTGGTGGCACTGGTTCCAGTGGCCGGCCTTGAAGAGGTAGAGGGCCTCACGGGTCTTGTCCCCCTCCCTCCGGGCCCACAGGGCCTTCGCCTCATAGATCCACTCCGGGGGGACACACAGCTTCTGCGTCAGGAAGGCCTCCTTGTCCCTGGACTCGGGCAACTCCAGCAGTTTGCAGTGACGGTTCAGCAGCTCCCGCACGGCTCTTTCCCGCGTTCTGGGGAGGGAATGGAAGGTGAGGGAGGACGGTCGAGCGGCTGTGTCCACAAAGGGCAGCCTTCCCCAAAGGACAGCTCAGGGTTGAGGTGAGGGGGTCTCTGAGCTGGGCGGTTTTCTTGCAGATGTTTCATGACCCAAACTAGGCCACGTCATCCGTGGCAGTTCCTTGACTGAGGTATGGTTTACTTGACTGTTGGTCTGATGTTCCTCTCCAAGTCCAAGAATGCTAGAAGCCTGGCACTCTTGACCAACTAGCCATCAACAGACACATAGAGATAAACAGTATCTATATAGTACGCAAAAGAGACCATCCACCAGCCCAAAGGGAACAAAAAAGACCCCGGAGCCTCTCCACCAGCAACCGGCTCCCAGATGAGCAGATTAACTCCAAGGTTAACTTTGGACCAACAATCCAGTAAACGATACCTCAATCAAGGAAGTGACACACAATTCAACAGGAAACAGCCCAACCACTAGAATATAAACTGAGAGCAAACCTCACTCCTTACTGGCAACTAATTTAACAACTCTTTCAGGGAAGGTCACAAAATGAGCCAAAATTCACAATTCTTTCTTTGCAACAGAAATTCTGGGCTCAGTTGTGTTCATAGGTCAAGGACTGCCTGTTGTCTAGGAAAGTCCCTCCTGTTTCTTTACAAGCTGACCGAGAAATAATTCAAGCTGATTCAGGGCGACTGATTATGGCCAAGGGCGGCTGCAGGGTTCAACCACTCACTGAGCATTGGAGGTGTGAAGCAGGACGAAGACGGCCCATTCCCACAGCCCCTCCCTCTCCAGCTGGGCTGCGTAGCTGGCGTTCAGCACCCCCTGGCACTGCTCGGACAGGTGGGTGTAATTCAAGGCCCGGAGCGCTTCCCACAGGTGCCAGCTGAGACGGTGGTCCAAGGGATCTGCGGTGATGCTGCGGGGGTCCAGCAGTTGATGTAAGTCGTAGCACCTGCAAGGGAAGCCCAAGTCAACCCTCTGGCTGCGCTGGGTGCCTGGCACCGCCTGGTCCTTCAAAGGGAGCGGCCAGAAGGGAGAACATTTCTGGCTCTGCCTTCAACTGTGGGGTCCCTGGTGCCCTGTGAGCTGGCTGGCTTGCCTGCAGATGTTCGTCAGTGATAGGAGGGCTTGGCTTGCACTGATGATGCTACCTAGTTTGGCCAATGGAACATCTGCAAGAAAAGCACCCAGCTCAGAGGGCGCCACAGAGCTCTCAAAGGCAGGAAGTGTAACTGTTTGTGGAGGATGAAAGCCTTTGCAAATCTACAAAGAGGAGAGCTTCACTGGGCTGTTGAGCCAAGGAGGTGGGTGAGAATTAAGGAGAGCTGAATGTGGAATGAGGGTGTAGCGCTTGAAACTCCAGATTAGAAACGGGGAGTTTTATTCTTGCCTTAGGGTATGGGCCCTTTACGATCGGTGGACTTCAACGCCCAGAATTCCTGAGCCACCACAGCGGGGACTAGTCCAGGTAGTGACCAGAAGTCAAAAAGACAAACAGAATTTATTTTAGAATTTAAATAGGACTGAGGCCCACAGGAAACCAAGGCAACCAAGGGAGAGACCCACATGTTGCTTTCTCTGCCCATTTCCAGCAGGCAACATACGCAAAAATCCATCTGGGGATGTGGGAATTCTGGGCTTCTGGGGTAGGGTGGGGAAACAAGCGGGGGAACCTCGAGGGTTCCTGGCCGTCCACCCAAGGCCCCAGGGGAGAAGGCAAAAGAAGGTACCTGTCACTATACAACTTCAGCAGGTGGAAACACACGTCTCGCAGCGGGCGTTGTGCGTTGTCGTTCTCCACCACGTAGCCCGAGTCTTCTAGGTAGGGAGGCAACGGAGGGCAGGCATACCTCTCTCCGTCTGGGGAGACCTGGGGAACACGGAGCCCAGTGAGGACAGGCGTCTTTGCAGGCAGAGACCCTCCGATTCCTCAGGGTGGGGGGTTCGATCAAGCCACACACACCCCTCCCCAGGTCTTTCCCCCGTCATGAGCACCCACATTTTTGGGGCAGTGTTTAATGAAAACACTAATGCCTCCCCTCCCTCTGAGTGTGTGTGTATGTACATTTCTGTCTGTCTGTCTCTCTCCTCCATCTGTTCTTTCTCTCCCTCTTTCTTTATTCTGTTTGAACAGAGGGTTGAACTAGAAGACCTCCAAGGTCCTTTCTGTCTCTTGTTATACTATCTATTCTCCCTCTCCCCCTTTTCTCTAACTCATTTCTATTCTCCTTCCCTCCCCCATCATCTCTTTACCTGTTTCTAATTCTCTCTCTCTCTCATCTCTCCCCCCCCTCTCTCTCTGTGTGTGTGTGTGTGTGTGTGTGCGTGTGTGTGTGTGTGTGTGTGTACCACATTTTAAAACTGCCCATCTCCCTCACTGAGGGACCCAGGATGGTGTACAATAAAAATAATCCCAAAATCTTGGAGGCATTCAAGGGCATGGCAAGCCGGGCTTGATGGGTTATGTTCCACTCCCACCGTCCCCAACCAGTGGCTAATGGGGATGATGGGGATGCCTAGCCCTTTCGGAGATCATCAAGTGAAGAAGAGAGGCCAAGCCCATTTCCCTGCCATGACCGCTCTCTTCCCAAGGCAGACTGCCAATTCAGAGGGGGGTCTGCACTCCAGGCGGCCCTGCTGCCCTGGGCGTCCCCAACGGCTACCTACCTGGAATGCGGCTTCGTACATGCTGAGGGCCTTCGAAAGGGGGGCCGTGGAAGGCAGCAGGTACCACAGGTGGACCCCGAGAGAGCGCTTCCAGTCCAGTTGGGAACAAACGTTGATGGTTCTCTTCTCGGATAACTGCCACACCTGGAGCAGGGAGACCCAAGGCTGAAAAAGGGACAACAGCCACAGCAGCCAGCGGCTGGGGAAGAAAGCAAGCGCCAGACCACTCACCGGTTTGCCAGCCAGGAGGCAGAAAATGCGCAGCCGCTCGTCCTGGATGAAGCCGTCCGCTTGGAGCTGGTGCCAGTCGGCCAACTGCAGGGCCAGCAGCTCCCGGACCTCCTGGCTCCCCACCAGCTGGGAGAGGAGCAGAGACAGGCGGAGATCCCCTGCAACGGAAGAGCCGTCAGCATCCAAGGCAGCACCCCGAGAGCTCCCAGAGCATCACACCAGCCAGCTCTGGGGACGTCGCCAAGGAGGCAGCCCTTCAAAAGTGGCTGCTCTTCCTCTTCCTCAGAAGAGCTGAGATGACCCCCTGCAGCCTCCTGCTAGGCGGAGACCAGGAAAGAGGGACCGGGAAGGGGGCGGAGGGGAGCCTGGCATGCAGGAAGGCTGGCGTGCCTTTACCTGGATATCCAAAGGTGCTTTTCCAAAAGGCCACTGGACTTTTCTTGGTTTTCTCCCTTGAAAACGTTTCACTTCTCATCCAAGAAGCGTCTTCAGTTCTGGTGAAGTTCTCAAGCTTCTTGGATGAGAAGCAAAATGGTTTTCAAAGGAAAAAACCAAGAAAAGTCCAGTTGGCTTTTTAGAAAAAAAGCACCTTTAGGAGAACCATGAGGTACCTGGAGGATGGAGAATCCCCACAGACTTTGTCTGGATGCTGCAGCAGGCAACCCCCCACCAGGAACCATCTCAGCCCAATGCGGCTGGCCTGCCCCACCCAGGCCGGCAGAAGTGGCCGGCTGCAGGGCCCATCAGCCACGGAATTCCAGCTGCCTCCCACCCTCCGGAGTATCTCGCCCCTCTTGGTCATCCGCAGGGGCCTTGAAACCTGGGCATGCCCTACTTTAGAGGTGGTTGATGGATTAGGAAGGAGACCCCACCTCCACCCATAGTATTCCGGGTTTTTAAAACTTATTTAATCTTAAAATGCCTTTTGCCATTGACTGATGTCTTATCCTTCTGAACGTGGTTTTTACGGAGTTGTAAGTTATGAAATTTATACGCCATGCTGTCAAGCAACGTAGCATGTTACAAAATGTGGAGTCCTTTGACAGCTTGGCATATGGAAATAGCACTTAAGGCTACTATAAAGCTAGCAGGACGGAGAGGGAGGGGGCAAGGGGTGCCCAGGGAGGAGGTGGGGTGTTCCCTATTCCATCAGCCACCTCTAATGTGCTTCCCCTCCCCTCCCCTGAGGTGGGTAGGCTTCCTGGGTCCTGCTGGGAGTTGGGAGCCCTTTGCTGGCTGGGCATTTCCGCCCTTCCCCTCCCCCAGTCAAGGCCAAAAGTGGGCAAGGGGTCTCACCAGACTGCTGAGCCAGGCGGCAGGCGTTGCCAATCTGCTTCCCGGTGAGGTAGCTGAAGACGGCCTCGGCGGGGCTGTCATTCTGCCGGAGCGAGACCTCCTCCTGGATCCGCTCAGCCGCCGTCCGGGAGAGCCAGTGGGAGAAGGCCCTCCGGCGCTCCAGCAGCAGCCCGTACTCGCCGGGCTCCTCCAGGCGCCCCTCCAGCTCTTTCAGGCGGCCCCAGAGCGCCTCGCACAAGCGCCAGACCAGGCCCCAGGCCCTCACCACCGCTGCGGAGAGAGTGGCAACGGCCGTCAGTCAGGCTGGCACCCCCAGGGACTCCAGCGGGACGCTCCCTTCCCTCTGGGAGATTTTGCAGGTGGTCCTCGACTTACAACCATTCATTTAGTGACCATTCGAAGTTACAGTGGCACTGAAAAAAGGCTGCTTTTTCACACTTGCGACCGCTGCAGCATCCCCATTGGTCACCTGACCAATTCAGATACTTGCCGACTGGTTTATACTTGTGACTGTCGCAGGGAGGGTCCATGTGATCCCCTTTTGCGACCGCCTGACAAGCGAAGTCCATGGGGAAGCCAGATTCAGTTAACAACAACTAACAATCGCAATGACTCGCTTAGCAACAGTGGGAAGAAAAGTTATAAAATGGGGCAAAACTCACTTATCAACTGCCTTGCTTAGCAATGGAAAATCTGGGCTGAACTTTGGTCGTAAGTCGAGGACTACCTGTACTTCCCAGGTATCCTCCTGCTCTTCCCTGGGAGCTGGATTCGGCAGGCTAATGTGGAGAGTTGGGCCCTGCTTTCCTCCCACCCCTCGGGGCCCCCCCGGCTTTTTCAAGGTTCTTGCTGATCCCCAAAATAACAAATGGCTGACAACCCAGCTGCCCATTTAGGAGGAGGGAGGGAGAATGACCTTGACGGACAGCTCCACGAGCGAAGCATGCTCCAGTCCTGGATGCCTGGTGACATTCGGCAGCAGCTCAGCCAGAGCCCTGCCAGGCCGATGCCAGTCAGACCATGCAATCAATCAAGTGCCACCTGCCAGCTGTTCTCCTGGAGAACAGAGCTCACGTACCTCCGTCAAGGCCATCTTCCTTGTATTCCACAACCCCCAGGCCGCTACTGGCCCGTTGGGAACCAGGTCGTGCGAAGCGCCATTGGCACAAGTGTTGGGCGTGTGGACAAAGCCACCCCCCCCCCTCCACTGCCGTTCAACAGAGCCAGAAAGATTGGGGACGGCCGTTCTACGGGACTTGGAAGAGTGACCGGTGGGGAAAAGCGGAGAGGACTTCCCCGTGTCCTGATGGCAGATGGCCCTTGTTCTCGGGGTCAGTTCCCGGGAGGGGAAGATCCTGGCCGCAGGTGCCATCCCAGACTCCTCCCACTGCTCCTCCTCCTTTACCAACCCCTCACCTTCTTCTTCTTCTTCTGCGTCTTCCGACGCCTCCGAGGCCCAGGCGGCATATTCATGGATGGTTGCCACGCCGGGGTTGGGGGCCAGGAAGGGGCAGGGGTCATCCAGGTGGACGGTGCTGTGCTTCAGCTTGATCTCTAATGGGAGGAGGTAGACGCGGTCGGTCGGCTTGCCGTCCAAGGTCAGCTTCTCCAGGTGGACCTTGAAGGGGGACTCGGAGACCCTGGGGAGGTGATCAGGAAGACAGGAGGTGAGGGACCCACGGCTGCCCCCTCCCCCATCCTTCCCTTACTGCTGCGGAGGATTCAGGGGGCGGATGGATAAACTCTACCCTCTGCCAAGAGAGACGCTCAGCACAGCTGCTTGGAATTACCCACCACTGGAAGTTCAGACCCCACCCCCACCCCGCTCTTAATCTGCTTTCCAAGGGGAGTAAAAACCAGCCCCTTGAGAAGAGCGTTTGGGTACCAGTGCATATCACTCTAGCCCCCTCCCCAAAAGGCTGGGCATCAGGCTGGGGCCTGTTAGGGTCAAAGGCTTCTCTTTCGGTTCAACGGTGGGCTTCTTTGGCTACTCCGAGTGGGATAAAGCCTCAGTCCGACTGACTGGCCTTGTGGGGAGAGCTCCCTCGGGACCTTCCGCTCCCTTGCAGCGTTGCTCCTACTACAGGTAGTCCTCGACTTAGGACCACAGCTGAGCCCAAAATGTCAGTTGTTAAGTGAGGCAGCTGTCCAGTGAGTTTTGCCCCATTTTATGACCTTTCTTCCATAGTTGTTAAGTGAATCACGGCTCTTGTTAAGTTAGTAACCCAACTGTTAAATAAATCAAGCTTCCCCATTGACTGTGCTGGTCAGGAGGCTGCCAAAGGGGATCAGTTGAGCCCAGCGACGCTGCATAAACAGGAAGCAGCTGCCAAGCCTCTGAATTTGGATTATGTGACCCTGGGAAGGCTGCAATGGTTGCTAAGTGTGAAAAACGGTCAAAAGTCGCTTTTCTTTTGAACGGTCACTAAATGAACTGTTGTTTAAGTCAAGGACTACATGGAGAGACTGCAACCGCCACCAGGGCAGGGAACCGAAGAGGCCAGGCCCCTTTTGTAGCCTCCCTCTCAGCAGAGCCCGAGGAAGAGGAGGAGGGGGCTCCCTTCTCTTCCCCAGGATCCATCAGTACATGTAGCCCCACAATCCCCCCCCCCCCCAGGCCCAGCAGAGCAGGAGTCTCCACCCTTGGCAAAGCTGACTGGGGAATTCTGGGAGTTGAAGTCCCCCAGGCTTAAAGTTGTCAAGGTTGGAGACCCCTGCAGCAGAGAATGGAATGGCCCAAATGCTTTAGAAAAGCCACTCAGATTGAGGTGAGCACCCCGAGGGTCCCTACTGGCTCTACTGGGCAGGGGGGAGGCACTTTCCCCTAGAACCCCCTCCTGCCCTCAGGATTACAGAGCAATGACGTACTGCTTGGGTGCCACAGGGGCTGGCAAGAATCCGTACTCTGTGGCCTCCCCGTGATCTTCTGGCTCGCCCAGGGGGCTCAAGCGGTCTCCGCCGTGGGCCAAAACCCAGTTGGGCCCCCAGCCCACCCGGAAGGAGCGTCCCATGAAGAGGGCCATGTCCTTCAGCAGCCGTCCTTTCCCGTAGGCGATCGATTTCTTCAGGGGCACCAGGCCCGGCTGCCTGCGGATGCCCACGGTTTTCAGGGGCAGTTCAGGAGCCGAGCGAGGCATGACGAAGGCAGAGGCCAGGGGAGAAAGAGCGGCCCAAGGCGGGGCGGGCAAAGCCCCGCCCAGTGAGGAAGTCCTCGGACTGCGGCTGTCCTGGAGGGAGGCGTTTGGGAGCAGGAAAGAGCCGGTGGAGAGTCTTGACTGCAGCAGCCTGCTGCCTGCAAACAGGGAGGAAAGTCAAAAGGAAAGCTTAAAAAAACAGGAGCGGAAGCGGATCCTGGCAGCTGCCTCTTCCAAACGGATGCTGGGCGCAAGGGACCCCACCAGCTGACCAGAGTTGCTTCTTTATTGCTGCTTGTCTGTGGACGAGAATCTCGCCAGACCGACCGCATTCCCTTGGGAACAGCCAGGTAAGGGGATACGGGGGATTCTGTGGGTGGACAGGCCCGCCATGCAAGTTCTCTAAGCTAACCAGGCTCTTCACACCTCCCCACACTCTAACTGGAGATTCCACAAGGACAAGGGGCCAGCCCTGTGGTCGTGAACAAAACCCACCTCCCCACCCCACCCACAGACAGGCTCAAAGAGGCATTCCTAGAAAGTGCCCTCATCGATTTGCCTTTTATTGCTCCTGATGAGAAGGGCCGATGGCCAAGGGGCATCTCCAGGCACCCTGCTGATTCCCACAGAGCAGGACACGGATTAGGAGGCCCAACAGTCGCAGCCAGGTTCTGGGGCAGGAGCTGTCTGGCCTCCACATGATTTCCAGTCCAGTTTGCCACTGACAAGGTGCTCTTTCAAAAACCCTCCTTGGGGGTTTCTCTGGACAGTTAAGTAGCACCTCCTGCTTTTCCTACGGTCACAGTGCAATACACACAACTCTGACACCAAAAGAGCCCTTTCCCGTTCACTCTCTTGAAGGAGAATATTGGTAGCTCAGGATTGAACTGTGGGATCCGTGGGGCTCTGAGCTTGGCTTTTTTTCCTCTAGGGGTTGCTGCCCGTACCTGGGGGGCGACTTTTCCATCCTCGTGAGGAGGAGGAGATGGGAAGCCTCGGAGAGCAGATCTCTTGCGAAGGGTCCATTTCTGCAGCTGCCTTGCCAAACTGGGGATCCGTCATCCAGTCCAGTTCTTCCTCATCTGCCAGCAAAGAAGCCTTCATGATCTGCAAAGAAGATACAGAACACAGATTCTGAGAGCTGGGAGGGACCTTGGAGGTCTTCTAGTCCAACCCCTTATACCATCCCATCCTGCTTTTAACTCTGTGGGTTTCTCTTCCTTATTGTAAGTTTTAAATTGGTGGCTGGTTTAACTTTTAAGGCGGTATCAGGTGTAAGTATTTTAAATAAATCGTTCTAATTTTTCCTGGATAAAAGCCAAAGGCAAAAGTGCGTGGAGGAATCCCACTTCAAAAGGAACTTTCTGTAGGAAACGGAAGCCGCTTGGAGGCAGAGTTTGGGGCACCTGGTGGAGAACTCACCTGCAGCGTGTGAGGGTTGATGTCCAGGGAGGACGCAATATGGGTCGAGGCCGGCACTGGCTCCTGTTCTTCCACCAGATTCTCTTCCGCCAGGGACTCAGGAAGCAGCTCTTGGGTGATGTCTGCCATGTCACTGTCGAATTCGACCCCCTTCCCCAGATGGTCAGCCTCGGGGCTCTGCGAGAGTCAAAGGAGAAGGTAACCTTCGCTATCACTTTTTCTTTGAACACACTGGCACACATGAAACATGACATTTTGAGGCCCCTCTCAAAAGAAAGTATGTATGGATGTATTCTGAGCTGTAGTGGTGCAGTGGTTAGATGTTCTCAAAACATCTTGGGGAGCTCCGGTTGGCTGGAATTGGACTGGCCACCGTGTGTGTGTGTGTGTGTGGGCCGGGGGCAAACCTACACAGGTTTTTTTTTTAAATTATTTGTACATTTTCATTTAACATAGACAAGGGCTTTGTGAACAGTGTACTGTCTGGGTCAATTGCTTACATAATAATGTTTTCCCAGCTCCTAATTTCTACTTCTATTTATTGGATGGGGGCAGATCTGAGAGTCACCTTCATTTCATCTGAATGTCAAGATCCTATTCAGGTGATGAGAGTGTGGAAAGGGGGGTGGAGTTATCCTAGCGGTGTGTCTGCTGCACCTTTTACAGGAGATGCTGGGCGTGGCAGACCATTTCCCAGTCTTGCCTCCACTCTTCAGCAACCATAGCAAAGGTCCCTTGGGGTGCAAAAGGGGGGAGGGGGAGTGACAGATCACCCCCAGAGAACCCATCTCCAGCCTGTTCATGTTGGCATTCTTTGCTTTATGCAGGAACAAAATTTTAAGAGGGCACTGATTTCCCACCCCTACCTTGGAAGGAGGTGCCAATTTCCCAGCTGCAGCCATCTGCTGAGACGTAGGCTGGGCTGGCAGGGGCACCTGAGCAGTCTTTAACTTCTTAGCCTCCACTTTGGCTAGGTTGTCCTCATCTTCCTCGTCAGAGTCTTGCAGGCCGTACTTTGAGAAGTGGGCCACCTGGACGGAGGGAAAAAGTTGTATTTTACAAATCAGAAGATCAAGAGCAGGTTATTCTCGTGTGAAAACAAGGTCCTGCCCATCAATTCCTGCTGTCACCCTCTGAAGATTCAATAACAGCAAACAGCAATGTGCTTTTATTAGCACTTTCATTACCATTATGATAGCACTGTTACCTAGTTGGGTCGTGAAACGTCTGCAGGAAAACCACCAAGGCAGAGAGCACCAAGGACCCCACAGTCCTCCCTCCCTCCCCCTCTTTGCAACCCCTCCTCACTTCAGGCGCCCCAAAATATATGTTTTCACATGTGACCGAAGCTCTTCTTCCACCTGTTCCTTATGACTTCTGAAAAGAACAGGGACTCTGACTGACTGCCCCACAGCACCTGCCCCCGCTTGATCCGTCAGAAGAGGAGGTTACCTTGAAGACCCATGAACCCGTTTCGGGGCGGTACTCCTTAAACTGGGCTCCCTGTTTCCGAGAGGCGGCTTCCAGTCGGCCTTCGTAGTTCATTTCTGTCAGCCGTTCTGGGCTCTTGATGACGGAACGTGAGGTTTTGTCTGTGGGCCAAACTCCATCCAAGGTGACTTCGGCTCGCCTGCTCAAGAGAGGAATTTGGGAGGCATGAAATGGAGGCATCTAAGAGGTGCGTGTATGTGTGTGTATACCCAGCAGTGCGGCCTCTGCCCCTGAACAGGATGTAAGAGTGGGGCAAAGTAGTTTTTCCCGGCTGGTGTCAGGAGAAATCTGAGGAGAAAAAGGTATCCTTGGGCCTCATCTTAGCATCTCCAGCAGGGTTAGTGGATCAAGAGAAGACTTCGCCTCCATTGGATAAGTAATCTTCAAATTATGACAACTGACCCAAAATTTATGTTGCGGAGCGTAAGTGAGCTTTGCCCCATTTTGTAGGACCTTTCTTGCCACAGTTGTTAAATGAATCACTGCAGTTGCTGAGTGAGGAAGACGGTTGTTAAAAGTGAATCGGGCTTCCCCACTGGCTCTGCTTGCCAGGAGGTCGCCAAAGGGAATTGCATGACCCCAGGACACGACAACCGTCATAACTATGAGTCAAGTTTGAATTTTGATCATTGGACCATGGGGAGACTGTCGTGGTCATCAGCGTCATTGGTTAAACAGGCATTGGTTACTTTTTCCAGTGCTGTCGTTACTTTGAACGGTCACTAAATGGACTGTTGTAAGCTGAGGGCCACATGTAAACGGCTTCCTTCATTAGCTATCTGTTCATTTTAGTGTTTTATATTGTCGTTTTTAATCTTACTGTAAGACGCCTAGAGCCGCTTGGCGGTGAGACGGGCGGCATGTAAACTGAATGAAGTGAATATTTGAAGAGCGCCCGCCCCTGGCATCACCTGTTCAAGCCCTCCCCGATGGGGGGCTTCAATTCATCATCTGGGTACACGATGACCTCTTTCCTGCGGATGTGCACGATCTCATCCAGGTTCAGGTTGGTCACATTGACCTCGCCCTCGAAGTAGATGGAGCCGTAGCCTAAGGAGAACGGAGGACCCCACCGTTAACCGGCCACCCTGGCCCACCTCATGAAGTCGGTCAACAAGCATCAAGGGCCGGGCACAAAATGCAGGAGAAGAGCAGGCAGAGATGTGGGTGGGTGGAGGAGAGTGAAACGTGTAATCAGTTTGAAATCGCTGCATTGCCACAAGAGATCCAAGCCCAGCCCTCCCTCCCTCCCCCCGTGAATTCCCTTGACCCTTATCGAGCGCCAACTTCTGCTGTTAGTTGACTGGATTTTTGTGTGTAAGCTTGAATAAATGTCAATGAGATTTATTCAACCTTATGGATGATTCTCCTTCACCTGACACATAAATGGCGATACACTTGGCTACAGAGGCACCGAAAAGGGTTGCCCAGGAAAACAACTTAAGGGGTTGTGGATTTTTTAAAGGTGCCATTTTTCGCTCTGACGATTCTAGGAAAACAGGGGGTTCCATTGCCTTCCCCTCCTTTATTCCAGAAAGAAATAGAGTTTATGAAAAACCTGCATCAACCTTGAAATGCAAACTGTCTACTGTTCAATACAGGTAGTCCTCGACCTACAACCCCAATGGAGCCTAAAATTTATGTTGTTGCGGTTAAGTGAATGTTGCCACAGTTGTTAAGGGAATCACTGCACTTGTTAAGTCAGTAATCCAGTCATTAAGTGAATCCGGCTTCCCCATTGACTTTGCTTGTCAGAAAGTCGCAAAAGGTAATCACGTGACCCCGGGACACTGTGACCGTCATAGTTGTTAGTTGTCAAGCACCTGAATTTCGATCACATGACCACGGGGGTGCTGCAACGGTCCGAAGTGTGAAAAACGGCCTTTAAGTCATTTTTCAGTGCCTTTTTGTAACTTCAAATGGTCACCAAGCAAATGGTTGTAAGGCGAGGACTACCTCTACTTTAGAAAGCTAAGGAGTCGGTAAGGCTGAAGGTGTCTCAGTCGGACTAACAGGAGAGCTGACCTCAGGGACAACCCTGGTAGAAGTAGTTCCTGTCCTCTCACCTTTACGGCCGACAGTGAAGTCGGTCACGATGCACTCTCCTGTGTCACTGGTCATTCTGGCTAGCTCCTCCAGGGAGGGAATGGTGTAGTAGCCCATTCGTGTCAAGACAATTCCTGGAAAAATCAAAATCAAAAATCAAAATACAGCAACGCAGTCTCTGAGCACATTAGCAAAACACGGGACACGCCTATAAGGCAGAGATGGGGAACATATAGGACACCCCTGCCAACGGCGGCATGGCATGGCATTCTGGGTGCAGGCCAGCATTCAGCAACACCCAACCACTATTCCCCAACACTCTGAAAATGAGTTTGTTTTACTTCTATTCTATTGTAGTAATCCTTTGAGGTCTCCCTATACACAGCACCACATGACTGTATTTTAAATATATAAATATGTAATTCTTTACATGTAATAATGCCATCAAAAGCTGACACCAGCCAGAGCGCAGGACAATTCAAAGAAGCAGTGCAAGATCAGAAGACGTGGAGAGACCACCTGGCCCCGAGAATCGCCAAGAGTTGGATGTGACTGAATGGATATCAACATCATCATCATATGCAATAAATAAGTAAAGAATGTTTCTCTTTTGTTGGGGTGTGTGTATGTGTGAAAGAGGGAGCGAGGGAGACCAGCAGAGTTAAGATAAGCATTTTCTGGATTTTTGACACACAGAAGTTTTGCCCTGGCTGCTTCTGAAGAGTGCATCTGGTTCCAAGGCCTTCTGCTCTTAATGATCTGCTAACCCAGATTCTGCTGCAGTTTCAGGGGAGGGGGGGCATTTTCCAGGACTGATAAGTTCACTGGCTGGGTGCCAGTACTGGAAACTGGCCTTCTGACAGCCCCAGCTGGGTCATCCAGAGCATGCCTTTTTTTTCTTAAAGGAAGACCTGAAATTTCACCATTTGATTTTGGAAGAGGCACCATCCAAACAATGACAGAGTCACATGGGAGGGCAATGCCAATGACTGCTTCCCAGAAAGCCATTATTTCTATTCCAATAAACACCCGTCTGGCCTAGTGGTTAAGGCACCAGGCTAGAAACTGGGAGCTGGTGAGTTCTAGTCCTGCCTGAGGCATGAAAGCCGGTTGGGTGACTTTGGACCAATCACCGGGAGACTGGAAGTTCTAGTCCTGTCTTAGGTACGAAAACCAGTTGGGTGACTTTGGGCCAATTTCCAGGAGATGGTGAGTTTTAGTCTCATCTTAAGGATGAAAGCCTACTGAGTAGACTTTAGGCCAATTGCCAGGAGACGGTGAGCTCTAGTCCCAACTGAATTGTTTACAAAAAGAGATAAAAATAAAATATAACAATAAACACTCCATCTGAGTGAACCAAGGAAGGGACATCCAGCCGAAGAACCCTGTGAGAACTTTGACCTCACCTGCCGGATGGGTGGAATGGAGCTGGTCTTCGCTCTCCTTGTCCAGGTCCTCCTGCAGGGACTCCTCATGGTAGGAAGCTTCCTCCAGGCTGTTTTCCAGCCCGTTCCGCAGCGCCGGCCGCACATTCAGGGCCATGAGGGTGTCGTCCACACTGTTGTTGTGATGCTTGTGTGGGGCGTTCTCTGGAGTCTGGGGGAGGGGCTTGGTAATGACGTTGGCTAAGAATCTGGACATTTCCCGGGAGTAGCTGTCGTCTTCCTGCTCCTCGTCCTGTCTATGGTTCTCACTAACCGATCTGAAGAGGAGACTCGGTCAAACAAAGGAGAGCAGGCAGGCGGAAACCATCGTTTCTCAAGGAAGTTACTCTGCCGTGTCTCCCATGAGGAAGAAAGCAGAGTGGCTGGCCTGGGATTTCCATCTCGGACAATGCCCCTTGGATAGGAGGATGGCAGATCTAGAGTGTAAGCCAGGCTGTTCAACCTTGGCAACTTTAAGACCTGTGGACTTCAACTCCCAGAATTCCCCAACCAGATATGCTATGTGGACCTGTGGACACCAACTCCCAGAATTCTGGGAGTTGAAGTCCACAGGTATTAAAGTTGCCGAAGTTGGATATCCCTGGTGTATCCATCTCCCCAAGAGAGAAAGTGATGTGAGCTGCCTTTGCAGCCCCTTTGCTGGAGAACACACAATTCCCAGTTATCTGGCAATGGCTGTGATGCTCTGAGCCCATCCAACCCAGTCATAGTGGGGAATATCCAGAATGGGGACCACAGGCTCAGGATCAGCGGTCTTCCCTTACAACTCTGGCTGCAATTCCTCCTGCTAAGGAGCTCAGACTGGCACGCCTTGCCCTTATTTATTTAATCTGGGGTGGGGTGGGTTATTGGTATAGCCCCCAGCAATCTGGCTCCTCATTTCACCCACCTCAGAAGGTAGAAGGTGGAGTCAGCCCTGAGCTGCTCAGGATCGAACTCTGCAGTCAGCCTGCAGTGCTGCATTCTAATCACTGCACCCCCACAGTTCTTCATACATTCAAAATATATGTTTTCTTAACAAATTAATAAAAAAATTCAGAAATCAACAACCTCCCCCACAAAGGGGCTTTGGGCAGTGTACAAATAAAATATTAAAACAGTGTGTGTTCAACGTTAAAGGGATTAAAAGGCGGGGTGAAACCTTTCAGGGTGCTAAGGGACCCCACGTGCTCTTCTGAGCTCCCCAATGAGGCCACAAAGCCACGTCTTACCCCCTTTTCAGAAGGCCAAGAGAGTAGGGGTCTACACCCCCCTGGGGGTTAGGATGATATTCCACAGGGCAGGGGAAATGGCAGAGAAGACCCTTTTCCTGGACTCCACCACTCGGAATCCTTTTAACTGATGGGGTCTGCAACATGCCTTCCCTGCCTGACGGCTAGGATGGGCTGATGGGATGGAGGTAAGAGGGTTCTTGTAGGCCAACAAAACAACAAAAGGAACCTGCCAACAAAAGGAATCCTTCAGCATTCAGCCTGAAGTTAAGGCCCAGCACTTCCAGCTTCGTAGCTAGGAGAACTGCAAATGGCTAAACCGCAGTTGGAGTTCTTTTTAACAACTGACTTCTGCTCATGATGTAAAGGAACCAGGGGGGGAGGGGGGGGGGGGGGGGGGGGCGGCAGACGTACCGATCCCCGTTCTCAGGATAGATGGAAGGCGAGGCAATGTCATCTACTTCGGCACTGCCGGGAGAGAAGAGGCTGCCACTGTTGAGGTTCTTCAAAACCAGCTTCTTAATGCTCTTCCTGGGGGAGAGAGAGATACCGACACCCTGTGAGGTTATCTGGGAAGCCAAAGCAGGGAATAGTTCCCGGTAGAGTCCGGCCTCCCCCTCGCACTCAATTCTAGCTGAGGCCACCGCTATTGTGGTTCTGTTTTGGCAGAAGGCGATAGGCCTAAAGACGGAGGAAGTCCTGATGTAGATGAGAACACTTGTAGCTCAGGGCTGAACTGGGGGCTCTTTGGTGCTCTCCGAGTTGGACTGTTTTCTTGGGAGACACTTCATGACCCAACTACGGAACATCATCAGGGCTAGTTGGAAGGGGGGGGGGGGAGAAGTTGCAGAGGAGGAGGAGGAGGACTATTATGGGGTCGTTTTTTGTTTTTTTTAAAATTTGATTTATATGCTGCCCTTCTCCGGAGACTCAGGGCGGCTTACAATGCGTTAAGCAATAGCCTTCATACTTTTGTATATTTATACAAAGTCAGCTTATTGCCCCCGCAATCTGGTTCCTCATTTAACTTACCTTAGAAAGGATGGAAGGCTGAGTCAACCTTGAGCCTGGTGGGATTAGAATTTGCAGTAATTGCAGGCAGCTGGTGTTAATAACAGTGCTTTAGTCTGCTGCGCCACCAGGTTCTTAATCCTGTCGTTGTTGCTCTCTGAACTGATGGTTTTCTTGCAGATGTTTCATGACTCAACTAAGTAATATCCTCACTGCTGAGGATGTCACCTAGTTGGGTAATGAAATGTCTCCAGAAATACAATTCAGCTCAGCGAGCACCACAGTGTTGCTGCTCCTCCTCCTTTCCTCTCCCCTCCACAAATCCCCCTTTCTTCCAGCACTGATGAGGTTACCTAGTTGGGTCACTTAGAGAGAGAGAAAAAAAGAGAAGAAAATTCCTCTCCTGGGACAGTAAACCCAGAAGGACAGTTACAATGGCTGTCCTAGATCAGCCATGAAGCTTGAGAAAAGTTATCGAGTGAAGTTGAAGAAATTGTCTAGGCGCTAATACCTGGGATCCAAAGCCAGGCTGTTTAGGGCAATCTCAAGTCTATAACAGGGGTGTCCAATCATGGCAACTTTAAGACCTGTGGACTTCAACTCCCAGAATTCCCCAGCCATCTGGGAGTTGAACTCCACACGTTTTAAAGTTGCTAAAGTGGGGCACCCCTGGTCTACAGCAACCCTGAAGACTCAGAGGTGGATGCGAAGAGATCACCCTACTAACTTGGGCATGAAGGCCCCATTGGTCAGAGAAGGCTCATCATCGTCCAGACCATCGAAAAGGTGTGATTTGGAGGAGCCGCTTGTCTGCAAAGCTTTGGGGCGCACACGAGTTGCCGGGCGGGGAGTCAGTTTGTAATGCGTGGGGGTAGTCAGTGCCTTCTGGGCCGCCGGGTTGGTTGGCTTCAGCCTCTGCAAAAAAGGAACCAGCGTTACAATGTGGGGATGACTGTCCTCTCTGTTCCTCTGGCTGGGCCTGAGCAATGGTGGGCTGGCCCGTCTCGAGTTTTAAACAGCTGACTCACTGCTCACTCCCTCAACAAATGAAGCCACTGTTCCGTTCAGGTGTTTTATCTGCCTGCCTGCCTAATCATCTATCACCTAACATCTGTCAATCCTCTATCAATCGATTTATCTATCATCAATTATCTATCAATCTTCTATCACCTACCTACTAGCTGTCATCTAGCTAGCTATTATCTACCTACTTACCAATCATCTATCACCTATCTCTCTGTCTGCGTATCATCTGTCTGTCCGTCTATCATCTATTTACCTCCCTTGGGGTGATGGGCAGTTCAAAAATGTGTCCAATCAAAAAAAGAAATATATTCCTGGTGTTACCTCCAGCCATGTTTGGCTCCCTGCTGTAATGATGGCTGGCAAGAAAGGCCTCTGTGCCCCCCCCCCCCCCTTGGCCAGATCGTGTGTGTGTGTGAAGACTATTAACTGCCAGAGCTCCCTCCCAGCCCTCCTGGTTCTGTCCCAGCTGCCTTTCCAGAGACAACCCGCTCCTTGCCTCACCTCCTCCTTCTTCTTTGGGTCAGACATGGGGTTTCGGAAGAGAGGTGAGTCCCCGAAGGGTGAGTAGGTCAAGCTGTTGAGGTGCTGCTGCAGAACGGCCTGCTGGGCCGCAGAGACGTTGGGATCCGTCAGAGCTGAGGGAAAAAGGAAGACAAGGATGAGCCCACAGGCCCACCGGAGGCCGCTCAACGGGACAGGGCAAAGGTGGCCTCCTCTGAGAGCTGCAGAGACCGACAGCGCTGATGGGGGGAAATAAACAGCTGGCAGCCCACTTCCAGGTGTGTCAAGCATGCCAGGAGGAGGGGTGGAGGAGGTTGCCCTACGGGGCCATGAGCAACTTACCCACAGCAGGCTGTGGAGCTCCAAAGCCCAACGTGGCGGTTGATGTGTTAAATCCAGGGGCACCAAAGGCTCCTGTCCCCAGCGTGCCCCCTAGCTTGGGCTGCGTGCTGCCAAAGAGTGAATTCTGCCCTGGATTAAGGGCTGCAGAAGGAGGGGAGGGAAAGAGAAGGGGGTGGGGGGGGAGAGAGAAAAGACTGTGATCAACCAGCAACCACCAAGGCATTCACACCTTCCTGAAACAGTCTGGAAAGAAACACGGAGGGTCTTAAGATGTTCCTGGAAAAATGTTTCTATTGGCCAATGATGGCTTGGTCGGACTTCTTTTTAAAAAGAGACATAATTAAACCTGGCAACCTTCTCCGTGGAGTTATATCCGTAGTATAACCACTGGTGGTGCAGTGGTTAAAATGCAGCATTGCAGGCTGACTCTGCCCATAATCTGAAGTTCGATCCTGACCAGCTCAAAGTTAACTCAGCCTTCCCTCCTTCCGAGGTTGGTCAAATGAGGACCCAGATTGTTGAAAGCAACATGCAAATAATGCTTCGACATTATAATCCTCCCCGAGAGTGATGTAAAGCACTATGGGGCAGTATGTAAGTCCAAGTGCTTTTACTACTTTCCCTTCACTAGCTGCAGCTGACCATGCAATCAACCCCACAGGAAGAGTAAAATTGCTTTTATTCAGATTGGCTCTAATAACACAATCTGGCAAGTCCGATTGTTCTGCTGTTTCTCCTCCTCCTCCTCCCTCAGCAAATTAGGGAGGTGCCCACTGAGACTGCTTCCGTTATCTGGATCTTCTGGGCTTAAAAATGTTCCAACCCCTTTCACCTCCTCAGTGGCTTTTCCATGACCCCATCAGGGTCCTTTTTTTGCCCCTAGAGCTGGCTGGAAGAGCCAAGGGTGGGGTGTGTGGGTATGGAGGGGTCTTTTATAATCCCCACAGATGAATCAATAGACAGCCAGGCTGTCAGATACTGTAAGTGCTAAGACATAATTACTGTCAAGGAATCCATCACAACGGATCATAATTGGCTTCAAATCGTCTGTTGATTCTGCTGAAACTGTATTTTGGCCTTATGTAACAGAAGCTGGTTCTTAATCTCTCTGCTTCAGTAAAATGGAACAAAGTAAGAATTGGAACAAACGTCTGTGGAGATTCTGTCACCCAGGTCACGGTTGTCCCAAAAGTGCTTTTTCCAGAGGGAACTGGACATTCTTTTACCTTGAAGATGTTTCACTTCTCATTCAAGAAGCTTCTTTGGTTTTGATTGAATGGTGAAGGATGGAAAGATTATATTCCTTGCAGTCATCTGGTTGTTAGCTCTCACTGAGTCGTTGAGGCCACTTGGAGGTTTATCTGTGCCCTCAGGGTCACCTTTTCAGGGTTTCAAAGAGGCCGTCTACGTTAAGACAGAACAGCCCTCTCTCGCTAGAGGGGGAGAAATACGACACCACCTGTCTCCTGTTTACAGCACGGTCCTTTTAGCAGTTCCAAGAAGGTTCCACGCCCATTTGCACTCTGATTCGGGGGACCCTGGGGGCACAGATAACCCTCCAAGGGGCCTCAGTGACTCTCAGAGAGAGCGCTAACGAATGCAAGGAATGTAATCCTTCCATCCCCCACCATTTAGTCAGAACTGAAGAAGCTTCTTGGATGAGAAGTGAAACGCCTTCAAGGAAAAACAAAGAAAATCCAGTTGCCTCTTGAAGAACCACCTTTGGGACAATTGGGACAAATGTATAATAATTAGTAGTAATAACAGATGAAAAATCTGACCATGGAAAGAACGATGGTCTGAGGCTACCGATATTTCATGACAAATGTGCTTTGCTCAGTGAATCTCTATGACACCCGGATTCCTGGCCGAACTTTCTGAAGGAATGAAGGTTAAATACCCCAGGCTGGTAGCTCCCCAATCTTACCTGTCCCAAATCCCGCCCCGAGGCCTGGACCCAGAGCCCCGGTTGCAGGCTTGTTTCCAAAGAGGCTGTTTCCTGTGGTGTTTGCATTGAACCCTAGGAGAGAAGGAGGGTTGGTGGCTTTCTCTGAGCTTCCCCCAGAACATCTGCTGATGTTCTGGGCCGCTTGGGCGGTCGAAAACCAGGCAACCTTTGGCCAAGTCTTCTTCAGAAGACCCAACATGAGGCCACAGGTCTATATCTGGCCCCCAAGGACAAGGTTGGCCTCCAGGGCAATTTTCAGCATGATGAAAGGGAAACTATTAAATATATGACAAGAAAATTACAGGCAGTCCTTGACTTACAACCACAATTGAGCCCAAAATTTGTTGCAAAGTGAGACAGTTAAGTGAGTTTTGCCCCGTTTTACGACTTTTCTTGCCACATTTGTTGAGTGAATCACTGGAGTTGTAAATTCAGAAACACGGATGTTAAGTGGCTTCTCCGTTGACTTTGTCAGATGGTTGCAAAAGGGGATCACGTGACCCCGGGACACCGCTACTGTCATAAATGTGAGTCAGTTGCCATCCGCCTGAATTTTGCTTTAACTTCAAACATTCACTAAAAGAACTGTTGTAAGTTGCATCACCTACAGAGCTAGTCCTTGACTTACAATCGGTCACTTGTCAACCATTTAAGGTTATAACCGATCACACACACGCCCAGGCGGCTTATGCCCTGAGTTGTAACAGCCACACACACACCCTGGTCATATGACGGCATTTGGCAACTGATTCACCTTTATGGCTGTTTGTAGCACCTGGCAGAATCACACAACCACCAGGGTTTTGAATTTTTCTTCCTGGTTCTGAGTGTTTACTTCCCGCTTCCAGCAAAGCCCCTCCTCTGCGAAAACTGGATTTGCTTAATGACTGTGGCATTCACTGAATGGCTGCCATAAAAACTGTCATAAAATTGGGCTGCGGCCTCATAGTGACCCCCTTAAGGATTCCAGTGACTTCTGACCATCGTTCTGAGTTCAATTATGGTGGTTAGTCTAAGATGACCTGATGTTTGTGTCTGTAAATTCAAGAAATAATATTTAAACCGGAATCCAATCAAATGCAGGTTCTAACCTGCCCTAGTCTTTGCAAGTGCCACCCCATAGCCCTGGTACAGACAAGATGGCGCAGGGATGGCCTGGCACCCAGCAGGGATCCCCTGGTCCTTGTTTAACCCATACAAAAGCCTACAAGGGTCCGAGTCCCTTTGTTCTGACCCGGCTCCCCAAACATGACAAACCCTCTGAAGTAAACTCAAAGATTCCTTTAATTGGGAATGCCGGCAGCCCCGGCAAAAAGTCTCTTTCTCCCTCTCAGCAGGCTAACAAGCCTGTCTGGCAGGGAAATGAATAGTTGTCTGCCACTCCTATTCATCTCCGCCGCCTGCCTTTTATCTCCAGGGTGGGGCTTCGCTAGCAGTGGTGGCTCTTCCGTCCCAAGGACCGGCCCATAGATTTCCACTGCTCTCCTCTCCTCTCCCTTCTGCGCATCCACGTGTCAGGCACTGGACCCAGCTGTTCCTCCTCTTCCTCATCAGCCACCTCCAGACCTCCTGGGGGCTGTTGACTCTCCATCTGAGGACTGACGGACAGCCCAAGCTCCGCCTCCCTCCCTCCCTCCTACTCTCTCTCTGCCAGCTCCATTCCCTGTTCCCCCTTGGAGCTCTCAGGTTGCCCTGATGCTGACCCTGACCCCCACTCCTCCTCCTCCTCCTCTGATTGGGCTGCTGGAGGGGCCGGTGGCTGACAGGCCACACCACCCTTTTTGCTGACTCTCAGGTCCAGTTTCAGGAAACTTGACTGCAGACATACAAATGAAGAGAGCTGCAAGTGGCCCAACAGTCTGCTCACCCTTCTTACCCTGTTTCCCCCCAAATAAGGCATCCCCTGATAATAAGCCCAATTCGGCTTTCGAACACATGGCAGTAAGGCCAAGCGCTTATTTCAGGGTTCAAAAAAAATATAAGACAGGGTCTTATTTTCGGGGAAACATGGTAGTGCAGAGCCCTCTGGTACAGGTAGTCCTTGACTTACGACCACTATTGAATCCAAAATTTGTTGCAAAGTGAGACAGTTGTTAAGTGAGTTTTGCTCCATTTTACGACTTTTCTTGCCACATTTGTTAAGTGAATCCCTGCAGTTGTTCTGTTAGTTACACATTGTTCACAGGTCACAAAAGGGGATCACGTGATCCCAGGATCCTGCAACTTTTCATAAACATGAGCCAATTGCCAAACATCCGAATTTTCAACATGTGGCCACTGAGGGGCTACAAGGGCCGTTCGTAAGTCACTTATTTCAGTGCCGTTGTAATTTTGATCACTAAACAAACTGTTGCAAGTCGAGGAGTGCCTTGTATATCGATATATATATATATATACCTGCCAAAACTCTTAGCCTACAAGCAGTGGGGAGATTAAATAAGCTCACCCACCCAGGTTGGGAAAAGAAGATTCCTGATCAGAGCCACGGCCACTATTCTCGACACACAGTCATAAAGGCAAAAATCCTGCCTAAAATTCCACAGACCAGATGATCCTTGGGGACTGGGGACTCTTCAGTTCACGGGTGGGCAACTACGACACCTTTAAGACTTGTGGACTTCAACTCCTAGAATTCTGGGCGTTGGAGCCCACAGCTTGGAAAGTTGTCATAGTTGCCCATCCCTGCTTCCCTCCAATTCTGCCTCTGTGCTCCAGCTGGCGAAACACACAACAGACCGAAACACCTCCAGAGAACACTGTTTCGTTGCTTACCAAAAAGTCCAGTTGTTGTTGTCCCGAACGAGGGTGCGCTGGTGGTCGTGGTGCCAAAGCCAGCAGGCTTGTTACTAAAGAGAGACTGAAAACAAAAACAAGACCATTGTGTAATTTTTACAAATGCAGACACCCAGAAAGAGCATCTCTTTTTTGCAATTTGTGGACACAACAAGCGAACTGGAAAGAAGGCAAAAAATTGCTCTTTCCTGCAGGACGGCTGCCAGGCCAGACACCGGCTGCCCTTTCCTTCTGCCCAAAAACTCCCTAGAGGAAGAAAGAGATGAGGTCTAGTTTTGGGCCAGCGTAGTAGGCACAGGTCCCAAGAGAAAGTGCCCTTTGCGCACAGGGAAAGCAATGCAGGGGGATGGGCAGCCTTGTCCTAGCTGGGAATCTAGTCCTCATTTATTTACCGCTGCTTCTTAAAATTCGCAAGGGAATTGCAGACAAGGACACCTCCTGCCATTAAAGCTGATGGGAGGGTCTTTGGCTAACCTGGATCACTTTTACAGGTGACCCTACTAGGAAATAAATATTGCCTGCCCGCAAAGCTAAGTTTTTTGCCCGAGAACCGCAGCTTCCAGAAAACTAAAAGATCAATCCACGTACCGAGCCACCAACACCAAACCCGGTGTTGGGCTGCCCAAAGAGTCCGGTTCCTGTTCCAAACGCAGCTGCTGTGTTGGTATTGGCTGCTGTGCCAAAAAGGCTTCCGGTCTGCGTGGGCTGGGCAGCTCCAAACAAGCCCTGGGAAGGACAGGCAACGTTGAGACAGAGATCTTTTGCAAAGGATCCAAGAGCAGGCAAGAGAGACCAGGAAAAACCTCCACAGGAACCAACTCTGCTGGGGCTTGAGCCGATTCAGTTGAACTGGGCAGAAGCTAAACTCAAGAAGAATTTATGGAATAACAGAGTAGGGAGGGATCTTGGAGGTCTTCTAGTCCAACTCCCTGCTTAAGCAGGAGACTTTTTACCACTTCAGACAAATGAAATAGGCTCAGGGTTGAATTTTGGGGGTCTTCCTTGGTGCTCTCTGAGCTTGGTGGTTTTCTTGCAGACGTTTCAGGACCCAACTGGGGAACATCATCAGTGCTAGGAGGGAGGGGCATTGTGGAGACAAAAGGACGACGACTGTGAGGTGCAATGTTGGGTTTGAGGTTTTCTTGAAGACATTTTATAACCCAGCTAGGGAACATCATTAATACTGATGAAGTTCCCTAGCTGGGTCATGAAACGTCTGCAAGAAAACTACCAAGCTGAGAGAGCACCCCCAAAATTCAACCCTGAGTTACAAATATTCTTGTCTATCGGTCCCTATGAGCTATCCCGTGACTGAGGGCAAACGTGAAGGTCTGAACTACTCTTCAAGAGTTCAATAAAAGATGTGACAGCCAGGAGCATCCCAGAACGGCGTGTTTGAAGCGAGAAGTCATCATACCACACTTAAGAACGTGACCCTCCTCCTTACCATCGTGTTCGTGTTGGGCTGCCCAAGGGTGCTGGTGTTGGTGAACGAGAAACCCGTGTTCTGGGCGGTGGTGGGCTGACCAAAAGGTTTATTGAAGAGGCTGGGCGTCGGCTGAGTCGAACCAAAGAGACTTCCGGTTCCTGTACCAAAACCGGTGGTACCTGCAACACAGAGACGACGTCTCTTACTTTTTACAATCCTCTCCTGGAACCAGCTCTGAGTTCGAAGCACCCAGAGGGTGTGGGGCTTCAAACGGCAGCGCCGCTGGGTTGTTCTCCCCTTTGCTTTTTAAACTCTGCCTGAAGCTGCTGGAATAAACTATCTGGTGGTTTGGGATGACACACTATCAACACAGTGAAAGACGGATACACTTCACGTAGGGAAGGATTTCCTAACTTTGCACTTTAAGACGGGTGGACTTCAACTCCCAGAATTCTGGGAGTTGAAGTCCACCGTCTTAAAGTGGCCAAGGTTGGGAAACCCATCAGACCAAAGACCCTAGCAACAGCACTAAAGTTGATAAGTGTTTTTTTAACCAGCTTGGCCACAGCAAGACCAGTCCATGGATACTTACTGGTTCCAAACGCTGTCTTATTTGCCCCATACGAAAATCCTGTGTTGGTGGTGGAGGAGCCGAAGAGTCCTGTGGCCGTGCTGGATGTAGCGGTTGACGATCCAAACAAGCCTGCCGTGGCTCCAGCTCCCACTGGGTTGGTGGGGCCTTTCCTGTTGGCCTGGTAGTCTTCCAAACGGAGCTCCTGAAGGAGAAACATTGAATGAGCACAGAGAGGGTCCTCTTCCCCAGGCTCGGACTTTCCAGAAGTAGGAGAGGCAGCCTTTGAATGCACGGGGAGGGGGTGGGGTGTTCTGGAAAGGAGGAGGCGACGCTGCTCTCAAAGGGAAGGGCTCCCAACCCCACGTGGCTGTTCCGACACTCAGCGAGGGGCAGCTAAGCTAGAACGGGACTGAAGAGTTGTGTGAATCCCTCCAACTGGGCTTTACTCAAGGAGAATACAGAATACCAGAGTTGGAAGGGACCTTGGAAGTCTTCTAGTCCAACCCCTGCTTGAGCAAGAGACCCTATAACATTTCAGACAAATGGCTGCCCAATGTCTTCTTGAAAACCTCCAGTGATGGAGCACCCAGAACTTCTACAGCGGAAGTGTCAATCTGGCAGCCTGCGGGCCGGATGCGTCATGCGCAGGCCACGCCCACCCCAGCTCCACGAAGGGGAGAAAAGCCACGAAACGTCACGTGATGGCAACGTGACACCGCGAGTTTGACACCCGTGCTCTAAAGGCAAGCCATTTCCCTGGTTAATAGTTCTCGCTGTCAGGAAATTCTTCCTTATGTCTAGGTTCGGCCTCCCAGAATTCCCCAGATTTAAGATGGGTGGATCATAGTCATAGGGTGGAGGCCCTTCAATCCAACCCTCTGCTCAGGCAGGAGACCCTATACCATTCCAGACAAGTGACTGTCCAGTCTCTTCTGGAAAACCTCCAGCGATGCAGCTCCCAGAACCTCTGGAGGCAAGTCATTCCACTGACTAATTGTTCTCACTGTCAGGAAATTCCTCCTGAGTTCTAGGTTGCTTGTCTCCTTGATTTAGCTTCCATCCGTTGCTACTCGTCCTGCCTTCTGGTGCTTTGGAGAAGAGGCTGACCCCTCCCCCCTCCTCTTCTCTGTGACCACCCGAGGCCTCCAGCCCACACTGACCTCGAGTGATTTGCTTTCATACTCCTTCATAGCAGTGATGCACTGATGCTTGGTGCTGATGTTGGTGCTGACACCAGACTTGACCATGGTATCCGTACCGGTTGGTGCCTGGAAGAGAAACGACAAAGGCGCTCACCGAAAATGCAAGTCTTGGAAGAAGCCACGTACTGGTGGTGCCTTGTGGGCTTCCAAGGGCTGAAGGCTCTTGATCCGAGACGCAGGAAATCCTGCTAGGGTACCAGTCAGCCTGCACGCCTAGGTTGCCTTTCTGAGGGTCACTGAATTTGCCCTCTGGATGCCCCTTGCCTTGCTCTGCAGGGTAGGTCCACCTTCTCCTTTCCTACGCTCTGCTCCGAGTTCTGCTTTTCCTACCTGGAAGGCAGCCTTCATGGTTCTGCCTCTGTCTGCTGCTGCTGCCCTTTCAGATGGAATGTGAGCAGGAAAGCTCCACCTCCCACCTCTGCAGAGGCCCAAGACCCCCCGTTTAGCCGATCTCGCCATCTTCCACT